>CM076582.1:1075451717-1075889419 GCA_034641835.2 Pinus albicaulis | reverse complement strand
CAAAGGGGAAACCCTGAAATGAAGCTGATCCACTAGCCATGTTAGACATGGGCGTAGATCCAGCTGAAGCAGCGGAAAAGGAAAAAGAGGGATTCCCACTAGAGGGGAACCCTGAACAGAAGGGACCAGAATGAGAAGCATGTGCTTGGGTGAACCCAGAGCCAAACACAGCAACACTAGAAGCAATCGAAGATGAAGCAATAGTGCCCCCTGCTTCAACAGAAGCAGGAGTCTGAATGCCTGCAGCACTCACGGTAGAAGCCGCGTTCCCAGTCGTGGCCATCGAAAGATAAGAATGATACGGAAGATCTCCCGGTCTCTCTGACTCAGGCCCGATGTACTGAACAACGAACGGATAATCAGGAGGAAGAGGAGATGGACCTGTAGCAGGAGGCTCAGGTACGTCTTCGATTTGAAAATCTTCTTCCTGAGGAAACAAAACTCGCGAGGTGAGCGGAACGCTCCTCTCGGGACCGACACCAGAATCAGCTATGAAACCTTTAGACCTTTGTGGAGGATCTCTCTCCACTGCGTCAGACGCCACAGGGTGGTAACCACCTGCTAAATCACTCCTACGCCTTCTCGAAGAAGGCTCTGGACTCTCGGGAGATAACCCCCGGATTCTCCTCGAACGACGAGGCGCTTGATCAGCCACTTTTATAGATTTTTTAAATTAGACTCAAAAAGTGAAAAGCTAGGCAAGCTAGGAGCAAAGAGCACTCACTAAAATAAAAATCCCTGAGATACAGCAAGCAAACAGCCTCCAAGTATTTCCGCTCCGGGTGATGAGGACCGGACACCAAAATACAGGAAAGCGAAGTATAGGACCTCCCGAAAGCAGTCTGGGATGATTAGGGCCTAGAAAAACTAGCGAAGGTATCAGAAACAGTTACGCCGACCTCCTAACGACAGCCTTTGCCGGCTCAAGCACCCAAGCTTCGCAAGGGCACCCCCCAGAAGTACTGCTGAAAGTGATGCGACGTCTGCCTCAGGTACCACGGGTATTCCCCCCGCAGTCACCTGTGTGGAACCTAGGAGTGGCAACTATGGACACCAATCCGTATCAGAAGCTGGGCGGAACGGTCTTGAGGTCAGATTCAGCTAATCGGAGGGGGGGTATCCCTCTTCTCAACCTTCACTTCCCCTCTCGCTTGACTCTCGGATGAGAGCTTTCCCAGTCCACCTCACGGAGTTGGATTTCGCTCAATTAATCAACTTCTATGTTTGTTTGAGCGGCCTTGGAGAGTTAACTCTCCACTCACCTATTCCAAGGCCCTACAACCTAGCTAGTTGGTGATTGACACTTAGAAAAATTGCTAGTTGATTTTAGATTAAATCACTTATTTTAATGGGCTGTTATGTTAAGTCACAAGGATATGGAGATGAAACATATGGTGTTTTGACGCAAAAGAAATTAATAAAAACTTAACTACATGCAAATGCAGTTATTGTCTTTCGATGAAAAGCAATCTCTATACAGGTTCTACGAGACTAAAAATTGTATTTTTTCTTTTCAAATAGCAAACTCACACTCACAAAAACTATGAAATTGACTAAATGATTAAATGCACCTAATGCAAATCACTACAAGCATGTAAATCCTAAGATGCAAATCTCTTAAAGCAGAGTGAAATTCCCAAAAAGTCCTTCAGTTTTAACTCTTCTTTGGTTGCCCAAAAAGCTAGTTCTCGAAATCAAGAACTCTTAAAATGAGGACACCAAGAACACTTAAAAACAAGAAGAAGAAATCAAATGACAACTCCTCCTCAAAATCAAGCCAAAAACTAAAAGCAAGAAACCTCACAAGCTTCAAAAGTTATAGCAAACGAAAATGAAAATGCAACAACAAAAGCAAATAACAAGTGAAAATGTTTTTTAAGCCTTTGAAATGCAAAAACAAAAAGAAAAGCAAATGTTTTTTGAGCTTTTTTGTTTTATAAAGAAAGAGCTCGAAAAGACCAAGCAAAACTATCAAAATCCAAACCAAACAAGACCGAATTTCAAGCACAAACTTCAACAATGCTCCCAAACCTTATAAGGCTAACTCGTAGCAAGATCAATAAGAGCAAAAGAAGACCAGAAAACTCAGCCACTCAGCCTAGACAAATAGTGCAAACTCGTTGCAAACAAAAACTCCAAAGAAGCAAGAAAAGCTCTTCAAAAGTTGCAACAAAACCTAGCCTATGGAACTCAAGAAAACCAATCAAAAACGAAGCAAAAATCGCAATGCGAAGCACAACACAAAGATAGGAGCGAGTAAGTGAGCAGAAGCTCTCTGTTCTGATAAAGCAGAACAGCCAAGAATGCTCAGAAAGCGATCTTGGAACTCAATCCAGAAGTGCCAGCACCAGAAACAACACTTTGCCAAAAAGACTAGTTTTCAATCAAATGAAAGAGAGAAAAGACATGAAACCACTTCCTTCACAAAAAAAAGCGCATATGCAAAGGTAAATAATGAAAAAAACAAAAAGGACAAGCCTGGAAAAGAAACCAGGACTTTAGACTGACTGTAAAAAAGTAAACTGGACTGCAAATGAAAGTTAAAACTGTCGGCAACCTATCGAACAGCTGAAACCACCCAACAGGAGAATCACAAGAATGTGTTCCCTAGCGGGAGTCGCCAGTTCTGTTTCGGGGAATATCACCCTAGAGGTTCGTTGGGTTACAACCTCCACAGAGCAGGGGCATGCTACTTAAGAAGGACTCACACAACCATGCACGTTCAGAAAAACTAAATAGAGTAGAATGAGAAAGTTACCTGTAGGTCCTATGGTTGAAGCAGATCCTGCGGGGTCCAAACCCCCAGCAACCGTCCTTCCTTCTTAACCTAAAAGACAAGAAGAAACAAGCACGAAGAACTGGTTGTACAGCATATATCTACTCTAAATGTTAGTGAAATCAACATGAAACATTAAATAAATCATAATGAATGCTTAAATAACAATATTCTCATACATATAAGCATACACTAACACGTATATTTCAGGAACAGCATGGTACTTCTGTATTATAAATAGCATGTACAAAAGTAACGAGTGGAGAGATCACCTGAATCCTTCCACGGCCTTCGAGCAGACCGTCGTCCAGATCCGTCCCGCCCTTGCCTCGCTAAGACTCCTTCCAAACTGGTGCATACGAGATGACATATAGGGAGATGAGCATCTCAAGGAAACGAGGGTTTCCTATAATGAACTGGGAAAGTGCAGGAGGCACGGGGAATCAGACTTGGATAGGGAATACCAACAGAGTATAATATCAATAATTCTCTCTCTCTTAGGCCATACACATGAGGGGTTTTTATACTCCCTCCAAGTAGTTTCAACAGTTGGAAACAGTTGGCCACGTGCTGGGGTGGTTGAACTACCTGAGTAACCATCAACCCAGCCCGAAAATAGGGAATAATTATATATTTTTTAATCATTTTTAATGTCATACGCGGAAAATTCTAGCTGGACTCGCGTATACACGCGGAAAAGTACGGGCATAGTCGCGTATGGGGATTTTTACACTGTTTTTAAGTGAATTTGTCCAAGTCTGTAGGAATGGGTGCCCAGCTTATATAATCATGAATCATGTAGAGAAGGTGAAATGATGCTATAACACTAGTAAGAGTGTAGTAGCCAAAACCTTAGTGCCATATCTTGACAATGTTGGGCAATGCACCCTCTCTTGAGCCATCAACGCTTCGAGCCATGTTTCATCAAAATAATCCAACAAAACCCTAAGGTCGGCATACTGAGCTGGCCTCACCAAACGACTCCATGGTCGGCCTAATCTGTCGCACGAACATCACGCCGAGCGTCTCAAGGCCTTAGCATTGACTATAGGAAGAGGCCCTTGATGCTCGAGCCTTAATTGCCTCGGCATGATCAAGAAGGGAATCATCCTCAACAACAAATGCATTGTTTCCCTACCCTAAAGGGCCAGCACCACCTCCCTGCCCCCCAACTTGGGGCTGATCAACCCCACCTGGGCCCCTCCTCAATGGATGATGCCCCACCAAGCGAGAAAGAGGACGTGTAGCCACACCCACATCTATAAGAGAAACAAGGATAGTTTAAATGTCACTGTAATTGACATAAAAATATACACATCATAAAATACTCAAAAAATGCAGAAAAACATCAAAGGTCATACCCGCTGGACCCCACACATAGTCGGTGGGAAGACCCATATCTAGATCCCCCCAAAAATCCATTGCTGAGTATGGATAATCCAAGAAAATCTGTGGGTTCTGGAACCATGCCTTAATGGTCGCATCCCAATAACGACCTACCTCCCCTCCTCCACCACGAGGCATCACGAGCGCCCATTGCTGCATCCGAGGATCCCTGTGAGGACCAATGGTCACAAGCACAAATGGTCAGAGCATCACCACCCTCTCAAACATGATGCTGCACAAGATTCTCGCATATGTAAAAACTCTAGAAGATCCTCCCCGGACCTTCCCTAGCTACTATACCATGCCATCATACACATGGCATTCCCAATCATAGAAATGACTAGCGCAGGACACCAATATGAGGTCCACACGCCCTATTGGGCGACAATGACCTCGTCAAGTGCACTATCATCACCAAGGTGCACCGATCAGCTAGTTCAGTCACTGACTTGATGTAGATGCACCCCTAGGTAAGCGATGCATCGCCGCAATGTTACTCGATGCAGTGCTAGATGCTCACCCTGCTAGGAGGGAGGGAGTGTGGTAGCACCTTGCTATGAGGAAGTAGGCCAATGACAAAGTAAACATCCATCACCAGATGGATGACGACGTCATCACTCGCTGTCTCCTATTCCAACAGCAGACCATGAAATGGAGCAGACTATCCTATGATCTCAAGATGTCGTTCTCCAGAAACTTTAGCAAACCCCACCGCACCAAGAGCCTCCGCGCATTGGCCTCTTGAGCCACAACAATGTGCAGATTAGGCCAATAATGATCCCACCACAACATCTTGTTAGAAGGGAAAAAACCAAAATTAGTGACCAAAAAATCAAAAAATCAAAATTTTAAGTCTTTGGCCTACCATTGCGCCTATTTTCTACACATGCACGATGTTCGTCCATCTATATGAAGAACTGACACATGATTATTTATGAAAAATCACTACCAAGCGTGATAACCTCACAGGAAAGCTTCCTTCTCCGTGAGGCTCATGTAGCTCTGCCTTGATCGCCCACACGATCGAGGCAAAAAAAAGGTACGTAATCTGTAGAAATTAGATTTTTACGAACCCCCTAGGAAAAATCTGAAAAAATGGAAAAGCAAGATGTTTAGGGCCCTATCTGATACTAACAATGAGAATCCCATCTACTTAGGCTGACCTTAACGACAATAAAGGCTCGACAACAAGGGCTCTGCTCTGACCTCAAACTCTCAAATGACACAAATGAATTGAAATGAACCATATTGACTTATATATCGCCCTTTTCTCATTATTCGACAGTCCATAATGAGAGCTCAGAACACCCAATTTCAAAACCGCAAGAAATGTAGTGATCAAAACCTCATCACGTCCAAAGTAGGCTTCACACATCCATGCTTAAGAAAAAATCATTTTTTCAGTTACGATAGGTATGCCCTCTCTTATCGCTTTCCATTCAATGTTATTTCTAATATGTTTGAATATAAAATATTTTTTCACTTGGGGTATTGGTTGCAGGTATTACAAGCATGAAAAATCAACTATTTCCCCAGCCACTAAAGGTACAAGAGTAGGTATCATGCTATCCATAGCATGATAGGATTCCCAAAGAAGCTCTGCATATCCTCACATCATTTCTCCACAGAAATCAACCATAGGTTCCATTCACCGAACCATGTTTATCATCACCTCACCTCACACGTGATAAACATTCTTGTAGGTCGGTATAACCTCACCCTCCATGGCATCTATCACTCACGTAGACCATACACCAAAGATCTGGAGCCATGCTCATAACATCCAAGCCCGAGAATCACTTCATGTTCATTTGTCCATCATACATCAAGTCAAGTTTGACACATGTCACGATAAAAATAATTTCTTGGAATACCATTCTCATAAGCAGATCGAATACGCACCAATACATCTCGCACTTGGCCTACCACACCCCCATAATCATATCCCATCTACGAATCTTTTCATCTACTCCACCACCCTCGCACCGAGACAAACCAATGGGGCCCTCACCCTCAGAAAAACACCCTCCTCACACCGTAGCGGCATATTACTTTCATATTTATTGGGGCACCCCTCTTTGTGCTTGTACATCCAAACCCATTATATATTATTTTGGCGAGTGTACAAAGATTTTTTAGGAGAGCACTCCCAACCATCCATCTAAATTTCTCACCTAGCAGCAGTCCCTAATCACTCTTGGTTGGAGCTTCACATTCTTTACCCAACCCCACCATGACACTCATAACAAACACATACCCACCCTAGATGTCCTACCAACTCCAGGGATTTCCTCACCAGAAACTGTTATGACTATTGCCACTTGCATTTACAAGCTCCCACCTTGGGCCACTGAACTACCATCATCAGTTACAACCATTTCTCATCATCATGCCTAAGTTAACCTATCACACCCCACCCTTCTATATTAGAAACCTTGGCTGCTCACATTAGTAATACTCTTGGCCGGTTGAGGCTTCCTTCTTGTCGACTTCAACAACCATCTTCCAAGAAGGAGGTAGTACCTTGGATGGCTCCTCACCTCAATAAGGTCATCCTTGAATGGCACTATGGGAGTCATCATTACCCATTTATGTCATTGATCCTCATGACATTCGAATTCAACATAAGCTTTCATGTCAAGATGGTATCGTACTTCACAACCGTTGCACTTTGTCAGAATTCATCGAAGACCCGTGCCATGATATGCATCTCTTTCAGGAAGGCTTACATGGGAAGGTACCCAATAGTCAGAGACCCATCCATACAATGAGCATTTGTTCTAAACATTCCATACCACTATTATGCATGTGGGCACCACATTAAACCTACCATCAAAGAAAAAAATCCCTTAAGGGCATCAACAAATGTCATCATCAACCAAAAGTAGGTCACTACCGCACAAGTGACAAAGACAGAGCCTATATCTGCCAGATAATATGAACTAGTCAAAACATCACGAGCTTGGGACATGTCAGCCTTGTATAAATATTGTATTTATTCTATCTCTTGCAGGTTTCCAATAGAGCACGATACCTCTTTTATTCACGGCAAGGGGTCTCCAACCTCAGTTTTCACACAAGTTACTCTCTCTCTCTCTCTCTCAAACGGATTAACCAAAAAAAGAAACTATAATGTATTTTGGCTACACAATTCTTCCTAGACCTCATAGATTAGGGGGAAACTGTTAACACTAGAAAATCATACAAGAAAAAGACATTAGAAAATGTCAAGTAGAAGGTAAAAATAAGGATTTACATGGAAGGAATACATTACACGAGCTGAAAATTTTAACTTTTCCTAAGGTCAAATAGGTAAATTTATTAAACCACGCATAGGAAACACTAACACCAGGCGATATTTGTGGAGTTTTCTTTGATAGCCGCGAAAATCAACGTGTTTATCCCTCAAAGACCCTCCGGTCCTGAGTATGTAGAAAGTTACCCTTCGGGACCACTTGGCACACTTGAGGAAGAATATTATCACTCAAGCCAGCCAAGTATAGCCACCTTGGAGCCACCCTGAGGCCTTAGTGCAACACACAAAGGAATCATCCTCCCACTCTTGTGTCAACATCCATCTTGTACAAGGAGAGGGAGGGGAAATTTGAAATTTTTCTATAAAATACTGCCATGGGAAGAGAAACATGAGAACACATTGTTATGCTAGCCAAATTTCTTGAGAGAAAACCAACTTGTGTTGTCCAAGTACAAAGAGGATTGGAAGGATTCAACTTTTGGCCATCCAACAGCTCAATCCAAGAGAAGAAGTTCACCAAGTGTCCCTCAATCTACCACCCATCGAGGGGAGAGAGAGGCTTGTAAAAAGCTTGAGGGGAAGAGACCCCCTTGTCTTGGATATTATAGCTCCATAGCTCTAAGGATTCATTACAAGTGATTTAGCATCCTATTATCTTATACCACCAGCACATAATAAAGGGAGAGAGTTCTCCATTTGAATTATTAGTGTGTTTGACTCGATTGAGCTTGTTATTATACATGATTATTTTGTCTTTTTTTTCTTCATTGATGTAGCATGCTATGTTCCTTACTTAGTTTACTACATATTATTTTGTTCCACTAACAATCTAACAAACCAATTTATTTTTGACTTTCTTGTAGGAAAGCAGCCTCCCTATTAGGCACAGTGTATTTTGTTTGCGCCTGCATCGAATACACTACAACGTCACGGAATTTCATCAGATGCTACTATTTTTCCCATTCTTTGGCATTTGTCACAACTCCTGACATATTTCTTGGAGTATTTAAAGATGGATGGCCAATAGTATCCTAGATGGAGTATTTTGTACGTTGTTCTCTTATCTGCAAAATGTCCATCAAAAGGCTCATCATGACAAGATTTTAAAATATCTATTATTTCACCTTGTCTTACACATCGTCTTATGATTAGATCAAAACCAGTAGAAAATATATCTCCATTAATCCATGCATATCTAACACTTTCACTAATTACTTTTCTCTTTTCTCTTGATGTAAAGTGTGGAGGTAGTTTTCCTGTTGATAAATAATTGGCTATATCAGCATACCATGGAGTTATAACTGATATTGCAAATAAATGTTTGTCAGGAAAGCTATCTGAGATAGGAACAATATCACGATATGTATGAAGTCGAGATAGAAAATCCGCCATTTGATTTTCCATTCCCGATCAATCTACTACAGTAATGTTAAAATCTTGCATCTATAATGACAATCTAGTAATCCTGCCATTAGTAATGGGTTTATTCATTAAATATTTAATGGTGGAATGCTCAGTATGAATGAACACTTCATATCCTATTATGTAATGCCTAAATTTATTTACTGCATTTACTAGAACAAGCATTTCTTTTTCAGTCACGATATAATTCAACTCAGCTGGAGTTAAATTTTCACTAATGAAATAGATTGCATAGTGCAGTTGGTTTTCTTTTTTTGCCTAATGATGCTCCTACTGCTATATCTGATGCATATGTGGATATGTGAAATGGAAATGACCAATTTGTTTCTTTAAGAATTGGAGCTGAGGATAATTTTTGTTTTAGTTTCTCAAATGCATTTTGGCAATCAGTGTTCCATTGAAACTATATGTCCTTTATAAGCAATTTAAATAAAGGCAAGGACATCTTACTGAAAATTTCAATGGATCTTTAATAATAGCCTGCATAACCCAGAAAGCTCCTTACTTCTTTTTGAGTTGTTGGTGGTAATAAGTTTACAATAATATGTATTTTCATTGAATACACCTTTATTCCACAAGTTGAAAAATGGTGCCCCAACACTATCCCCCCAGTTAACATCACAAAAAATTTCTCATTGCTAAGAGATAGATTAGTGTCAATACATCGTTGTAATTATTTCTTTAGTATTGCAATTACTTGTTCTTCTTGTGATGATTGTAAATTGTTTCCAATATTAAGATCCCTTTCGCAGCTGATTTGAATTATTTTACTTTGAGAGATTGTGATTGAGTTAATAGGAAAAATAGTTTCAAATTATGTTTGTAATGAGTTAATAGTTCAATTTTCCCGAAAACATTGATTCAAAATTTTACTTGCAGCTTCATATTGGATGGTTCTAAGCTGCTTAGAAATATTAGGTTCTGAAATGAAAAGATCCATTAAGTCCTCATTATCCTCTTCTCTAAAATCAAAGGCTTGATTTATGCTTAAGATATGTTGAGTTTCTTCTTTTTTTTCATCAGGCTATGATAATAAAGATGGATATTTAGCAGGAGATAGAGTGTTATGTGTTTCCTTTCATTTCCATGTTACATGATCATACTTCCTGATCTACATCCAATGAAGGTATCTACTGTGGCTAACCATGGTCTAGCAAGAATTAAAGGATGGCCTCCTAAGTTTGAATTTGGTTGTAGGACTAAGAAGTCTACAGGATATTCCAATGAATCCAAAGAAACAATGATGTCCTCAAGTACTCCTTCTGGCACTACTTTGCATCTATCAGCTAGTTCCAAAATTGTAGTGGTCGGTCAGATATTGGGCAAGTTTAAACACTTCATAGTTTCAGTTGACATGACATTGATAGCAGCTCCTAAGTCAATTAAAGTTTTTGAGACTGAGAAATTATTGATTGAAATTGTTACCATATGTATTCTAGGGTTAACATATTTCTCAACTCTTGTATTTGTTGACATTAGATTGGCTAATTTCCCAATGACATGGATTGTAGGTGGATCCTTCTTTCTCTTTCTAGTTTTTTTATGCACAATTACTTAATTTATTTTGTGTAGATAGGAATATCTTTGATAACATGCAATAAAGGAATTTTAACATAAGAATTTTTCAATTCATCCAAAATATTAAATTGAGGAAGAGGAACTATAGATTTCTGCTCTACTAACCTTTTCGGAAAAGGAGGTGTTTGAGTTGTTATTTTTCTATTTTTATGAATTTGATGTTCTTCGTCATGTTTTTCAGGATTTATACCCTCTTCAAATTGTTCTTCTATAATCAAAGAAGATTATTTTTGTAAAATTTTCCCAAACCTTAAGTGGATGTTTTCAATGGGAATGATGGAGTATGATGTTCCTTCTTCAGTATTTGAAATTGGTCTTTCCACTTTTTTACTCATATTTTCTACTGGCTGAGCTAGTAAATGAGTTGGCCTAGGTGGAGGTTGGTTAGATGGTAGCTGAAGCTGCTGAGGTTGAATTAGTGCAGGCAATGGTTACTGTGGAAATGGGTTTGATTGAGGGGGCTGTTGGAATTGTTGATATGGGAATGGTTTTTGAGGATATGATTGTTGATATGACTGTTGAGGATAACGTTGGTATTGTTTTTGATATGGATGTTGAGGATAAAATTGTTGTGGAGGTTGAGCTCTATAAGCATATCCTCGCCAACTTTGTGAAGGTTGTTTTTGGATTTATTGTGGAGACCAAGCCTGCCATGGCATAGGAGCATTCCATGAGGATTGAGCAGGATATTGATAATTCTGAGGACTTTGTTGAGTAAATTAATGAGGTAAATTTTGAGGCATCCCTATTAACCATGGTTGCCAAGGTCGTCTATGTGCCAAATAGTAGAGAGAGTCAATCCCTTGTCCCTCTTCCATAGATTTTACCTGCAATTCTTTGAGTTTTGGGCAATTGTAATTTGAATGATTTTCTGTACATAGTCCACAAACTTGAATACTTTCTAAAGGACATTCTGTTAATGGATGTTTCTTTCTACAATTAGGACGAAAGATTGATAGTTCCTGATCTTGTTCATATTGCTTTTTCTTGGCTTTTAGCACATCGACCTGTGCCCCTAATGTGCTCAAGATATCAGTTTTAGAATTCTCAAATAAATTCCCTAATTCTGCTCTTGTTATTCTCCCCACTACAGATTTAGTTACTTTTGAATTTACATCTATTTTCACACTTTTGGCTCTTCCTCTCGAGTACTTTTGACATAATTTTGCAATCTCCTCAAATGGTAAATATGAGATGTCTCCTTTTCCCATTACATGGAGAATATCAAGGTATTCATCTCGTATACTTTTGAGAAAAATTGTTCCAATGGTATTAGGATTTAACGAGTGTTGTTTTGATTTTTGTAACTTGTAAAGTAATAGTTATAAATATTCTTCCAAACTCTCATCTTCTTGTTGAGATATCCTAAGAATATCTTCCTTCAAATCTCTAGGCCTACAATAGGCTTGACACTTCTTAAGAAAAAATTTCCTCATGTCTTCCCAAGAAGTGATAGTGTGTTCTCCTAATCCCATAAACCATTTTAATGGAGTTGCCTTAAGAGTAGCAGGAAAAAGACAGATTTTATGCCTATAATCTGTATAACCATAAGTACGACATAAAATAGCACACTCAAACATGAATGAATCAGGATCTTCTGAAGACATTCCATAGAAATTCGGTAAAACAGAAGATGGAATATTCTTCATTTTTACCTCCTCTCCAAGAATTTCTCTAGTATGTAGAATTAGGAATCCAAAGGTAGCTTCCTGATCATTGTTTTTTTCTGCATCATGTCATCTCTTATTGTCATATTCTCTTTTGGCGTCTTCTTTTCTTTTCCTTTCTACTTCTATTCTCATTTCTTCCTCTCTATTTCTTTGCCATTCTCTTTGTTTCCTTTCATACTGTATCCTTTGTTCTGGAGTTAACATTGGGACATTAGATCCTTGTCCTTCCTCTGCCATTTCTTTCTCAGTTGTTTGAAATGTTTTGATAGGAAGCTGAGTTTGTGTTTATTCAACTTTTTCTATTTGTTCGAGGATTGGTTGATCTACTTGTTCAACAATTTTTTTTCCTGTATCTCTTTATTTTCCTATGGAAGATGTTTATGTTTATGTTTTTTTCCATTTTACTTCATAGGCTAACATAGTTTATCTTTCAACAAGAGTCAATCTTTGTCCCAAACATTGTTTTTCTTCCAATTCTTCTAAAGTTGGTTTTCCAAAAACTAGTGTCATTAGTCCTAATGGTCATGTTCCCACAGATGGTTTAGTGGTTGGGGGGTTTTGTTTGGCAAATCTACCTTTTTCATCTCTTTCTCTAGGCATAAAGAAACATAACTAAAAAAAACTCAAATGTGTCGTTGTTTTTTATGGAAATGAAAAATGAATTTAACTAGACTTCTATCCTCTAAATGTGCTTCCCCAACAACGATGCCAAAATGTTGGTCCAATTTATGAGTTTAAGTCAAATCATTAATTCTTTTATTAATCCAGTTTTCGTAATCTTAGAAGCACTCCAACATATATGGTCTAGAGGTAGTTTCTACAAGTTTAACACCTAACTAATGGAATCCTTGAGTATTTTTTCCAAGAATGTTTCATTCTCCCTTACAGGAGAAGGATTTTCAATGGCAAGATTAACACTTCCAGATTATCAATTTTCCTTAATGAATCAAATAACAACAAACTAATCAAACATGAAATGAAATTTTTTGACAAGTTCAGTTATTGATTGTGAAAGGATATCAAGTCCTCTTATAAGGAGTCAATTCATAATATCTCTTAAGAAAACATATCAACAATAACTTAATCAAAATATAAATAAGATGAGAAACCTTGGATAAATCTAGCCTATTGACAATGAAAGAAACACTAAGCTATCTTATGAGAGGTCAATTCATAATATTCCATTATCAAACATGTCAATGAGAATTTAGCCAAGAATTGAATATTGAAAGGAAGTACAACAAACTGAAATAAAGGTACAAAAAACTGAAATGAAAAGTACAACAAATAAAAATGATAACAAACAAGGAGAAACTAGTGCACAGTCTTGGCAATGGGGACCTTCCACGCTTCCGTTGCGCACCTTAGATGAATATAAGATCGGGAAGATTTGTAAACCAAATCAAGAATCATCCATAAAACATAATAAAATCAAAATAATTATGAACCAACTATTTTCAATAATTTGCAAAAAGTCTCGAAATTCACATAGAAGAGATGTTTTCCTCCTCTAAATGTCACATATTTATACAAGTATTTTGTAACTAATTGATTAAAAGTGCTCAAATATATTTATGATATCTTTATATAAAGCCTACAAGTCTAATTCAGTATCCTATCTCTAAAATTTGGGAAAAATCCCTTAAAATCATATTCTATCCATATTTCATGCTCAAATAAGGGGATATTTCTGAACAACTAGTTTGGTTTGACCAGTGTTGTCTGACCCTAATCTAGTTGTTCTGGTGCGAGCCAATAGGTGTTCACCCATCCTTGGTTCCCATATTTTCCAGCTGTGCATTTGGTTTGAGCCCAAGTGTCCTACAACCATTAATTTAAACAAGCTATTACATGCTTTTCCAGTTCTGTCGTAATTTAATTTTAATGCTTAATTTTGACTAAAATACAAAAATAATTAAAAGACAAGATTTAGCTACCTTGATGTGTAAAATGGGTGATTATGATGATAGGATGTTGAGAAAAAGTGATAAATGATGAAAATGTATAGGGTAAAAGAAGCCAAAGTCGGAATCCAACATACACCGTGAAGAATTTTCCTATCTCCTAGTCTTTAGGCTTTATCGCAATCCACTGTTCGATCCAGGGATCACTAGGTCATAATCGAGACACCACCCTCTAGACTTTACCATATATCCCACCATTCACCGTAAGGATTCCTAGGCCTAATCAAGGGAACCCACCTCTCGGATTTATCGTATATTGCGCCATTCACCGGTCGAGGATTCCTAGGCTCGCCAAGGCACACAATACCTAGATTTATTGAAACCCATAGTCTGGTTCTAGGATCACTAGGACAGTGGGTTTACCGCAATTTGCAGTGTGGTTCAAGGATCACTAGGTCATGTGTTATTCCATTCAGAGATCTACCTCACGCAGTTTCAAATCCATCCGAAAATCTAGCTCAACCAAAACATGAGAACCCCATCACACCATGGCTATCCGAAAATGGAAAGGTAAGGTTCAAGAACACTGTCACACCTGGAAAAACCCATGCCAAAGACAGTAACAGAACCAAGAACACACATGCATAACCATGCATTCCAAATCTAGCGAGTAAATCACACATGCAAATCAATACCTGCAAGTAAACCCATTGTAGCTACTTGATCCTCCTCTTCCTTGCTTGACCTTTGCTTCTTATTTTCCTTCAAGTTGTCTTTATTTATCTAATGCTGAAGTTCTCTAAGAAAAATGTAAGTGTCCAAGAGCGTGTAAGAGAGAGAATAGAGAGAGAGCTCTAAAACTAAAATGACAAAAGTCATGAATTGTTCCTCATAAGCCTTTTTATTAATGTGGCCTCTATTTTCTTTATTTTCCATTATTTTTCCTTCATTTTCCTCCTCACATGAAACCTGTGACGTTTATCCTCCTTTTTCTCCTAATTTCCATTATTTTGATAAATAAATTGCCAAAAATGCCTTTTTGTCTTTCCAAAGCCTTTTCCATTTACTTTTCCAAATTCCTTTAGCTATAATAACCAAAATGAACACCCACACTAGGATGTTTTTCCCAACATCTAGCTTGGAATAAGTGTCTCATAGCTGTGGCTATTATTTTTCCTTTATTATCTTTTATTACATGGAAGTTTCACCAGAGTTGTTACACTAAGTCAGGGTCGGCTCATTCTCTAAGCACACGGTTTACCTCCGTTTGATGACCTGACCTCCGACTAGTCAGGGTAGGCATAGCTCTTCTCTTGTGACCACGATGGACTAGGTTCCGATCTCCGACCTACGATAAACTTATGTTTACGTAATGAAAAAGCTTGCTTTGCTTCTTTAATCCCTTCTTTTCATAAAAATATTTTTCATTTGATCTCTTCTACATGTGCAATAAACCTCCCTTTTCATAAAAGTGTTTGGGTTTGCACATCTACGACAATGAATGCGAAATTAACCAAGCAAACAAAAACTCATAATATGTGAATACGAAATATTGCCTGAAATATTATTATATCGATTCGAAGAAGTTAATACTGTAATAGATAAATTCGTGTTGTAATTTTTGGTTCTCAGGCCCATTGCTGGCAAAATCAATAAAATATTGATTTTATGGATGCGGTGGATATAAACAAACATTGCGAAAGGAAGTAATTCCAAGAACCTTTCTTTCTGTTAACGTTCACGTGGATGCGCTTGAAACGTACGTACCTACTCCACTACACGAATGCACGCATTCAATTTCTTTGCTTTTCATTTTCATTTTCATGCATTCTTTCATTTTCGGTTTTCGTTTTGATGCATGCAGCATTCCTTCTTCTTTATATATTAATTCCCTCTCCCTGGCAACAATACTACACTACACTACGCCCACTCACCTCAATTCCGCCGCTCATTACAATTCCATCGCATCCTACTGATTGTGCGTGGAAACATTAATGGCTGAATCACTCAAAAAGAAGCGCTCTCGGGATGGCCTTGCGCTCTCCTCCGGGAAGAGAAGGAAGACAGCGGATGAAACTTCCTCCCACCAACACAATCTCAAACTTCCGAGCATTAAGATATCTGAAACTTCCTCCGACCAACACAATGATCTGAAACTTCCGAGCAAGAAATCTGAAACTTCCTCCGAGCAACACAATCTGAAGCTTCCGAGCAAGAAATCTGAAACTTCCTCCGAGCAGAACCTCAGGTGGCAAAATCTTCCTCAGGTGGTGGACGTAGCAGAGGAGGAGGAAGAGGTGAAGGAAATTGATGGTGAAGAATTCACTAAATCTGTGAATCGATACAGACAGCTGCAACGCATGCGCACTCTACCCTCCGCCTCCGCCCTGACGAGAGCAAGCAGACTGCAGCGCATGCAGCAATGCCATGTTATACCCTCCGCGTCGGCGTCGGCCTTGACCTCGAGCAGGAGCAGAAATGGTGAGAACAATGCAGCGTTGAGATCTTTTAATAAGTGGTTAAGTAGTTCATGGAGGAAAGAATGATTTTCACACCACCAAAAAGCACCCATCAAACAATTGGGTTGAGATATACCCCTCTTTCTATATTTCTATATTTTACTCAGAGCGGGTATATATATGGTTTTGCCGCATATTATAATTTTGATTTCCGTTGCAGGATCATGCAATTTTGGTAGCATCATATATATATAGAGTTTTTATTTTAATGTCAATTCCAATTTTTGAGTTTTTGAATAAAGATATACATTTATTCGAGTTTGATATCATGTGTTTTTTTTGTTATACAATGTTTTTATTAAACAAGGATTATAAATATCTGAAGCTGAGTTCATTTTATTTTCATGTCAATTCCCAAGCTTTCACTTTTTATTAAAGCTGTACATTTCTTCGTGAGTGCGATGTCATGTTTCTGTTATTGTACGTCATGTTTTCATTAAGTAAGCATTTATAAATAATTCATGTGGATAGCTCATCTTGATAATAAATTCAATTTGAAAATTATATTATGATTCAATTTCAAATAAGATTTTCAAAATGCATTTCGTCATCTAATGTAATTGGAAGTTGTTGATTTCTCTAAACAATCATTTGTTCAAATGCATTTAACATGTACCACATGTGTTTTGTAATTGCAATTTCAATCTAGATTCATTTTAAATAACAAATGACAAAACAACTTGAGCTTTAAAAGAAAAACATTTAAGTCGATCTAGGACACTAATGTTAAACTCCTGCATCAATAACAAAAATCTAGTAATCGTGCCATTAGTAATGGGTTTATTCATTAAATTAATGACGAAATGATCAGTATTAATGCCTAAATTTATTTACTGCATGTACTACAACAAGAATTTCTTTTTCAGTAAAAATATAATTCAATGAACACTTCATATCCTATTATGTAATGCCTAAATTTATTTACTGCATGTACTACGACAAGCATTTCTTTTTCAGTAACAACATAGTGAAGTTGGTTCTCTTTTTTGCATAATGAATATCTAATGCATCTATGGATATGTGAAATGGAAATGACCAATTTAGTCCTCTAAGAATTTTAGCTGAGGATATTTTTTGTTTTAGTTTCGCAAATGCATTTTGGTAATCAGTGTTCCATTAAAACTATATGTCCTTTGTAAGAAATTTAAATAAAGGTAGGGCCATCTTACTGAAAATTTCAAGGGATCTTCGATAATAGTCTGCATAACCCAGAAAACTCCTTACTTCTTTATGAGTTGTTGGTGGTAATAAGTTTATAATGATATGTATTTTCGTTGCATCCACCTTTATTCCACAAGTTGAAAAATGGTGCCCGAACACTATCCCCCCAGTTAACATCACAAAACATTTCTCATTGCTAAGAGATAGATTAGTGTCAATACATCTTTGTAAATATTTTTCCAAATTTTCTAAACAATCATCAAATGTATTCCCATAAACAGCGAAATCATCCATGTAGACTTCTACACATTCATGTATAAGATCAGAAAATATAGCTAGGAAAACTCTTTGAAAAGTAGTTGGTGCATTAAACAATCCAAAAGGGAACACATTGTAAGCATATGTTCCCCAAGGAAAAGTAAATGTAGTTTTATCCTGATCTTCTAATGATATCTTAATTTGATTATATCTGCTAAATCCATTAACAAAAGAAAAAGTACCTTTTCCCTGCTAATGAATCTAGGACATGATCAGTGAATGGTACTGGGAAAGGATCCTTTAGTGTTGCTTTGTTTAACTCACTATTGTCTACACAGATTCTCCATTTTCAATTTTTCTTGGGAACTACAACTAAGGGAGAAACCCATTGACTATCTGAGATAGGCTAGATAAAACCTACATGCAATAGTTTCGAACCAATAACAATATGCCAAGTTTTGACCCCACATTGGCCAAGGGAGTACAAGTCACCCTACCAAGTTGTGGTCTAGTTAGTAGTACAGACTCCTAACTGGGCACTCCTACAACCTAATTCCATTTTTTTTTCCCAATTTAGATAAAATGCGATATTGGGAGCATCCAATGTCGGATCTAAGTGAAACGAGTCTTTGGAGTTGGTTTCGAGCCAATATGCGAACTTTGAAATTTGAGCATTAAACTGGTCCACTGGATCATTCCTCCCCACTCGAAGATTTTGTACATCAAAAATTTCTTTATCAATCAAAAAATAGAGGAGGGTACAACTCCCTCACCCTTTCAGTCTCAATCCATTGAAGTTTTCCTAAATTTGAAATTTCAATATTTTCATGAAAACATATCATTTTCCCTTATTTTGGAGTCCTTGTCTTGCTTTCATAGATGGCATCTTGTTGCACTTTCCCAAAATATGCATAACAACAAACTTACATTGAAAGAATAAACACATTCCCTCCTCGGTTGTCAATCAAAGGAAACTTAAACAATCTTAAATTCCTCTCACCTTGAATATTGTCGTCATGATGATGCTTAACATGTCTAACCTTGCGCTTGGCTTGACTCTTGACCAAATGTGATCTCCATCGCCATGCGCCATCCCTTTTCAAAGCCAACACATTATGAAACCCACAAGAATAAATTTTGGAACCACACTTTCTCTTTGACCTCTGCACTCTCTAACACTGACATTTTGTTCACACCATTGTTCAACAATGATGCATGATGCTGCAAATTTACTTCATCTTGTTTACCTATTTTAGGAGGAAACATGTTACACTCCTGAAACATGTTATCACATTCATTAGCAACCTCAATGAAATAAAATTTTAGATTTGATTCATCTCCTTGAAAGGCCTCATTCACAACATCTTTATGATTGAACATTAATAATGCATAATTTTGACTAGCATTAACAATTCTCTTCATTTGTCCAACATTCATAAGAGACAAACTCATCTTATTATTATGTGATCTAACAATGTACTCAATCCCATTCTTGAACAAGTGATACTTATTCTCATGGCAATGAAAGATTTATCTCCTATCATAAATATATGGGCTTCCCAAAACTATTCCACCTATATCAAGCAAAACTACATCAAGTTCATCTTCATCAAGAAAGTTTGAAGTGATTGAAAATATAAGGATGCACCTCCTTGTAACCAACAATTTCGCATTCTCATATACCCAACCTAAAGGATAAGGTCTAGGATGTGGAATGGTCTCTAAATTTAACTTCTTGACAATGTCTTCAGAGATAAGATTTTCATTTGAACTACTATCAAACAGTGCGTCAATCTTGGTATTCTTTGAATCAACCCTAATATGGAAAAACTCAATTCTTGTTTTTTCATCTTGAGTATCATTGAAACAACTTGAAGAACTAGTATTTGCAATTTCCTTACCTTTCAAACCCATTGTTGTGATCTTTGTTTCATCTCCGGAAACAAAGAAACTAAATCATGTTGTATAGTTGTAGTTGTCTTCTCTTTCTCCTTGTTCTTAAAATTCTTGGGTCTCATCATTGGATGAAGTTTCCAGCAATTATCTTTATCATGGCCATTTTTGGAACAATTTTTGCATGTGTGTTTTTCTTTCTCCATCTTGATGGACACACTCTTTGTTAATCTAAGTTTTCATTGATGGCAATAGGATGCTTGATGATGGTGAATGATGATGAATGACCATACTGAAGGATTAGATGATCATCTAGATGATGGAGGACTCATGAAGGCATGTCATTATGGCATGATAACCTTATGATAAAATAGGCTATGATGGAGAATCAAACCATAAATAATCACTTGACATTCTATCCTACTTCTTTTTCTACACTTGTAAATGACCAGTCACATTAAAAATTATATTTTTACTACCTAGAGGCAAAAAATTTCTATGAAACCTTCACCATCATTTAGAGCATAATTTTAGCTTTCATATGAGCTCTTAATTGGCCCAAAATTCCAAATAGTTTGGGAGAAATAGATTTTTCAAGTCAAGGATATTTATCTGGTCCTTGAGCCGACCTGTGCTAAGTCTTTCATGCTGGACTCAGTATTATTGACATGCCCTTTCAACTCATAACAAAAAAAAAACACTATAAATACATGTTTCGGACCTCCATTTTAGACAAGGTAGCTCGATGAAGAAGTTAGAGCACATAGAAAGGAACAGGTTCACATCTCATGAATCCTTAATGAGAAGAACAACCCAATTATCTAGCACCACAGGTTCTTCTCTATGTCATCTATTCAGATAGGGCTACTTTTGTAGAAGACACACTCTTCGGACCTAGTTGAGATAACGTATAGCTGATTTGGGAGCTCTGTCCCCTCCACAAATGCTAAATAATAATTGTAAATAACTTATGCTTCAATTGAGATGCATAACGAGTCGTTAAAAGGATCTTGCGATGATGGAAGGTTCGGCTGCAACTGTCGACAATACTAATATTCCTTTGTGCTCATCATTATCAGTGTAAGTTATATTACAGAGGAGAAACTGTACAAGGACAGATCAGATTCACTTAAGCCAAACAACTCCAAATCTTGCAGGAGAAAGAAAATTTCCTGAGATGCTTTGTCTGAGATTACGCCACTTGTGCGCACGGATTCCTACGCCTTCTTCATCAGGATATCCTGTTTAAATGGGACGATCAAAACCAACAATCGTTTGAGGCACTAAAAGACACATTTTCTTTAGCCCCATTGATCAACTCACCAAATTATGACAAAGATTACACCCTATATTTGTTAGCATCAGAAACTACTTTATCTAGGGTGTTAATCCAAGATAGACTCGATGGTAAAGAACACGTAATTTATTACGTTAGTAAGAACTTATCAGGCCCCACATTAAGATATGAACCCAAAGAAAAAAATTTCCTAGCCCTTATCCATGAAATCCAAAAGCTTTGGCACTACATTATCTTGTTGACTACAAAAATCGTCACAACTATCAAACCCATGAGATACCTGCTGACCCGCTGTATGATGAACCAAAAATATGTTCGTTGGGTAGTCATAATGCAAGAGTTTGAATTGCATTTTAGCTCCCCTAAGAGAAAAAATCTTTAATATTAGCTGAGTTCATCATTGACCTCTCGAGTCAAACTAAAGTATCCCCAGTCAACGACTGACTACGTGACAAGAATATATTTCTAGTGACGACTAACGATCTTTGGTACGCTGATATCTTCTTATTTTTACAAACCCAAAAGTTCAATCCAAAGCTAACACATGACGACCGAAGTCGCATATGCCACCAGGCCACTCGTTACCTCCTCATGGGAGACGCCCTTTATTGATAATGCATCGATACTATCTTACGTTGATGCCTCATGCACAACCAAGTTGAGCAAGCCCTCAATGACTGTCATAGTGGAGCTTGCAGTGGCCACCTCTCCGGGATGGTTACTGCCCAAAAATTTGTATGGGAAGGTTATTTTTGGCCCACCTTATTCCGTGTTTGCATTACAACAGTCAAAATATGTGAGCGATGCCAACGCTTCACCCACAAGGCAAGAGCACCTTCTGCTCCTCTTCACCCAATTATTTTAGCCGACCCCTTCTGTAATGGGGAATCGACTTTATGATGTGCAACCCTGCATCATCTAGAAACCAAAAATACATCATTTTCATTGTCGACTATTTCACCAAATGGGCATAATCCATGCCCACATATGACAACACGACAACAACCGCGACACGGTTTCTGTTCAACCATGTCATCACATGGTTTGATGTGCCTAAAGAGTTAGTCTTTGATCACGAGAAGCATTTTGAAAATGAAATATTCCAGGAGCTCTCTCACCATCTAGGGTTTACACACGTATTCACATCACCATACTATCCTCAGTATAATGGATAGGTAGAAGCTCTCAACAAAGTGCTTAAAATAATGTTACAGTGTATGGTGAATGACATAAGACAAACTGGCACCACATGGTTTTTTCCTTCCCGTGGGCATACCGCACGACAATTAGAAACTCAAAATTATTCACACCCTTCCAACTAGTGTATGGGGTAGAAGTTTTGATTCACATCGAACACGAAATCCCTAACTTACACACTTCCATCGAACTCCTCGATGATACACAACCTTTAGAACAACGATTGGTATAGTTAGAATTTGTCAATGAAAATCGACGAGACTCACTCCAACATAATGAAGCACATAAAAAATGGGTAAAAGCATCATTTGATTGTAACATCACCCCTCGCTCATTCACTGAGGGAGAGTTAGTCCTCCATTACGATGTCGTGAAAGAGGCCCTAGGATCCGGAAAGTTTGAAACATTATGGAAAGGTCCCTACATCATAAAACATTGCCTCCTCAAGGGGGCATACATCCTGTCAGATCCCGATGGTACATGCATAGCTAACCCCTTCAATGGGCTCTACCACAAAAAATTTCACCCATAAGGACAAGAAGTGTCAACCTTAGAGATAAGATTCATGTAGCATAATATATTTTTATATGATCACAATGATCAAAGACTTGTTCTAAAAAATTATCTGGTGTCACAGATGGATCGTCCCCCCATCCACTATTTTGGATTCGCTGAGGGAGGTTCGTGATGGTCTCAAAATCTAGCAGCAGCCGTCTAGGCCATTTACTATCCTGACCGTTCATCATTCTTCACCAACAAAGTATGCATCAGATCAAACACCAATAATAAGGCAGAATATAATGTAGTCATTGAGCTGATGAGCGATGCCTTCAACCAAGGCATTCACCATCTACATATCTACCTTGATTCCTAACTAGTGGTTTTGTAATATCCCTTTTTTAGAAATATCACAAGTCTGTGCCAGAGATTGACTATGGGGAAATTTACTGAATATCTCACCTTCTAAAGAAGGGTGAGATCTTGATGCTTTCTAGCCCTTTGCAGACTCTGTCTACAGATATGTGAAATTCCCTAATAGGAATGGCTAGCAACCTAAGCCTGGAAACGAATTTTCTAGGAATGGAGGCAGCGAGATTTGATCCCTGGTCCGGGATCCTTCAAATATGTCTGTCTGGAGCTGAAATCCTGAAGTGGACTCAAAACAAATCTTTCTAGGAGCTTGAGATAAGCCTCCTTCACCTGTATCTTCAGAAAAGGGCCCAATGAAGAGGGTTGCAACAACACTTTTCTCAATAAAGGAAATGATAGCGTTATTTCTAAGGAGCTATGTCACATGAAGATGAAATAACCGTTTAAATACATGTGCAGCAGAAAATGTAGACAAACTCTTGAGAAATATATTACTCAAATCAAGTAAAGAGTCTCAATGGGACATGTGCATGGAAATGGAAAGAAACACTGCTTGCATAGTTTATTCCCAACTAAGATTGCGTATTCTATGGAGGTACTGCCGTAGTAAATACATGTATATGAATGATACAACAATCTAAGCTCAAATAAGAATGGGGGAGCAAGGCTTCTACCCCTGAAAATACAATACAACGATCCTCTAAAAGGATTGGATGAAAAGTAGACAAAATGGCATTTTTACCAAAATGTCGGAGTATTTGGGCAGCTACTGAAACTCAATAGAAACTGGAGATGAAAGGAGCTTGCTGAATATGATGCCTTTGCTCAAATATTTCCTTAATTCAATCTTCTAGATGAAAGGCTGATCCTTTCATAGAAGATCTCACCACCCACCAAAATGCTGCAACCCTCACTGCAAATGCTCTCTATGAACTGCGCAGTCAAGGAAGAGGGATGCTCTTCTACTGATGGAAATGATTGACCTGATGCCAAATATGATGGATTGAAGATTAGAAACTCCCTCACTGATCTTCCAAAGGAATGGAGACTCCCTCCTTTGAAATACAATGCCAGAAGTGGTGTTGTGGAACCCTCCCCTGCAACACCCAGCTACACAACTCAACCACCAATGGAGACTGCGCTGGAGCTGAATGGAATGTTTTGGCCTCAAGCCAGAATATGGGGAATATGAAGAAAAATCTCTTCCAAGAGCTACTCCATGGAATAGATGGGATTCCCACCCAGAAACACCCAGTGCTAGTAGCACTGCATCTCAGCTAAACAACCAGAGAATGCTCTTGTCTAAGAAGACAAGCAAAATTATAATCAAAAGCATGAATGAGAGTGGCTACTTCGTTCTCCTTTTAAAAAAGTGAAGAGTTATTTGTCATGGGCCCCACACTTTAGGGTTTCCTCTATAGAATGATCTCCTCCTCATGCAAACTGCGCTGGCCCACTAAGTGGAGCTTATCTTCTCTATCTGCGCAGTCAACTTGGCCTCTTCTAGAATTATCCACTTGAAATTTGTCTCTTTTCACACATGGGGTGTGAAATCCAGTTCTTTATTGATCCCCTTTCACATTATAAGGGTTCCTTATTCAGATTTTTATTATCAATGGGTTTTCTTACCCATTTATTCTCCTCCTAAAGAAAAACAAAAGTTTTTAATGTTCCATAAAATTTTGGATCATTACAGTCCTCCCCTCCCAAATATTGCTTGCCCTCAAGCAACTTGTAAGGTTAGAACTGAAGGATGTCCTCTCCCTCCAACTGTAGCATCTACTTATGATGACCTCCTCATGAATAATGAGATGTAGTATCAACAAAGAGTCTCCATACTGCTCCTCTCAAGTAATGTAAACTAGCCATGGTGGCCATCATCATGAACATGGAGTGTACTCAAGAAGGTAATAAGGTTTTGTCTAGAAGTCTCCTTGAGGCATGGTGTCAAAACGAATTGGAAATAACATTCCCCTAATGTGAATCCTCCATCCCCAAGCAATCATCCACAAGAATCTGGTCACCTCCAGATAAGGAAACTGTTGAACATCTTCTTCCACCTTGAGCTCCAACAAAGAAGGTGGGCTAAAAATCTGAAAGTGGCAGGCATCATAGCCTACCCCACGTTGTTCACCTTTCCACTCATGAAAAGTGTAGAGTGAAGGCTACTCTTGGGCTGTAGAAATGTTGCCCTTAAATGGCAAGATGAAGTTTGGATCTCCAAAGATCTTCGCTCCTCCATTGTGAATCAATCTGGCCCAATGTCTCTCCTTTGTGATGGGAAGGAGATCAACACCATCATATGACTCCCCATCACTCTTATGACTCACCTCAAGAAGAAATAAGTGCTGAAATATGGTGGTCACATTATCTCTCATGCTCCCCTTAGAGCATGCCTTGCAAAAAGTATGGGGGTATTCTCCCCCAAAGGACACATCCATCCTATATGCCCTTCTTCCCATCATGCTCCCAATAATAGTATGATATATGGCAACATAGAGAGCCATAATGAAATTTATGTTGGCTACCATATGTAGTGAGTGAGTGGGGCAATGATCCCTCATACGCAACCAACACAACTGGAGTATAAACTGCAATAGAGAATGACAAAAGATGTGGTTCCTCAACCACCGATTTGCTGCTACATTCTCCGATTCATGCATTTGGAGAAAATGAGTGATGTATGATGCATGGTGAGCATGTCCTCCAAAATAAAAATCTCCCCCAAGTCCATCAAGGGGATTTCCATCAACTATGCTCTTGGCCCCAAGTAGACCAAAGAGCCTTTGACAAAGAATTCTCCTCCTCGGAGCAACATCCTGCATATTCATGGTTAAGGAATCAACATGTAAATCATATAAATGAACAATATCCTTACCATGTTTTTTGCTCATGCAAAGGGAGCAACTCATAGATAAATCTCTCCTCTTCCTCCCAAGGAAAAGAAGTGATTGTGCCCTTTCCTCCAAAGAGTGGTGTGCATATACTGCTCCCATGCCAACTGTACAAGTGGGAAGGTTGTTGTCCCTCCCTTGCTTCCCCTACCACAGCGTAGGTACTGAAAGGAGAGTGGGTAGGAATGATAGTGAGGGGATGCTACCCTCTACTTTGGTTTTACCCCAAACCCCCAGCGCTGCAACAAGCTTTCCCAAGGCATCCACACTGTTGAAATCAGTGATTGATGCCTCACTGTCTGAAGCATCTATCCTCCTCTTCTGAAACAGTGCCCCCCTTGTTGTGATATCTCCACTCAATGAGACATTCTCATTTGAATATGACTGTATACATGGATGAACAACCCTATCCATGCTTCCACTGCGTAGCTCAATCACCTTCCTAGGTTTAATGACCTCCAAAAATGGATAGAGATGGGCCCTCCTCATCACATGGTGTTGGGTCTCTCCTCTATCTTCTTCCTAAATCTTCATGGTTTTACACCTCATCTCCCATGGCACATGTGAAACATGAAGTGTGCCTTGATATCCATGCATGAGATCCTGGGGACCTTCTTGCAAAGACACAAGAATCCCTCTATTTGGAGCAAAATCTCCTTCTTCCTCTGCATGAGGTACTAGATGATCTCTAGATTTGGCAACATTGTTGCCCTCTGTTTCTGCCATAAATTTGGGCAACATCCCAATAATCTGATCCACCTTTTAAAAATAGAGTTCTCTGGTTTGTTTCTCAAAGGTGTGGGATGAAATTTTGGCCTCCAACAAGGCTTGATGCACTTTCTCAGCTCCTCCAATGGTTTCTTGAGGTGGTACTGCGTTTCTTTGCAAGGGTTTTGTTTGAGTCCCTTGGTTTAACTCCATCTCATGAGTTCCAAGAATGTTCTGATCAAATCCTTTCACCAATGACTTAGTTAAATTCATATAAGATGAGGCTTTAACATTCTCGAAAGAAATGGACTCAAGTTTCCACCATGCATGAGCCTTACCTCTCAAATGCAGCGCTGCAACCTTGACGACTTCTTCTTCTGAAATGTGGTGCTGCTGTTGGAAGGTGTTTGGCTCCTCCACCCAATATTTGGCTGAATATGAAGGTGAACCTCCAAAAGTAGATAGATGAAACCCATCTTGTTGCTCCTCCCCTTTCACCTTGCTCTTGTAGAACTCAGAAAAAGTGGGATGATTTTTGAATCCATGAGTGTGAGTCTCATACTCCTTCAAGAAATCACTAAGGGTTTCCTCCTTCTTTCATCTCCCTCACAGAAATGTTGGGCCTTTGAATGCGTTGTTCATCATGGTGTGTGGCCGCATGCTTACCCTCACCATGTGAAAATCTAGGGCTTTCTTCAGTTTCAAACCCTCTTTGAGATTCTCCATCAATATCCCTCCTAACCTTTCTGAAATATTCATGTGTGCCTTGCATAGATTTGGGAAGAAGACTTTCGAGTATTTTCTTCTCCTTTCTTCTAAGATATGGAGTCTCAAGATGAGAATAGGAAGTGCAGGGGTCTTCCTTTTCTGTTTTCTCTTCCTCCTTGGGGATGTTCTTATTCTTTCTTTCAAAAATGGATGAGATCAATCTCATCCTCTTCATCTTCTTGTTCTCTTTCTTGGGCTTTGAAGGCCACAGGCTGAGCCAAGAAAGATGCTCTGATACCACTGTAATATCCCTTTTCAGAAATATCACAAGTCTGTGCCAGAGATTGACTGCAGGGGAATTTACCAGCTATGTCACTTTCTAAAGAAGGGTGAGATCTGGAGGCTTTCTGGCCCTTTACAGACTCTGTCTACAGATATGTGAAATTCCCTAGTAGGAATGGCTAGCAACCCAATCCTGGAAACGCATTTTCCAGGAATGGAGGCAGCAGGATTTCATCCCTGGTCTGGGATCCTTCAAATATGTCTGTCTGGAGCTGAAATCCTAAAGTGGACTAAAAAAAATCTTTCTAGGAGCTTCAGATAAGCCTCCTTCACCTATATCTTCAGAAAAGGGCCCAATGAAGAGGGTTGCAACAACACTTTGCTCAATAAAGGAAATGATAGCGTTATTTCTAAGGAGCTATGTCACATGAATATGAAATCACCCTTTAAATACATATGCAGTAGAAAATGTAGACAAACTCTTGAGAAATCTATTACTCAAATCAAGTAAAGAGTCTGAATGGGACATGTGCATGGAAATGGAAAGAAACACTGCTTGCATAGTTTATTCCCAACTAAGACTGCACAGTCTATGGAGGTATTGCAGCAGTAAATACATGTACATGAATGATATAGCAATTTAAGCTCAAATAAGAAAGGGGGAGCAAGGCTTCTACCCCTGAAAATACAATACAACAATCCTCTAAAAGGATTGGATAAAAAGTATACAAAATGGCATTTTTACCAAAATGTCGGAGTAGTTGGGCAGCTACTACAACTCAATAGAAACTAGAGATGAAAGGAGCTTGCTGAATATGATGCCTTTGCTAAAATATCTCCTTAATTTAATATTCTAGATGAAAGTTTTATCCTTTCATAGAAGATCTCACCACCCACCAAAATGTTGCAACCCTCACTGCAAATGCTCTCTATGAACTGCGCAGTCAAGGAAGAGGGATGATCTTCTGCTGATGGAAATAATTGGCCTGATGCCAAAGATGATGGATTGAAGATCAGAAACTCCCTCACTAATCTTCCAAAGGAATGGAGACTCCCTCCTCTAAAATACAATGTCGGAAGTGGTGTTGTGGAACCCTCCCCTGCAACACCCAGCTACACAACTCAACCACCAATGGAGAATACACTAGATCTGAATGGAATGCTTTGGCCTCAATCCAGAATCTGGGGAGTATGAATAACAAGCTCTTCCAAGAGCTACTACATGGAAGAGTTGGGATTCACACCCAGGAACACCTAGTGCCAGCAGCACTGCATCTCAGCTAAACAGCCAGAGAATGCTCTTGTTTAAGAAGACAAGCAAAATGATAATCAAAAGCATGAATGAGAGTGGCTGCTTCATTCTCCTTTTAAAAAAGTGAAGAGTGCTTTGTCATGGGCCCCACACTTTAGGGTTTCCTCTCTAGAATGATCTCCTCCTCATGCAAACTGCGCTGGCCCACTAAGTGAAGCTTATCTTCTCTATTTGCGAAGTCAACTTGGCCTCTTCTAGAATTATCCACCGGCAATTTGTCTCTTTTCACACATGGGGTGTGAAATCCAGTTATTTATTGATCCCCTTTCACATTATAAGGGTTCCTTATTCAGATTTTTATTATAAATGGTTTTTCTTACCCATTTATTCTCCTCCTAAAGCAAAAAAAATTTTTTTAATGTTCCATAAAATTTTGGAACATTACAGGTTTCGCAATTAAACCAAGATTTTAAAGTACAAGATTCTCAATTGTTTAGGAAGTATTTGCATGCACGAATATTAATTCATCAGTTTTATCATATTACATCCACACATATACCAAGAAATCAAAACAAGACAACTAATCACATATTTGATTACATTATAGACTGGAATGCATATTTGTATAAACCATCATCCATAGAAAATAAAAATACATAAAAAATAAATATCCATCATAGGTACACAACATCCATAAAAAAAACAACCTTAGACACATCATTAGAGGCACAAAAATACATATCGCGCATATATACATAAAAAAATGTGTGAGTCATAATATACAAGTCATGTCCCTGACCAGCATGTCAGTAAAAAATAGGTCTACATGTCATCAAAAAATAGGGAAGCATCCTCATAATGGGTGCTTTCCCTTAAAACAAAAAATATCTAGGTTGAGCTCCGCCAAGTAAGTCCTCTAGACCCATAGCTGCACCCGGTGCTAGTACAGGTGCAGTAGATAGAACAAGAAGTGCCGCATGCTGCAATGTCAGGCGATGCACCCTCTCTCAAGCCATCAATGCTTCGAGCCATGCGTCATCCAAACCATCAACAAAACCCTGATTCGGCATACCCTGGTCTAGTCTCTCCAACCGACTCCATGAGTCAGCTAAATCTGTCACACGGGCGTCTGCAACCTGGACCTGAGCCTCAAAATTAGCTAGCTACTCCTCCACCGTCATCGCCCGAGCCTTAGCTACCTTGGCACAATCAAGAAGGGAAGTATCTCGGGAAGCAACTGCATTGCTGCCCTCCCCTGAAGGGCCAACACCACCTCCCTGCCCCCCAACATGGGGCTAATCAACCCCACCTGGGCCCCTCCTCGGTGGATGATTCCCAACCAAGTGGGCAAGAGGACGCGTAGCCACCCCCACATCTATAAGAGAAACAAGGATAACGTTAGTGTCACCGTAACAGACATAAAAATATACACATCATAAAATACTCAAAAAACGTAGAAAAACATCAAAGGTCATACCCGCGGGACCCCACACATAGCTGGTGGGAAGAACCATATCTAGATCCCCCCAAAAATCCATCGTTGAGTATGGATAATCCATGAACATCTGCGGGCTCACCTGGAACCACACCTCAATGGTCGCATCCCAATAATGACCTACTTCCCCTCCTCCGCCACGAGGCATTACAAGCACCCACCACTGTATCTGAGGATCCCTGCTAGGACTAATGGTCACAGACACAAAAATTCAAAGAATCAGCACCCTCTCGAAGATGATGCTGCACAAGATGCTCGCATATGTAAAAAATCTAGAAGATCCTCCCCAGACCTACCCTAGCTGTGATACCATGCCATCATACACATGGCGCGCCCAATCATAGAAATGACCGGTGCAAGACACCAATATGAGATCCAGACACCCTATTGGGTGACGATAACCCCATCAGTGCACAAATATTTTTTAGGAGAGCACTCCCAACCATCTATCCAAATTTCTCACCTAGCAGCAGTCCCTAATCACCCTTGGTTAGAGCTTCACATTCTTTACCCAACCCCACCATGACACTCATAAAAAACACATACCCACACTAGATGTCCTACTGACTCCAGGGATTTCCTCACCAGAAACTGTTATGACTGCTGCCACTTGCATTTACAAGCTCCCACCTTGGGCCACTGAACTACCATTATCAGTTACAACCATTTCTCATCATCATGTCTAAGTTAACCTATCACACCCCGCCCTGCTACATTAGAAACCATGGTCCCAGGCATCAATAATACTCTCGGTCGGTTGAGGCTTTCTCCTTGTCGACTTCCACAACCATCTTCCAAGAAGGAGGCAGTACCTTAGATGGCTCCTCACCTCAATAAATACATCCTTGAATGGCACTATGGGAGTCATGATTTCCCATTGATTTCATTGATCCTTGTGACATTGGAATTCAACATAAGCTTTCATGTCAAGATGGTATCTTACTTCACATCCGTTTCACTTTGTTAGAATTCGTCAAAGACCTGTGCCATGATAAGAATCTCTTTTAGGAATGCTTACACGGGAAGGTCCTCAATAGTTAGAGACCGATGCATATAATGAGAATTTGTTCTAAACATTCCATACCAATATTATGCATGTGGGCAGCACATTAAACCTACTATCAAAGAAAAAATTCCCTTGACGGCATCAACATCTGTCGTCATCAACCAAAAGAAGGTAACTACCACACAAGTGACACAGATAGAACCTCTATCTGTCAGATAATATTAACTAGTCAAAACATCACGAGCGCGGGACATTTCGTCCTTGTAGAAATATTGCATTTATTCTATCTCTTGAAGTTTTCCAATAGACCACGATACCTCTTTTATTCAGGTCAAGGGGTCTCCAACCTCTGTTTTCATGAAAGTTACTCTCTCTCTCTCCCTCTCTCTCAAACGGATTAAACAGAAAAAGAAACTATAATGTATTTTGGCTATGAAATTATTCCTAAACCTCATATATTAGGGGGGAACTATTAATACTAGAAAATCGTACAAGAAAAATACATTAGAAAATGTTGTAATATCCCAAAATAGAGAATATCAGCAAGAATGGGAATATCTTATAATATCCCAGAATTGGAGATACAACAATACATGAACACAATAATGAAAGAGCAGTGATATATCAACACATAGGATGTAAAAAGATCCAAATAGCCATAATATTAAGATCATAGCAGAAAATGCATACAATATCTTGAGGAAACAATCACTCAATCTAGGCAATACAACCCTCAAGAAACATGTACATATGAAAAATGAAGATCACTGCTACACAAAAAATGCTCAAGGCTATGACAACACAGTTTATTTAGAGATACTATTGCTGGCAAGTGTCAATACAAAAATATACAAATGTAGGGCCAAAATAATGTTTGGAGTGAAGATATAGACTCCCAAACTGAATTTCAAGGCAATCTGAAAGGGATTTCCTAAAATATACAAAACGGCAAAAGTGTCAGAGTTGCAGTCTCAAGACTGAGTAGCAGCTGAAAATCAAAAATCAGATGGAGATGGTTGTAGATTATGCATAAGATGAACAAAAATCCTCCAATGGATCTTTTAAGTGAAAGGTTGATCCTAACACTGAAGATCCCACCCTCCAAACAATCACTGCAACCCTCACTGCAAATGCACACTGAAAAATAACGCAGTCAAGGAGAGGGACTGTGGTGTAGATGATGGAAAATGGTTTATGTGATGCCAAATATGGTGACATTAGCTCAAAAACTTCCTCACTGATCCTCCAAAGGAAATAAGGCTTCCTCCTCTGAAAAATAAGCTCCAGAAGTGGTGTTGTAGAACCTCCACTGCAACACCCTGCAACACAACTCAGCTCTAAACAGAAACTATGTTGTAGTTGAAGGAGGATGCTTGGCCTGAAGCCTGAATGTGGAGAAATGAAGAGCAAGCTCCCTCATGAGGCCTCTCTTGAAAGGAGAAGGAATTCCTAAATAGGAATGCCTTGTGCTAAGCAACACAACAACTCTGCTAAACTGCAAGAGAATGCACAATAGTCTAACCAGACCATAAAATCAATAATCCATAACATGAATAACAATGGATTCCTTGCCCTCCTTTTAAGCAAGTGAAAGCCCTCTCACCATGGGTCCCACTCATTAGGGTTTCCTTCACCAATTAATCCTCCTCGCATTCATACTGCGATGTCTCTCAAAGTGTTCTCCACCTCCTATCCTAGTGCTATTGACTTGGTCAAACTTGACCTTGTCCACATGAAAATGACCCTGTTCACACATGAGGGTGTGAAATCCAGCACCTATGATGATCCCTTTTCACACTATGAGGGATTTTATTCTCATTTCTTAAATGTATGGGCCTCATTACCCATTTATTCATCTCCTAAGTGAAATCATGAAAAATCAATATTGCAATTAGCTGCATAATAATTTTGGAATATTACAGCCCTCCCCTCCCAAATGTTTCTTGTCCTCAAGCAACTGCAAGGATAGAACTGAGAAGTTTCCCCTCCTCCTGTTGTAGCATCCACATTTGATATGATCCTCCAAATAATGAGATGTTGTCTCATCAATATATCTCCATATTGCTCCTCCCAAGCATGCAAGTTAGCTAAATAGCTATCATCATGAGCAAGTAGAGTACTCAAGAAGGAAATAAGGTGCTATCTAGAGGTCTCTTTGAGGAATGAAATCTGAAATGTAGTGGGAATCATCATTCCCATGTGGACCCTCCATCCCCAAGCTATCATCCATACAAAATGAGCCACCCTCTATAATGGTAACTCATACAAATCATCCTCCACCTTGAGCTCCTACAATGTAGGTGGGCTGAAAATCTAATCATGGTAGGAAAAATATCCTACCCCACGCTATCCTCCTCTCCACTTAGGATAAGTGTAGAGTATATGCTGATCTTGGGCTGCAATAATATTTCCCTCAAGTGGCAAGATGAAGACTAGACCTCCAAAGATCTCCTCCTCAACGTTGTGAAACAAGCTAGCCCAAACCATTCCATATATGATGAGTTGGAAATCATCATCATATGGAATCCAATAAATCCCATGGCCCACCTCATAAAGGAACAAATGTTTCACTATAGTGGCCATATCATCTCCCATGCTCCCATTAGAACCTGTAATGCAAAAAATGTGGGAATCCTCTTCCCCAAAGGACACATTCAACCAATGTGACTTTCCCCCAATCATGCTCCCAATAAAAATAAGAACAACAACAACATAGGGAACCACAATGAGAATCATACTTGCTACCATATGTAGCAAGGGAGAAGTAAAATGGTCCCTCAAATGAAACCAACGAATTTTGACTCTCAAATGCAATAGGGAATGACATAATGTGTGGCTTCTCAACCACGTGCTTGCTGCCCCAATCTCCTCACAAGTTTGGAGAAAGTGTATGATGTATGGTGTCAAGTAAGCATGTTCTCCAATAGATATATCCTCCCCAAGTCCTTCTAGGGAGTGGCCATCAAAACTACTCATGGCCTTAAGAAGACCATGAAGTCTAGAAGGAAGAATGTTCCTCCTTTGAGCAAGTCCTACACATACATGGTTAAGGGATTCACATATTCATGATACAAATCATTATGAAACCAACCATTACCCTTACCTTATGTTTTTCTCATGAAAATGGAGTGGCTTATAGATGAGTCTCCTCTCAACCTCAAAGAGAAAAGAGGTGGTTGTACTAACTCTTCCTAAGAGTTATCTATCTCCTCCATTTCCACATGATCCATGCATCTCCTCATATGCTGATATATCTCCTCTTCAAAGCCTTCCCAAATGTACCCCTCCATGATGGTATGGTATGCTCTCATAGAATAAGTGTGGTTGAAGAGAAAATCCTCATGAGCTGCTAGTAGCAATTTCTCCTTAAGCTTGGAAGCTCCAAGTAAGAATATCCTACCATGATAGTAGATGACCCCATCTCTGACTGAATATCCCTCCTCATGTAGTTGGTCATCCAATATCATACAAGTAAAAAGATCCTTGGAATACTCCACTAATGGCTGGGAGTTCCAATATGGATCTATCCTCCATAGTGACAACACTGATGTTCTCTCATGAAGAACATCTGTCATATGTTCATCCTCCTCTTTGATAGCTCCCATGCCAAAGATGCAAGTTGGAAGGCTGCTATCCCTCCCATGCTTCTCCTGCCACAATGCAGAATCTGAAATGAGAGTGTGTAAAGATGATGTTGAGAGAATGCCTCTCTCCTCCTTGAGTCTACACAAGACTCCCAGTGTTGTACCAAGCTCTCCCAAGGGCTCCACTCCTCTGAAATCAATGGGTGGTGCCTCAAAATGTGAAGCATCCATCCTCCTCTGCTGATTTGGTGGTCTCCCCGGTGAAATGCCTCCATAAAATGAGGCATCAAGATCAAGAGTAGAATGCATATGTGAATGGATAGATTTTTCCTACTCTCACTGTGTAATCTATTCTCCCTCTTAGGTGCATCAACCTCCTGAAATAGATACGGGTGTGTGCTCCTCGTCACATGATGTTGGTCATCCTCCCTATCTCCTCCTTTTATCTCCACAGTTTCACACCCTATCTTCAATGGCACATGTAAATCATGAGTTGTGCCTTAATCATGTGAGATCCTAGGGAATTCCTTGCAATGATACAAGAATCCCACTAGTTAGAGCAAGAAATCCCTCTTCCTCTACATGAGGTGCTAGATAAAATCTAGACATGACAGTGCTATTTCCCTCATCCTCATCAATATGTATGGGCAACCTCCCAAGAATTGGATCCTCTTTTGAAAAAGGGATCTCCATGCCCTCTTGCTCAGGAATATGAGATAGAGGCTTTGCCTCTAACAAGTTATGATGCAAGATGTCAGCCTCCTCCATGGTTTTCTGAAGTGGATCTGAGTTTATAGTTTTCTCCATCACATGCAAGGGTTTGGTTTGTTTATATTTGTTTAACTTCACCACATGTGTTGTAGAAAGTTTTCCATCAAACCTTTCCACCAATGTCTTAATAAAACTTGCATAAGAAGAAGTGTTTTCATTTTTCAAAGAAAAAGACTCAAATATCCACCATGCATATGCCTTACCTCCAAGATGCAGCGCTGCAACTCTGATGGCTTCATCTTCAGAAATTTGGTGATGCTACAAAAAGGTGTCTAGCTCTTCCACCCAGGCTCTGGCTGAACATGTAGGTGAACCCTCAAAAGTAGATAGAAGAAATCTATCCATAACATGCTGCTTGATTCTCTTCACCTTGATCTTGCAAAACTCTAGAAAAGTGATATGATCTCTAAACTTCTAAGTTTGAGACTCATACTCTTGCAAAAATCACTAAGATTTTCCCTCCTAGCCATTCCTTCTTCTTCCATCTCTCTCATGGAAAATATGAGCATAGGGTTGCACTATGCATCATGATGTGTTGCTGCATGCTCACACTCATCATATGAAAATCTAGAGTTTGATTCATATTCAAACCCTCTTGGAGACTCTATACACACCTCCCTTCTTATTTTCTTGAGATCTCCCTGAATGCTCTGTATAGATTTAGGAAGAAGCTTTGAGAGCCTCTCCTCCTTCTTTCCTCCAAAGAATGGAGTCTTATTTCTGTTCATATTCTCTTCTCTTAATAGCATAATGGCTGAGATTCCATAGGCTGAGCCAAGATTATGCTCCGATACCACTGTAATATCCCAAAATAGGAAAAATCAGCAATAATGGGAATATCTTATAATATCCCAAAATTGGAGATATAGAAATACATGGACACAATAATGAAAAAGCAGTGATATATCAACACATAGGATGTAAGAATATCCAAATAGCCATCATATTAAGTTCATATCAGCAAATTCATACAATATTGTGAGGAAACAATCACTCAACCTAGGCAATACAAGCCTCAAGAAACATGTACATATGAAAAATGAAGATCACTTATACACAGAAAATGCTCAAGGCTATGAAAGTGCAGTTTATTTAGAGATATTTCTGTTGGGAAGTGTCAATACACAAATATACAAATGTAGGGTCCAAACAATGTTGGGAGTGAATATATAGACTCCCAAACTGAATTTCAAGACAATCCAGAAAGAATTTCTTGAAATATACAAAATGGAAAAAATGTTGGAGTTGCAGTCTCAAGACTGAGTAGCAGCTGCAACTCAAGAACTAGATGGATATGGCTGTAGATGATGCACAAGATGTACAAACCTCCTCCAATGGATCTTCTAAGTGAAAGGCTGATCCTAACACTGAATATCTCACCCTCCAAACAATTATTGCAACCCTCATTGCAGATGCACACTAAAAATAACGTAGTCAAGGAGAGGGATTGCATTGTAGATGATGGAAAATGGTTGGCCTGATGCCAAATATGGTGAAATCAGCTCAAAATCTTCCTCACTGATCCTCAAAAGGAAAGAAGGCTTCCTCCTCTGAAAAATAAGCTCCAGAAGTGGTGTTGTAGAACCTCCACTGCAACACCCTGCAACACAACTCAGCTCTAAACAGAAACTGCACTATAGCTGAAGGAGGATGCTTGGCCTGAAGCCTGAATGTGGAGAAATGAAGAGAAAGCACCCTCAAGAGGCCTCACTTGAAAGGAGAAGGAATTCCTAAACAAGAATGCCTTATGCTAAGCAGCACAACAACTCTGCTAAACAGCAAGAGAATGCACAATAGTCTAACCAGACCATAAAATCAATAATCCATAACATGAATAACAATGGCTGCCTTGCCCTCCTTTTAAACAAGTGAAAGCCCTCTCACCATGGGTCCCACTCATTAGGGTTTCCTTCACCAAAGAATACTCTCCCATTCATACTGCATTATCTCTCAAAGTGTTCTCCACCTCCTATCCCAACGTCGTTGACTTGGTCAAACTTGACCTTGTCCACATGCAAATGAACTTGTTCACACATGAGGATATGAAATCCAGATCCTATGATGATCCCTTTTCAAACTATGAGGGATTTTATTCTCATTTCTAAAATGTATGGGCCTCCTTACCCATTTATTCATCTCCTAAGTGAAATCAGCAAAAATCAATATTCCAATTAGCTGGATGCTAATTTTGGAATATTACAAATGTCAAGTAGAAGGTAAAAATAAGGATTTACAGGGCAGGAATACATTACAGGAACTGAAAATTTAACTTTTCCTAAGGTCAAATAGGAAAATTTATTAAACCGTGCACAGGAAACACTGACCCCAGGTGATCTTTGTGGATTTTTCTTCGCTAGCTGCGAAGATCATCACGTTTACCCCTAAAAGACCGTCGCGGTCCTGAGTATGTGGAAAGTTACCATTCGGGACCACTTGGCACACTTGAGGAAGAATATTCTAACTCAAGCCAGCCAAGTATAGCCGCCTTGGAGCCACCTTGAGGCCTTAGTGCAACACACAAAGGAACCATCCTCCCACTCTTGTGTCAACATCCATCTTGTACAAGGAGAGGGAGGGGAAATTTGAAATTTTTCTATAAAATACTGACATGGGAAGAGAAACATGAGAACACATTGTTCTGCTAGCCAAATTTCTTGAGCGCAAACCAATTTATGTTGTCCAATTACAAAGAGGATTGGAAGGATCCAATTGTTGGCCATCCAACACCTCAATCCAAGAAAAGAAGTTCACCAAGTGTTCGTCAATCTACCATCTATCGAGGGGAGAGAGATGCTTGTAGAAAGCTTGAGGGGAAGAGACCCCCTTGTCTTGGATATTATAGCTCCATAGCTCTAAGGATCCATTACAAGTGATTTAGCATCCTATTATCTTATACCACCAGCACATAATAAAGGGAGAGAGTTCTCCATTTGAATTATTAGTGTGTTTGACTCGATTGAACTTGTTATTGTACATGATTATTTTGTCTTTTGTTTCTTAATTGATGTAGCATGCTATGTTCCTTACTTAGTTTACTACATATTATTTTGTTCCACTAACAATCTAGCAAACCAATTTATTTGTGACTTTCTTGTAGGAAATCAGCCTCCCTATTAGGCACAGTGTATTTTGTCTGCACCTGCATCGAATACATTACAACATCAGGAAATTTCATCAAATGCTACTATTTTTCCCATTATTTGGCATTTTTCACAACTTATGACATATTTCTTGGAGTCTTTAAAGATGGATTGCCAATAGTATCCTAGATGGAGTATTTTGTACGTTGTCATCTTATTTGCAAAAAGTCCACCAAAAGGCTCATCATGACAAGATTTTAAAATATATAATATATAATCTTGTCTTACACATCGTCTTATGATTAGATTAGAACCAGTATAAAATATATCTCCATTAAGCCATGAATATCTAGCACTTTCTCTAATTAATTTTCTCTTTTCTCTTGATGTAAAGTGTGGAGGTAGTTTTCCCATTGATAAATAATTGGCTATATTAGCATACCATGGAGTTATAGCTGATATTGCAAATAAATTTTTAATAGGAAATCTATCTGAGATAGGAAAAACCTCACCAGATGTATGAAGTTGAGATAGAAAATCCGCCACTTGATTTTCCATTCCCAGTCGATCTAGGACAGTAATGTTAAACTCCTGCATCAATTACAAAAACCTAGTAATCCTGCCATTAGTAATGGTTTTATTCATTAAATTAATGGCAGAATGATCAGTATGAATGAACACTTCATATCCTATTATGTAATGCCTAAATTTATTTACTGCATGTACTACAACAAGAATTTCTTTTTCAGTAACAATATAATTCAACTCAGCTGGAGTTAAATTTTCGCTGATGAAATATATTGCATAGTGAAGTTGGTTTTGTTTCTTGCCTAATGATGCTCCTACTGATATATCTAATGCATCTGTGGATATGTTAAATGGAAATGACCAATTTGGTCCTATAAGAATTGGAGCTGAGGACAATTTTTGTTTTAGTTTCTCAAATGCATTTTGGTAATTAGTGTTCCATTGAAACTGTATGTCCTTTGTAAGAAATTTAAATAAAGGCAAGGCCATCTTACTGAAAATTTCAATGGATCTTCGATAATAGTCTACATAACCCAGAAAAATCCTTACCTCTTTTTGATTTCTTGGTGGTAATAAGTTTACAATGATATGTATTTTTGTTGCATGCACCTTTATTCCACAAGTTGAAAAGTGGTGCCCCGACACTATCCCCCAAGTTAACATCACAAAAAAATTCTCATTGCCAAGAGATAGATTAATGTCAATACATATTTGTAAATATTTTTCCAAATTTTCTGAAAAATCATCAAATGTATTCCCATAAACAGTGAAATCATCCATGTATACTTCTACACATTCATGTATAAGATCAGCAAAGATGGCCAGGACAACTCTTTGAAAATCGCTAAATCCATCAAGAAAATAAAAAGTACCTTTTCCCTGCTAACAAATATAGGACTTGATCAATGAATGGTAGTGGGAAAGGATCCTTTAGTGTTGCTTTGTTTAACTCTCTATGGTCTACACATATTCTCCATTTTCCATTTCTCTTGGGAACTACAACTAAGGGAGAAACACATTGACTATCTGAGATAGGGTAGATAAAACCAACCTGCAATAGTTTCGAACCAATAAAAATATGCCAAGTTTCAACCCCACATTGGCCAAGGGAGTACAATTCACCCTACCAAGTTGTGGTCTAGTTAGTAGTATAGACTGCAAACTGGGCTCTCCTACAACCTAATTCCAATTTTTTTTTCTTTTTCTCAGTTCAGAAAAAATGCGATATTGGGAGCATCCAATGTTGGATTTGAGTGAAACAAGTTGCGTTTTATTCAGGATGAAGTGATCTACACTTTGGAGTTAGTTGCGAGCCAATATGGAAATTTTTGAATTTGAGCATTAAACTGGTCCACTAGATCATTCCTCCCCACTCGAAGCTTTTGTACCTCCAAAATTTCTTTATCAATCAACAAATAGAGGAGGGTACAACTCCCTCACCCTTCTAGTCTCAATCCACTGAAGTTTTCCTGAATTTGAAATTTTGATATTTTCATGAAAACATATCATTTTCCCTTATTTTGGAGTCCTTGTATTGCTTTCATAGATGACATCTTGCTGCACTTGCCAAGAATATGCATAACATCAAACTTCCATTGAAAGAATAAACATATTCCCTCCTCGGTTGTCAATCAAAGGAAACTTAGACAATCTTAAATTCTTCTCACCTTGAATATTGTCATCATGATGATGCTTAACATGTCTAGCCTTGCGCTTGTCTCGGCTCTTGACCAAATTTGATCTCCATCGCCATGCACCATCCCTTTTCAAAGCCAACACATTATGAAACCCACAAGAATAAATTTTGGAACCACACTTTCTCTTTGACCTCTGAACTCTCTAACACTAACATCTTGTCCACACCATTTTTCAACAATGATGCATGATGCTAAAAATTTACTTCATCTTGTTTACCTATTTTAGGAGGAAACATGTTACACTCGTGAAACATATTATCACATTCATTAGCAACCTCAATGAAATAAAATATTACATTGGATTCATCTCCTTGAAAGGCCTCATTCACAACATCTTTATGCTTGAACATTACTAATGCAAAATTTTGACTAGCATTAACAGTTCTCTTCATTTTTCCAGCATTCATAAGAGACAAAATAATCTTATTACTATGTGCTCTAACAATGTATTCAATCCCATTCTTGAACAAGTGATACTTATTCTCATGGAAATGAAAGAGTTATCTCCTATCATAAATATATGGGCTTCCCAAAACTATTCCACTTATATCAAGCAAAACTACATCAAGTTCATCCTCATCAAGAAGGTTTGCAGTGATTGAACCGCTTGACATTCTGTCCTACCTCTATTTCTACACTTGTAAATCAGCAGTCACATTAAAATTTATATTTTCACTACATAGAGGAAAACAATTTCTATGAAACCTTCACCATCAGTTAGAGCATAATTTTAGCTTTCATATGAGCTCTTACTTGGCCAAAAATTCCAAATAGTTTGGGAGAAATAGATTTTTCAAGTCAAGGATATTTATCTGGTCCTTGAACCGACCTGTGTTAAGTCTCTCATGTCGGCCTTAGTATTATTGACGTGCCCTTTCAACTCATAGCAAAAACAAACACTATAAATACATGTTTCAGACTTCCATTTTGGACAGGGCAAATCGATGAAGAAGTTAGAGCACATAGAAAGGAACAGGTTCAGATCTCATGAACCCTTAAGGAAAAGAACAACCCAATTCTCTAGCACCACAAGTTCTTTTGTGTGTCATCTATTTAGATAGGGCTACTTTTGTAGAATACACACTCTTCAAACCTAGTTAAGATAAAGTATAGCAAATTTGGGAGCTTTGTCCCCTCCATAGATGCTAAATAATAATTGTAAATAATTTATGCTTCAATTGAGATGCATAACGAGTCATTAAAAGGATCTTGCGATAATGGAAGGTTCAAATGCAATTGTCGACGATACTAATATTCCTCCGTGCTCATCATTATCGGTGTAAGTTACGTTACAGAGGAGAAATTGTACAGGGACAGATCAAATTCACTTAAGCCAGACAACTCCAAAGCTTTCAGGGGAAAGAAAATTTCCTGAGATGCTTTGTCCCAAATTATGCCACTTGTGTGCATGGATTCCTATGCCTTCTTCATCAGGAGATCCTGTTTAAATGGGACGATCAAAACCAAAAATCGTTTGAGGCACTAAAAGACACATTTTCTTTAGCCCCATTGATCAACCCACCAGATTATGACAAATATTACACCCTATATCTGTCAGCATCAGAAACTGCTTTATCTGGGGTGTTAATCCAAGACAGACCTGATGGTAAAGAACATGTAATTTATTACTTCAGTAAGAACTTATTAGGCCCCGCATTAACATATGAACCCAAAGAAAAAACTTCCCTAGCCCTTATACATGTAATCCAAAAGCTTCGGCACTACATTATCTTGTGGACTACAACAATCATCACAACTATCAACCCCATGAGATACATGTTGACTCGTTGTATGATGAACCACAAATACCTTCGTCAGGTAGTCATACTTCAAGAGTTTGACTTGTAGTTTAGCTCCCCCAAGAGAAAAAAATATTTAATCTTAGCTAAGATCATCATTGACCTCCCGAGTCAGACTAAAGTATCCCTAGTCAATGACTCACTACGTGACAAGAATATATTTCTAGTGACGAAAAACGATCCTTGGTATGCCAATATCCTCTTATTTTAACAAACCCAAAAGTTCAATCCAAAGCTTACACATGACGACCAAAGGCGCATACGCCACCAGGCCACCCAATACCTTCTCATGGGACACGTCCTTTATCAACGATGCATCAATACTATCGTACGCCGATGCCTCACACACGACCAAGTTGAGCAAGCCCTCAATGACTGTCATAATGGAGCTTGTGGTGCCACCTCTCCGGGATGGATACCGCCCAAAAATTTCTATGGGAAGGTTATTTTTGGCCCACCTTATTCTGCAGTTTCATTACGACAGTCAAAATATGTGAGTGATGCCAATGCTTCGCCCACAAGGAAAGAGCACCTCCTGCTCCTCTTCACCCAGTCATCGTGTCCGACCCCTTTTGCAAATGGGGAATCGAATTTATGATTTTCAACCCTGTTGTTGTCAACTATTTCACCAAATGGGCATAAGCCATGCCCATATTTGACAACACGACAGCAACCACGACACGGTTTCTGTTCAACCATGTCATCACACAGTTTGATGTGCCTAAAGAGTTAGTCTCTAATCACGGAAAGCATTTTGAAAATGAAATATTCTAGGAGCCCTTTCACCACCTAGGGTTTACACATGTATTCACATCACCATACTATCCTTAGTCCAATGGATAGGTAGAATCTCTCAACAAAGTGCTTAAAATAGTGTTACAGCGTATGGTGAATAACATAAGACAAACTGGCACCACATCATTTTTCCCTCCCTGTGGGCATACCACATGACAAGTAGAAACTCAACATGATTCACACCCTTCCAGCTAGTGTATGGGGTAGAAGCCGTGATTCCCATCGAACGCAAAATCCCTAACTTACACCCTGCCATCGAACTCCTCGATGATACCCAACCTTTAGAACAACGATTGGTACAGTTAGAACTAGTTGATTAAAATCGATGAGAGACACTCCAACATAATGAGGCACATAAAAAATGGGTAAAATCATTATTTGATCGCAACATCACCCCTCTTTCATTCACTGAGGGAGAGTTAGTCCTATGTTATGATGTCGTGAAAGAGGCCCTAGGACCCGAAAATTTTGAAACATTATGGAAAGGTCCCTACATCATAAAAAATTTCCTCCTCAATGGGGCATACATCCTGTCAGAGCCTGATCGTACATGCCTAGCTAACCCCTTCAATGGGCTCTACCACAAAAAATTTCACCCATAAGGACAAGAAGTCTCAGCCTTAGAGATAAGATTCATGTAGCATAATATATTTTTAGATGATCACAATGATCAAAGACTTGTTCTAAAAAATGCTCTACTGTCAGGGATGGATCGTCCCCCCATCCACTATTTTGTATTCGCTGAGGGAGACTCGTGATGGTCTCAAAATATAGAAGCAGTAGTCTGGGCCATTTACTCTCCTGACCGATCACCATTCTTCACCAATGAAGTATGCATCGGATTAACCACTAATAATAAGGCAGAATATGATGCAGTCATCAGGCAGATGAGCGATGCCTTCAACCAAGGCATTCACCATCTCCATATCTACTTTGATTCCCAACTAGTGGTTTCGCAGTTAAACCAAGATTTTGAAGTATGAGATTCTCAACTGTTTAGGAATTATTTTCATGCAAGAATATTAATTCATCAGTTTGATCATATTACATTCACACATATACCAAGAAATCAAAACCAAACAGTTAATCACATAGTTGATTACATTATAGACTAGAATGCATCTTGTATAAACCATCATCCATAGAAAAGAAAAATACATAAAAAATAAATATCCATCATAGGTACACAACATCCATCAACAAAACAACCTTAGACACATCATCATAGCCACAAAAATACATATCTCGCATATATACATCAAAAAATGTGTGAGTCATAATATACAAGTCATGTCCCTGACCAGCATGTCAGTCAAAAATAGGTCTACATGTCATCAAAAAATAGGGAAACATCCTCATAACGGTTGCTTTCCCTGAATACACAAAATATCTAGGCTGTGCTCCGCCAGGTGAGTCCTCTGGACCCATAGCTGCACCTGGTGCTAGTAGAGGTGCAGTAGCCAGAACTGCAAGCGCCACATGCCGCAATGTCAAGCGATGTGCCCTCTCTCGAGCCATCAATGCTTCGAGCAATGTGTCATCCAAATAATCAACAAAAACTAGGGTCGGCATGCCCCGGGCTAGCCTCTCCAAACGACTCCATGAGTCAGCTAAATCTGTCGCAGGGCGTCCGTAGCCTAGACCCGAGGCTCGGCAATAGCTAGCTACTCCTTGACCGTCATCGCCTGAGCCTCAGCTTCCTCAGTACGATTAAGAAGGGAAGCATCCCCAACATCAAATGCATTGCTTCCCTACCCTAAAGGGCCAGCACCACCTCCCTACCCCCCAACTTAGGGCTGATCAACCCACCTAGGCCCCTCCTTGGTGAATGATGCCCCACAAAGTAGGCAAGAGGACACGTAGCCACCCCCACATCTATAAGAGAAACAAGGATAGTGTAAGTGTCACCGTAACAGACATGAAAATATGCACATCATAAAATACTCAAAAAATGCAGAAAAGTATCAAAGGTCATACCGGTAGGACCCCACACATAGCCAGTGGGAAGACCCATATCTGTATCCCCCCAAAAATCCATCGCTAAGTATGGATAATCCAAGAAAATCTGTGGTTTCGCCTAGAACCACGCCTCAATGTTCGCATCCCAATAACCACCTACCTCCCCTCCTCCACCATGAGGCATCACGAGCGCCCACCGCTGCATCTGAGGATCCCTGCGAGGACCAATGGTCATAGGCACAAACGGTCAGAGCATCACAACCCTATTGAACATGATGCTGCACAAGATGCTCTCATATGTAAAAACTCTAGAAGATCCTCTCAGGACCTTCCTTAGCTATGATACCATGCCATCATACACATGGTGTGCCCAATCATAGAAATGATCGACGCAAGACACCAATATGAGGTCCAGACGCCCTATTGGGCGACAACGAACCCGTCAAGTGCACTATCATCACCAAGGTGCACCGATCAGCTAGTTTAGTCATTGACTCAATGTGGACGCACCCTTGGGTAAGTGATGCACCGCCACAATGCTGCTTATCCCAGTTCCAGATACTCACCCTACCAGGATGGAGGGGGTGTAGAAGCACCTCGCCATGAGGCAGTAGGCCAGTGAAAAAGTAAACATCCATCTCTGGATGGATGACGACGACTCTACGCATCAAGACCATCACTCATTGTCTCCTATTCCAACAGTGGACCAGGAAATGGAGCAGACTATCCTATAATCTTAAGATGTCGCTATCCAGAAAATTTAGCAAACCCCTCTGCACCAAGAGCCTTCGCGCATTGGAATCTTGAGCCACAAAAATGTGTAGATTAGGCCAATCTTGCTCCCACCACAAAATCTTGTTACAAGGGAAAAAAACCAAAATCAGTGACCAAAAAATCAAAAAATAAAAATTTTAAGTCATTGGCCTATCATTGCACCTATTTTCTACACAGGCACGATGTCCATGCATCTCTATCAAGAACAGACGCACGCTTCTTCGCGCAAAATCACTGCCAAGTGTGATAACTTCACAAGAAAGCTTCCTTCTTCGTGAGCTTCGTGCAGCTCTGCCTCGATTGCTTGCACAATCGAGGAAAAAAAGAGGTAGGTAATCTGTAGAACTTATATTTGTACAAACCCCCTAGGAAAAATCTGAAAAAATGGAAAAGTAAGACGTTTAAGGCCCTATTTGACACTGATAGTGCAAATCCCATGTACTCAAGCTGACCACAACGACAATAAAGGCTCGATAATAGGGGCTCAAATCTGACCTCAAACTCTCAAACGACACAAATGAACTGAAATGAACCATATTGACCTATATATCACCCTTTTCTCATTATTCTACAGTCCATAAGGAGAGCTCAGAACACCCAATTGCAAAATCGTAAGAAACACAGTGATCAACACCTCATCACTTCCAAAGTAGGCTTCACACATCCACGCCTAAGAAAAAATCATTTGTTCAGTTACAATAGGTATGCCCTCTCTTTTCGCTTTCCATTCAACATTATTTCCGATATGTTTGAATATAAAATATACTTTCACTTGGGGCATTGGTTCCAGGTATTACAAGCATGAAAAATCACCTATTGCCCCATCCACTAAAGGTACAAGAGTAGGTATCATTCTATCCCTAGCATGATAGGCTCCCCAAAGAAGCTATGCATATCTTCACATCATTTCTCTACATAAATCAACCATAGTTTCCATTCACCGAACCATGTTTATCATCACCTCACCTCGCATGTGATAAACATTCTTGTAGGTCGGTAGAACTGCACCCTCCATGGCATCTATCACTCACGTAGACCATACACCAAATATCTAGAGCCATGCTCATAACATCCAAGTCTAAGAAGCACTTCATGTTCATTCGTCCATCATACATCAAGTCAAGTTTGACACATGTCATCATAAAACTCATTTCTTGGACTACCATTCTCATAAGCAAATTGAATATGCACCACTACATCTCACACTTGGCCTACCACACCCCCATAAGCATAGCCCATCTATGAATATTTTCATCTGCTTCACCACCCTCACACTGAGACAAACCAATGGGGCCCTCATCCTCAGGAAAACACCCTCCTCACACTGTAGCGGCATATTACTTTCATAGTTATTGAGGTACTCTTCTTCGTGCTTGTACATCCAAACCCATTATATATTCTTTTTGCAAGGTTACAAATATTTTTTAGGAGAGCTCTCTGTTAGTATGAATCTTAATTCCAAGCGCACGAAAAAAGACCACTTTAGCTGTGCATAAAAAACAACCCTAACAACGAAGATGGTTGCCAATATCCTCAGATCTACAGTTAGGTGATCAAGATAAATGTTGCAAAAATCTAGATCTATGCATTAGAAAAAACAAGATTTACTCCATGCATCCAATAGACAAGACAAGAATATGTTGAATGAATTTTGCATTAATGGCACTTGGGAGGAAAACACAGAAGGGTGTTACCAGTTCTCCTCAATGGGATGGGTTCTTGTAAGTCCTCAGCACTTTAGATCTAAAATTCCTCTCTCTTGATGGTGTAGAAAACCCAAACAAAAATGGTAGCAAAAATATGACTATTATGGTGGATCAAAGTCAGACCAAAAGTATAGATACAGATTGATCTTTAGGCAACAAAATGTGGTAAATGAATGGGAAAACCCTTCTATTTATAACAAAATATTGAGTTAGTCTAGATATTGGTGCATAATTAAAATATTATTAACTAAATCAAGATCCAACTTTTATGGAATATTCTATTATATTTGTTGGAGGGAAAATGAATTTGACTTGGGTCAAATCCCTTTATTTGTATATAATAAATAAATAAATGATTATTTATCATTTTAAGGATGTGGTTGAGTAATAATCAAATAAATAATGATTTATTTAATTATTTAAGGGTGATTTAGTCATATTCAACAAAGAATATTATTTAAATACGGTTTAAATAACTATTCTTAGGAAATAATAAAATAAATAATGATTTATCTAGTTAATTTCCCTGTTTTGGGTTAAATATAACCAAAAATATTAATTAAACTGTTGTTTAACTAATTATTCCTTGAGTAAAATCAAACAAATGTAGATTTATTTAATATTTCCTCATGGTGTTTCATGTTTAGACCATAAACAACTTAATAAAGGTGGTTTACTAAGTTATTTTTCATAGTGAATGCAATTTTACTTAGGGTAAAATTGGTCTTACATGGTGTACTTGGGTCCATCTAATAACAATAGTTTAGATGACCAAAAAATGGTGTAACAGATTCCCCCCCCAGCGTGTGAGCATTAGGAGATAATCGTATGACCGAAGTACGTTGTAAACACTCAATCACTAGACACTGAAGGGGAAGTCAAAGAGAGAGAAGTATATGGTAGAAAAAAGTGCTGAAAGAATAGACCCTGAGGAGGCAAGACTTACATGTGCAACAAGTCTCTTTTATGAGTGAGTACCTATGCTATAGTCAGTGGGGGAGGCATACCTATGCCCGCCGAGACAAAGTACAAAGAATAAGGTGTCCAGTAAACAATGGACTGAAAAATATAGTATATGTTGGCATAAGCATGAGCCAAATGAAAAACAAGATAATGAATCCCACATACATATTGTCCCTGGGATAACAGCTAGGACTTGTACAATAATATCTTAGTACATGAGATATAAATACAACCCAGATGCCCCTAAAAACAGAAAAGGGCTCTGAAAATCTTACTGATACATGCAAACAAAAAGGCATTGCAAGTAGCTTAGGCCAACACCATCAAATGTATGGATTTGTTTCAAAGGCTGTAATGAAGAAGTCATCTGGGTATGTGGGGGGCTACCTGTAGGGCCACCCCCTCATGAGGGTTGAGACATCTCACACACACTCGGAAATCACTGATATCATCTGCTGCATCATTGAACCATCAAATATACGGATCTCGATCATGTTGAAAGGAGTTGGAGCTAAGAAATAATCAAGTCAAAGGGAAATAAGGAGTCCCTTTTCCTGATCTGGGGCACCGAATAAGATTGAAAGCTAGAACCAAGGTACATCACCCTCTAGACCTGTCTTCTGGAATGAATGAGCTGATGTTGATAGAAGGAGGTCCACCATAGGTGAGGCAATAAGGGATCCTCAACTAAGGCACGAGAGAAAATAGTAGAGTGACTGACAGACTGACACCAATGATGATGATGAAATGGGGGGTACTGAGTAGCGAACGGACAACTTCCCTTGTTAGAGCATAAAGGGCATGGATGACCTGGCAGTGACTGACACAATATCATGAGGGATAGGGGATAGTGGGACTGAAGGCCATAATGTGCGACATGAGAGAGTGACCAAGAAATTAAGGATGGAGGAATATAGCGGGATGCAAAGGGACGCGGGATAGACTCAACTCAGATGCTCTAAACAAGGGTGACTCGATGGTGCTACCACACAGAAAAGGTCCAATAGGGACCATAAAAAAATGAGTATAAGATGGTAACTCACGATGAAAGTTGACATGAGCATGGACAAGTATGGAGGAAAAGTGGTGCCCCCAGTACGAGTGTTGCAAGTGAAGAAATTTGATTTTGAGGAGGGGTGAAATGACACTTCTTGGAAAAAATGTGTCCCAGTGAATTATCAAATCACTAAAAACTAATAGAAACCCATTTGAGGGCTCGGTGAGAGCTTTCCAACGGTACAGACGGTTTGGTAAACAGAGCTACGATTTGGCTGCAGCAAGTGAAAGAAAAATCAGGGGTTTCTCTTTTAATAAGGCATTTTACCTCCAAATTCACTCATTTGCATGTGGATTTGTGGTGAATATAGAGAGGAGAGAAGGCCCTAAATCGTATGATGATCGTAGCAGAAAAACCGACCATTGGAATCAAGATCTATCAGTTGCAGGTAAGAGGCCTAACCCTACTCTTTCTTTTCAGTGGATTGAAAGTTTAGATTAGGTCCCCAGGGCTCATGAATAGACCCCTTCTCCTCTTCACGGCTGGGTCGCACTTTTTGGGGAAAAAAGTGCGACCTAGGTAGCAGGTTTTGAGCAAAAAACTGCGACCTGTCCCAGGTTTGGGCCTAAAAAGTGAGACCTATCAGGGAGGGGTTTTTCTGTGCTATTTTTTGGCTAAGCACTAGGTTTTTATGATGAGATACAGTCTTTCCTATCTGTACATTGAAAAATATGATGGTTTTGTGCAGATATGGCAGAAATTATGGATCGAATAAAGAGAGAGATACATGGGCACATTACGGTCGGAGATTCAGGAGGATCAAGGTGTCCGTAGTGCATTGGCCAGGTTTAGGGTTCTGAAGTTTGTGGAGAACCCTTTGATGAGAGTTGTAGAGCCTTTATTGGCCCGGATTGTCAGCTATTGGGATCCGGACCATGAGGTCTTTATAGTGCAGGGGCATCGGATCGAGTTGACAGTCAAAGATATATATTTCCTGACTAGTCTCCCACCACTTGGGATGGTAGGGAATACTCAGCCAGTATTACCGTGGGGGCGAAATATCATAGATTTTGTAGAGCGCCATTGTCGACCAGGTCTCCAAGTCAAGGGGACTCGAATACCCATCGAGGATTTGGAGAGGTTAGAGACCCGTGCTGTGGCTGCAGCGGTGCTGCGGATCCTGGGCAACCAGGCACTCCATCACATCACCGGGGGGCAGATGATGCTTGTGGAGAGTGTTTTGAGTGGGACCTACTATGGGTGGGCCTAGATGATGTTGTAATCGTTGAAACAAAAATTTTCACTATGCAAGCGACAAGTGAACCATGATTGTGCATATGGTACAGTTTTGTGCTCGTTCTTCTTTGAGAAGATCCTGACACTTCGACCTCGCATATAGCTCCAAGATGGGGGCCCGAGAGACCCTAGGATGCGTCGGTGGGGGCGACTACTGTGCAGAGGAGGAGGTGGGGTGGTTGGATGGGTGTTCCGACCCGAGTTCTTTGTTCATTGGGATCAAATTCCACTGTATATAGATGAATATCCCTATAGTGGGATGAGTTATTATGGGGACCCAGATTTGCCACTGCTGCCTGGTCAAATATGGGGACCCGATGGTAAGTGACAAATTTATAATCTTGTATGTGCATGTAAAGGTCTATAATATTGTATGTGGTATTGATGCTTTCACTTTTGGTATGCAGATACAGCACCGTTAAAGCCAACTGAATATATGGGACGACCTGCAGTATCGAGGACCGCAGGACCTAGTGGACCAAGGGTGCAACAAAATGAGGATGCAGTAGCCCTCCTAGAGAACATCCATCATAGATGTGAGAGGCTTCTGATTGGTGTTTTAGAGTGTGACTGGAAGGACTTAGATGACCAATACATAGAGCCACGTATTGGTCCACCCTCTGAGTGGCGAGGGGTCATGCGGTGCATGGCAATGGCCAGACAGGGTATGCGTGATCTATGAGCTGCGGGAGCAGAGCCATTTTCTTGGGATCCTCTAGATAGTGATTAGTGTGTAGGGTCAGGTGGTGCCCTCAGTTTTGATTTTTTTAACATGCTATGGGCATGTCATATGTATCAGAGTGGATGGGCTCTAAAACATTTTATACGACACATATTATGGATATACATAATTTTGATATTTTTATGTTATTGTCTTGTGTTAAATACGTTTGCTGAATGCCAATCTAGAATATGGTTTGCAATTCTATCTACATAGTGATTTTGTGCTCTAGGTACATGAATGAATGTAATTATTTCAAATTCACGCATCAAAAACTTCACTCTTAAATATCTTCTAAAAAGGATAGGATTATGTACACAATAGACACCATTAAATTGCATGAAAAGAAGTAGGGAAACTAAAAAAACATGTAGGTGGAGGATATGATGTGAAAGGGAATCGGCTAATAAATGGTCTCGCACTTCATCATATTCGGCTTGATTATTGGTAGCAGTACCAATGCATACCCCGTTCGAGAGAACAAGGGAGTGTAAGGGGGTAAAAATGGCCCAGCCTGTTGAGGCTAGATTCTTGGAGTAGCAACTTGCACCATCAACAAAACCGATATAAGGTGTGGATGGGAGGTCCATATGAAAGGTGCCAAGAGATAATAAATGGGAGGATGATGAACAATGCTGGAAACCTGAGTGCAAAGTAGAAATCAAACGCACTCCGTAGGAGGGAGTGATCTGGGTAGGATGTCTACTACTCACACATCGATGGTGAGGTGGAGTGTGGGAGCTACCGAAGGTGTAGCTTGCACTGAGATCACGAAATTCACCATAGGCATGGATGGTGCCATCCCGTTTATGGGAAGGAAAGCTGAAGTCAGGGGTGGACATGGCTTCCATGATGTCATCATCGCAATAAAAGATGGAGTGAATGGAGGAAGGGAGACCACATGACGCATAAAATATACTTGAATCATCATCATGAGAAGAAAGGTTCACAAGCGCATTGTCACGGGGGATGACGAAAGACCAAGTAGATAAGGGATCTACTGATGTTGAGCCCAGCGTGATCACTGAAGGGAGGTCAAGCGAAACAATAGGGGAAGATTCAGAGGGAGCTTCCACCAAGGGTCTCATGGATGATGAAAGGTAGAGGATGGTGGCCGCAGGTTCCATCATCTCGACATCAGGAGGGGGAATTTCAATGGGAGCGGGTAAATCCTCAGTCTAGCTTGCACCATACTACGCAAGTACAGGAGAGGTGGATTGGTTTTGTTCAATCTTGTACTCTTGAACTACCTCTAACAAGGCGTGGTAATGCGTAAGGTGAGGACAATGGTGATAATAATGGCCATGGAGATCACACAGAGCACAAGGTTGGTTAGTGTGAATAGTTTTAGGATTCTTGGCTGCAGTTGTTGGGTGTGGAGCCTAATTATCTTATTTATTTTGTATCACAACATTGGACCCCTATACCTTAATGGGGGCGGAAACGTCGCCGATAATTAAATGCTGCCTGGGGGGTCCAAGGGGGCAACTACGACTTTATGGAGCCCCCCCTGGCAGGGCGTTTCGGGGGCAACGCCCCCGAAGCTAAAAACAGATGTAAAATTGCCTTGTAAAAGTATAGTAATTTCTAGTCAATTTGAGTCATTCATTAGGCAATTATCTGACGGTAGAAGTTATGTTTAGTTTATGGTTTTTTGACCTAGAAAGCAACCCCTCGCTTTTATGAGGGTATTGTATTGTGGCTTTGTATTGTATGTGTATTCTCGGAGCGAGAAACAGAGAGGGAGACTATGAGAGAGAACAGAGGATATTACAGTGGATCTGTTGTATGTTTTGTCTCTTCATTTTGCTGGATAATAGAAAGGAAGGACTGGTTGTTCGAGGTGGATGTAGCCCAAACTGGGTGAACCATTTATATCTATGTCTCTTTGGTTTTATGTGTTTTGTGTCCTTGTGTTTTCTGCATATTTTATGTGTTTCATTGCTCTGTAATATTTAATTTTCTAATAGAAGTTGAGGAAGAAACAGAGGCTTCAGGGACTGTAGACTCGGGGAATGAAACTTTAACCATGGGCTTGATACAGGGCATTTCAGGACAGTTATGGGTGGCATGGCTGATGACATCGCACAAATAACAGGGATTTACGGGCGGGGGAGGTGCAGGGTCTGTCGAGGAAGCCTTGTCCTTGGAGGCCCTCCTGCGAGCTTTGCCCTTCTTACCTGAAGCGGCTGCAACAGGAGGTGGTTCCTATTGAGGTGGTTGAGGCACTGTTGCAGTGGGAGAATTCATTGGGACCAGTTGAACTGAGGTCAAAGTAAGATAAGGTTTGGATTGACCTAGCGGGGTAGCGACTAGAGGATCAAGGTACCAGACGAGAATCCCAAGGGTCAAGTTAGGAAGAGAGAGGGTGGCCATGACAAGTGCCATATAAACTCCTGGTGGGGGAGCTAGGAACAGTATCTGACCAGAGGGGTAATGGCCAGGCAGGACGGCTCCTAAATGGTTAAGGCCTGGAGGAACAGATCCAGGAGGGTAAAGACGCTCATGAGTACCAGCTGAAGGGCTAGCGAGAGGAGGTCTAGAAGGCTGAATCGAAGGGCTAGGAATAGGCTGCGGAGGGTGAGGAGGCTGCTGACTAGTCGAGGCGGGCCATTTGAGGGCAGCCTGAGATGATTACATCATGCAAACATTCGATGAGCTGGGATCAGAGATAGGAGGAGGAAGACCAGGGAATGTACCAAGCAATGAGGAATATTTTTAGACTCCGAGTGAAACACTGGTCAAAGAATCGACGATTTTCTTGTTGGCCACCGAAGAGATAGTGGACTCAGGGAAGGTCTGAGACTTTGGTTCGTAATATGTCAACTGGTCAATGGTGATTATATTTCCGTTATGAGGGAAGGACATCTTGTGGTGGACCACGGAAGGGACAATATACATCGCATAAGTGTAGCTACGACCCAATAGAATGTTGTAATCTAAGGGGGCATCTATGACTTCTACGTCGATGCAGACAATCTTGCCCTCAAGAGTAATAGGACAATTGCAGAATAAGCTAATGGGCTGGGAGGCGTGGCCATCCCACGCTCGGAGAGTGATCATGGAAGGAGCCAACTTAGGTGATCTGAGTTGCTTCAAAACCAAAGCGGACATCACACAGGTGGATGCCCCCTCATCAATAATGCATCGGGAAATGTTAGCATTCCGGATCTTGACTGGGATTTGGAAGATGACAGAAGTAGGGAGAGGAGGATGTTCTGACCGGTCAACATCAAAGACAATCAATCGATCATCGGAAGGATCTACAACACCCATGGTAGACAAAATAGCTTTTTGTTGTGAAGGGAACTACTGGAGGAGTTCCAACTTTTTAATGGCAGCAGGGGATTGTGCCAAATCATCTACTATGCTATAAGAATGGGTAGCTTTGCTGGAAGCAGCATTTCGGCGTAGTGGTCCCTTAAGGATCTTGGTATGAACCTCCACCTTGGGTTGAGGGATCTATAAGGGACCATTAGGTGTCTAAAGGGGCTATGTAGAGACCGAAGGAGGCGGCTTGGGGACAGACGTAGTGGGAGGCTTGTTGTACTGATGGGACCGAGTCTGAAGATTGATGTCTATGGTTAAAGGTTGATCAGAGTTTATAATGAGAATTTGGTAATTGGAGGTACCAGATGGAAGAGGTTGAGTGACCACCTGACCTTCAGGTGGTTGAGTAGCCACAAATCCTTGCTGAGTTAAAGGATCAGTAATCACAACTGGTTGACTAGGTGCAGGACTGGGAGGGATGGAAGGGATGACTTGCTGTCCTCTTAATGTTGCTTGAGACTCCCACAGCTGCTGCATCTGTGGCAAAAGAGGACAATCATGTGTGTAATGACCATAAACACCACAACAAGAACAAGGCTTGTTCATGCGAACAGGCCTGTCTTGCTTGGGCTGAGTGCCCTGTTGTTGGTTTGTAGTGTTAGGAGCATTACCTTGATTAGGTCCAAGATTACCAGGGGAAGCTTGATTTTGAGTGTATTTCCTCTTCTTTTTTGAGGGAGGTGGATTAGTCACGCCTTGTTGTGCATACACCTGCCCCTGAGGGGGCAGTGGTTGCTGTTGTAGGGGTTGAGAAGGCAAGGGAGGAGGAGGTGCTAATGCTGGAGGAGCTGGAGCACCAGGCTGTGGATATGGATAATAAGGAGGTTGGGTAATAGTTTGGTAAACATGAGGTTGGGAAAAAATAGGAGGCATGCTGTATCCTAGATACGTGCTACTGGGAGGGGGAAAAGTGCAGGAAGTGCTGGCCCCCCCTAAGGAAAACCATAGCCCATAGGAGGTTGAGCATAAGGATTAGAGAGAGCTCCAACGATACCGTCAATGGTGTGAGATGCCCCCAGTGCGTTAGCACCACCAGGTTTGGGAAGATCAGGTAGAACGGTATAAGCATAACCTGACTGCGCGTAGATCAGGCCATATTTTAACGCGATTTGGAGAGCAGCTTCTTCGGTTTGAGGAAAGTGCAATGCGACATCTTTTCTGATAGGTGGCAAAAGATATCTAAGGAACCAGTCCCTATAGACATGGTCTTCGAAGGTAGGAACTCGACATAGGCTCTTTCTTCTCCACCATTCCTAGAAATGGTTAGATAGGCGGGTCGCATACGATTGACGGAAAGAAGTCAAGAGTTCGGTACTAGTGTCATAACGAAGGGGAAGATGGAAGTAAGACAAAAAAGCTTGGGCAATAGTTGCAAAGGTGGTATGAGAGGAAGGGGCCTGATCAACATACCACTTAGAAGCTTCACCTATAAGCGTACATTGGAACAACAGAAGGCAGACAGAGTCATCGGTAATAGAGTTAGATGAACACCACATGTGGAAAGATCAAACATGATTTTTAGGATCTTCTCTAGCAAGGCCTTCGAACATTGGGATGTTGGAAGGGAGCTTCGTCGGCATATTAGGCCAACTAGCGTCATGGTGCATAGGGTTGTTTATAAACTAGACAAAATCGGGGAGGCTGAGGCTTGCCATGAAGGGTAGCAAGGGCGCAGCCGGGGTAATGTCTGTTGCGGTCCCACTAGTGGTATTCCCAGCATGAGGGCCGGGGTTACCACCAGCATTAGGTCCTGCACCAGACATGGTGAAGGTGTCAGGGGGAGAACCGAAGGCGAAACAAGAAGGAGAACCCAAAGGACCAGAAGAAGAGTCGATGTGTAGACTCGGTGGAGGATTAACTCAAATCCTACGTGGAGGAGTAAGTCTTCCTACCGGAAACTGAGGATGAAGGCCAACAAGTCTCTAGGATAAATGCCTTGGTGGCGCAATGATGATAACACAAACACAACACAAAGGAAAAAGAGACTGACAAGGGCAGGGAGGTGCAGGATCAACTGATTACAATGTCGAAACAAGGGAAGAGAGGTGCATGATCAATTGATTTCAATGTTTTAGAGTCTTTTCTTAGCGGTGTTAACCAAGTCCTTTTTCACTTAGGGTGTGTGTGTGAAGTGTTTAAATTTTAATTTTTAAACCCAAACGTTTGTAGAGAAAAAATAAAAAGTGTGTTGTATGGTTGTAAATAAACCTACAAATGACAGTATATAATCCTGCAAAAATAGAAAATAAACAGCTAATAATGCAATAATATAAACCCAAGGAGGTAGGTCTCTCAACAACTAGTCTATAGGTGAGTAAAAAAATAATCAAAACACACTAAAAAATCCAATAGATCTAAGGTCAGGAGGGACAGGGATCTAAAGGACAAAATCTGCTGGAAAGTGGTGCAGAAAACAACAACAAATCAGAGGAAAAATTGCTGTAAAAAGAGGTGGCGAAAGGCTATCTCCTAGAGGGAAATGGAGTGAACCCTAGAGGAAAACCAAAAAAAAGATAAAAGAGGTGATTTGGATGGATAACAAGCGGATCTGAAGCGGATCTGAAGGTGAGATATCAGATCTGAAAAATGGCTAAAGACTCTAAAATTTCAGACAGGCTGTAACAGCAAAAACTCTTCCACAAAATGTGGAGGGTACTAAAGCCCTAGGGGGCTAAGTTCCCACTTAGTTGAGCAAAACAGAACAAGTAAAGGTCCAAAACAGGTGGAGAAAGAGGTCAGACAACCATGAATAGAGGCTCAGAGAAACCCATAAAACTTTCAGAAAAACTCCTGCAAAAAATCCAGGTCGCAGTTTCTGACCTGTTTTCAGCAGATATCGTAGTTTTTGGGCTGATTCCCGCTTCTTGAAGCTCTAGGTCATAGGTTTTGGGCCAAAAAGTGCGACCTGCACTTTCAGCACTCTCGGCGGCAGATTTCAGAAAAATTTGTCGTCTCAGCTACAGCTGATGTATGTCGCCTGCGCAATAGTCCGAAAACACACAGAAGTTATAATTTTATCGTTTTAGGGTTTAAATGGTTAAAAACAACATTAAGAAAAGAAAAAAAAAGGGGCTGAAGAGAAATCCTAGGGTTTGAAGCAGCTAGATATGCAAGGATTAGAAAAACGACAGCGGTCGTAATCATAAACTCGTGTGGAGTCGCCAGTTGTTAGTATGAATCTTAATTCCAAGAGTACAAAAAAATACCACTTTAGTTGTGCATAAAAAACAACCCTAACAGCAAATATGGCTACAAATATCCTTAGATCTACAGTTAGGTGATCAAGATAAGTGCTGCAAAAATCTCGATCTGTGCATTAGAAGACATTAAGCAGTAGAAAAAACAAGATTTACTCCATGCATCCAATAGACAAGACAAGAATATGTTGAATGAATTTTGTAATAATGGCACCTGGGAGGAAAACACAGAAGGGTGTTACCAGTTCTCCTCAATGGGATGGGTTCTTTTAAGTCCTTAGCACTTCAGATCTGCAATTCCTCTCTCTTGATGGTGTAGAAAACCTAGACAAAAATGGTAGCAAAAATATGACTATGATAGTGGATCATGTTGAAGATTGCAAAAAGAAATAGTGAAGGAGGCATCCTGAAACATCATTCCTGATCCTAGTTGGAAAGTGATCACATAAACTAGGTGGGGCCCACACAGGTGATTTTTGTCGCAAAGTCTATTTTTAGACTATCTCTATTTTTAGACATGTCGATCATATTCTATGAGTTGCAGAATGCTATTTGTGGATGGTTGGTCAAGTTGGAAAAATAAATGGATTTCTATTTTTAGACACATTGGGCAGAGTCTATTTTTAGATTGCCAATCTAAAAATAGATATGTCGAATATTATTAGCTCTTAATAATATTTGGACTCTAAACATTATATTATTCTCTTGGAGCACTTCAGTTAAGTGCACAGATGTGGCACAGGAGCTGACAGAAGGAATTACACTATTCCTGAGGGTTAAGTGGAGCTATTGCATGGAGACTTCAGTTAGAACTCATGTGATAGAGTTTGGTGGAGTTGTAGAAGCAGTTGGTGGAGTTGTGTTCAGTTTAACTCAGTTAGACACAGCTGAGCTAGTTGTATCTAGTCTAACTGATTGATACACTAGTGAGAGTGGTGTGAATTAATTAGTAATTAATTCACTAAATATTAACTCATTAATAAAATGAAGAATACATCAGTTAACTACAGTGCATGGACAGTTTCAGTGGAGACCAGTGGAGAGATAGGTGAAAAAGAAAGTGTGAATATCAGTTGTGACTATAGTGTTGCATGATTTTGCACCACACATTGATGGAGATGCCTTTAATGATTGCGTGAGCAAGACTGGGGCAATTCAAGTTCATCCAGAGCCATTCTTCAATAGGGATTACACAGTAGAGGCAGGCTAGAGGCTGGCAAAGATCAGTGCATGGATTTGCAAGATCAAGGTCTGATTAGTGTGTAGCAATTGGATTGTACTGAGAGCTTGTGATAAGCTTTGTATGAGGATTGTTACATGATCTCTATGGCATACATTATATACAGATAGTTGGGGTTTTTAGCTTTAGGCTTTCCTGTTAAAACAACTGTGTTAATGTGTGTGAATTTTTATGGTTTCATGTGTGCATTGCAATTGTGTTTATTTCCGCATATGATGATCAATGGTGGAATAGATTCTGTATTGTGCATGAAGTTGAAATAGTGTGTGATCAGGAGAATCTTAGACATATGCATGCATAGTGCATATAATTTCTACATGGTATCAGAGCATTGATCAGTGGAGCAATTGCAATTATTGAAGCGATTGAGTTTTGTGCTGGTGGAATTTGAATTTGCTGTAGTGTTTTCTTGGTGTCGAAGTTGAGCATTCATTTAAATGTCTTTCAACGGATTGCGATTGGAGTATTCCCTTGATGGGAGCTCGAATTATATTGCATGGAAGGACAGGATTTAGGCAGTGCTAGAGGATAATGGGTTGAAGGAGTTCATAGATGCTAATATTCCTAAACCAGGTTCTAGCGATGCAACTGCACTTGACACATGGAAAAAGAAGGTAGCAAGGTGTCGAAGGATTCTGTTGGAAGGTGTGAAGGATCACATTGTGTCTAGCCTTCACGGTAAAGCCACTCCATTCTTGATGTGGAAGGCTTTGACAGAATTTTTCCAAAGCAGAAGTGACCAGAGGAAGTTGGCACTTAAAGACAAGCTCAGGAAAATAAAAATGGAGAAGAATGACACTATTCCGGTATACTTGAAAAAAAATTTCCACTGCAGGGATGAGCTTGGGAGTGTAGGAGTTAGTGTGGATGAAGAATATTTGGTGAGCTTAGCTCTCCTTGGGCTTCCGAAGAGTTGGCATAGCTACGAGGACTCTGTCAATGGACAGGAGAAACTGCTAGGATGGGAGCGACTTTGGCCGGATCTTGTGCAGGAGGAGATAAGGTGGGATACCAGGGATGGCTCTTCATCAAAGAATGATGATGAAGAGGATTGCGCTTTGGCTTCCAAAGCAAGGAAAGGGAAGGGGAAGAAAAATCCTTCTCAATCCGGTGAGGATGGCAAAGAGTGTGACATGTCCAAAGTGAAGTGTTTTCACTGTCACAAGCATGGTCATTTCGCCACAAATTGTCCACAAAAGAAGAAGAACAAGAAGGCTGCTGGAGCTGCAGCTGGTGAGGCTCTTACCTCGCAATTTGAGCTAGACTTCTCATTGATCGCATGCATGGTGTCTAGTGCATTGGGATTGGGGTGGTATTTTGATAGTGGCACTTCCTTTCACATGACGAGAGATGTGAATCTTTTCAGTGACTTGGTGGAGAAATATCTTCAGTTGCATGTTGAGTTGGGTGAAAATGGATGATACAATGCGACCAGAATTGGTACCATTACCGTTCAGAGGGAGTCAGGTAAACTCATTCTTTTACAAGATGTAGTGCATGTTTTAGGTTTAAAGAAGAATTTAATCTTAGTCGCAATGTTAGAGGATAAAGGGTATGATGTTGTATTTAGTGAAGGAAAATTTTTCCTTCAGTACAAAGCAACATGACAAGTCAAGAAGGTTGGGATTCAAGCCAAGAATCTCTATAGACTTGAAGTAGATGGGATTTCTACGGAGCTTCCTACTGTTGGAAAGTATAAGAAAGCCATGCAATTGAAGCTTGAGAGGGAGTTGGATTTGCATGAAGATAAGAGTGAACCTCGAGATGTGGAGTAGCCGCAAGATGAGGATCATGGAGTGGGAGAAACCACTCATGTAGAGAAATTTCGTGCCAGATGGGAAGAGGGAGTGCATGCAGCTATACCACCAGGTGAGAGGTGGGGTGACATGCATGAGTAATCCCAGGAGGATATTTCTAGGTAGGATTCATTGAGATGGTGTAGATCTCATTAATTGAACCTGGCTACGAGGTGCCCACAGAGAAGCAGTAGCATGATCAGTTTGATTGATGCAGGCAGATCAAAGTGACATTATCGGATAACGGAGCACGGTTCAGAGTTGACAGCAAGTGCAAAGTTCAAAAACACAGTGGTTCCTGAAGACATGTGTAGTAGCTAAGTAGAAGTCAAATAATTTGATGATATATGCATTAGATTTATTGAGTTGTTTGGAGCCTATTTAGTTTCGGAAGAGTTGCAGAGCAGATTCATGGAGTTGCATGGCGCTTGCAAAGGTTGCAGGGCGAATGCATAGAGTTGCATGTCACATGCAAAGACAATCCTTTCTTGTTGAGAGGGAGTGTTGAAGATTTCAACAAGAAACAGTGAAGGAGGCATCCTGAAACATCATTCCTGATCCTAGTTGGAAAGTGATCACCTAAACTAGGTGGGGCCCACACAGGTGATTTTTGTCGCAAAGTCTATTTTTAGACATGTCGATCATATTCTATGAGTTGCAGGATGTTATTTGTGGATGGTTGGTCAAGTTGGAAAATAGATGGACTTCTATTTTTAGACATATTGGGCGGAATCTATTTTTAGATTGCCAGTCTAAAAATAGATATGTCGAATATTATTAGCTCTTAATAATATTTGGACTCTAAACATTATCTTATTCTCTTGGAGCACTTCAGTTAAGTGCACAGATATGGCACAGGAGCTGACAGAAGGAATTACGCTATTCCTGAGGGTTAAGTGGAGCTATTGCATGGATACTTCAGTTAGAACTCATGTGACAGAGTTTGGTGGAGTTGATTGAGGAAGTTAATGGAGTTGTGTTCAGTTTAACTAATCTAAACATAGTTGAGCTATTTGTATCTAGTTTAACTGATTGATACACTTAGTGAGAGTGGTGTGAATTAATTAATAATTAATTCACTAAATATCAACTCATTAATCAACTAAAGAATACATCAATTAACTACAGTGCATGGACAATTTTAGTGGAGACCAGTGGAGAGATAGGTGAAAGAGCAAGTGTGACTATCAATTGTGACTATAGTGTTGCATGATTTTTCACCACACATTGATGGAGATCCCTTTAAGGATTGCGTGAGCAAGGCTGGGGAAATTTGAGTTCATCCAGAGCCATTCTTCAGCAGGGATTACGCAGTAGAGGCAGGCTAGAGGTTGGCAAAGTTCGGTGCATGGATTTGCAAGATCAAGGCCTGATTAGTGTGTAGCAATTGGATTGTACTGAGAGCTTGTGATAAGCTTTTTATGAGGATTGTTACATGATCTCTAGGACATATATTATATATAGATAGTTGGGGATTTTAGCTTCAAGCTTTCCCATTAAAACATTTGTGTTAATGTGTGTGAATTTTTATGTTTTCATGTGTGCATTGCAATTGTGTTTATTTCCGCATATGATGATCAATAGTGGAATAGATTTTTTATTATGCATGAAGTTGAAATAGTGTTTGATCTGGAGAATCTTGGACATACGCATGCGTAGTGCATATAATTTCTATATATCAAATTCAAACCAAAAGTATAGATCCAGAGTGATCTTTAGGCAACAAAAGGTGGTAAATGAATGAGAAAGCCCTTCTATTTATAACAAAATATTGAGTTAGTCTAGATATTGGTGCATAATTAAAATATTATTAACCTAATCAAGATCCAACTTTTATGGAATATTTTATTATATTTGCTGGAGGGAAAAAGAATTTGACTTGGGTCAAATCCATTTATTTGTAAATAATAAATAAATAAATGATTTATTTATCATTTTAAGGATGTGGTTGAGTAATAATCAAATAAATAATGATTTTTTTAATTATTTAAGGGTGATTTAGTCATATTCAACAAAGAATATTATTTAAATAAGGTTTAAATAATTATTCTTAGGAAATAATAAGATAAATAATGATTTATCTAGTTAATTTCCCTGTTTTGGGTTAAATATAACCAGGAATATTAATTAAACTGTTGTTTAACAAATTATTCCTTGAGGAAAATCAAACAAATGTAGATTTATTTAATATTTCCTCATGGGGTTTCCTGTTTAGACCATAAACAACTTAATAAAGGTGGTTTACTAAGTTATTTTTCATAGTGAATGCAATTTTACTTAGGGTAAAAGTTGTCTTACATGGTGTTGTGGAGGTAAATCCCATCTGCGGACAGAGGCGATCCCTACTAGCCCAGACCAGGTCTAGCAACAATCATTCACACTATAGTGCAGGTTCCTAATTGAAAATAAACCAACTAGCGATGAAGGCTTACCTGGAATCCAATGCTATCGTTTGTAGAGAAATTAGCGCTCCTGTTCCTTAGCTCCGGCAGATCACAATCCTCACGATCTCCATGATCGAACACCTGCACATGCAAGAGAAAAAACAAACGCAAGCGTAAAATCTAGTATATGAAACTATATGTCAGTCATAGAAGACATAACTCATCATCATAATCGACAAAAAGAGTGGAACCATAACCGATAGTCGCTTATCATTAATCAATCAAAGAAGAATACAACCATAGCTCTGATGCTTAATTCTCCTTCAGAGGGTCGCCAGCGGAACACGTCTCGAAAAAGCCTGTCGAGGATGGGACAAACCTCTCTCTTCGGATGTCTCGACAATAATATCCTTGCTTGGATTTGGCCTTAAGGGAATGAATCAAAGCTCTTGTAGCGTAAGGCTCTGAAGGCTCTTGGGAATTTGGGAACTTGAAGAATAGCTTGCAATGGAGATGGGCAAGCTTTTATAGATGGAGGAAGGGGATTTGGGATCCCTATAATCATGGGATTGGCCCTATCCTCAAGGAAGCTTCCATGAGAGGTGGCAAACCACTTCCTCTACATGGAAATCCGGAGCCAAACCTCCCAACTCAAGATAGATACCAGTTCATGAATTGGTTAGGATGAAACTTCCGCCATTTATTTTTAAAAAGCACTCCTTAAATTTGCTGGCGTGAGTGCTACTCTGGGCCAGAGCGCCAATTGGCGCGACCTCTTTGAAGGATTTTCCCCATTGGCGCGGGTACCGAACTATCTACCCACGCCAATGCAAAAAGGGTCATTTTTAGGGTTTTTCACAAGGAGATATCTTCAGGGCAATGAAAGCTCTTGTTTAGAGGAATGTCATGAAAGTGGTTTCAATCCATGTCACTGCTTACAGGTCACGAAATAAGCCCTCCAATGTGCGGGACGGGGATTGAAGGGACGGTGACAAATTGTTGTGTAACACATGGTGTACTTGGGTCCATCTAATAACAATAGTTTAGATGACCAAAAAATGGTGTAACACACTCCCAATCATCCATCCAAATTTCTCACCTAGCAGCAGTCCCTAATAACCCTTGGTCAAAGCTTCACGTTCTTTACCCAACCCTACCATGACACTCATAACAAACACATACCCACCCTAGATGTCCTACCAACTCCAGGGATTTCCTCACCAGAAATTGTTATGACTACTGCCACTTGCATTTACAAACTCCCACCTTGGGCCACTGAACTACCATCATCAGTTACAACATTTCTCATCATCATGCCTAAGTTAACCTATCACACCCTACCCTGCCACATTAGAAACCCTGGTCCCTCGCTTCAGTAATACTCTCAGCTGGTTGAGGCTTCCTTCTTGTCGACTTCAACAACCATCTTCCAAGAAGGAGGCAGTACCTTGGATGGCTCCTCACCTCAATAAGCGCATCCTCGAATGGCACTATGGGAGTCATCATTTCCTATTAATGTCATTGATCCTCATGACATTCAAATTCAACATAATCATTCATGTCAATATGGTATTGTACTTCACAACCATTGTACTCTGTCAGAATTCATTGAAGACCCGTCATATGCCAACGCTTCGCCCACAAGGAAAGAGAACCTCCCACTCCTCTTCACCTGGTCATCATAGCCGATCCATTTTGCAAATGGGGAATTGACTTTATGACTTGCAACCCTGCGTCATCTAGAAACCAAAATACATCATTGTCGCTGTGGACTATTTCACCAAATGGGCATGAACCATGCCCACATATGACAACATGGCAGCAACCGCGACACGGTTTCTATTCAATCATGTCATCGTGCGGTTTGATGTGCCTAAAGAGTTAGTCTCTGATCACGGAAAGCTTTTCGAAAATGAAATATTCCAGGAGATCTCACACCACCTAGGGTTCACACACATATTCACATCACCATACTATCCTCAGTCTAATTGATAAGTAGAAGCTCTCAACAAAGTGCTTAAAACAATGTTACATCGTATGGTGAATAACATAAGACAAACTAGCACCACATGGTTTTTCCCTCCTTGTGGGCATACCACATGACAATTAGAAACTCAACATGATTCACACCCTTTCAACTAGAGTATGGGGTAGAAGACGTGATTCCCATCGACCGCAAAATCCCTAACTTACACGCTGCCATCGAAATCCTTGATGATACCCAACCTTTAGAACAACGATTGGTATAGTTATAACTGGTAGATGAAAATTTATGAGAGTCACTCCAACATAATGAGGCACATAAAAAATTGGTAAAAGCATCATTCGATCGCAACATCACCCCTCTTTCATTCACTGAGGGAGAGTTAGTCCTCCGTTACGATGTCATGAAACAGGCCCTAGGACCCAAAAATTTTGAAACATTATGGAAAGGTCCCTACATCATAAAAAATTGCCTCCTTAAGGGGGCATACATCATGTTAGAGCCCGAAGGTACATGCCTAGCTAACCCCTTCAATGGACTCTACCACAAAAAAATTCACCCATAAGGACAAGAAGTCTCAGCCTTAGAGATAAGATTCATGTAGCATAATATGTTTTTAGATGATCACAATGATCAAAGAATTGTTCTAAAAACTTCTCTAGTGTCAGGGATGGATCGTCCCCCCATCCACTATTTTGGATTCGCTGAGGGAGCCTCATGATGGACTCAAAATCTAGAAGCAGTCATCTAGGCCATTTACTATCATGATCGATCACCATTCTTCACCAACGAAGTATGCATCGGATCAACCACCAATAATAAGGCAGAATATGATGCAGTCATCAGGCTGATGAGCGATGCCTTCAACCAAGGCATTCACCATCTACATATCTACTTTGATTCCCAACTAGTGGTTTCACAATTAAACCAAGATTTTGAAGTATGATATTCTCGATTGTTTAGGAAGTATTTGAATGCACGATATTAAGTCATCATTTTGATCATATTACATTCACACATATACCAAGAAATCAAAACCAGACAGCTAGTCACATAGCTGATTACATTATAGACTGGAATGCATCTTTTTATAAACCATCATCCATAGAAAAGAAAAATACATAAAAAATAAATATCCATCATAGGTACACAACATCCATAAAGAAAGCAACCTTAGATACATCATCAGAGCCAAAAAAATACATATCTCGCATATATACATCAAAAAATGTGTGAGTCACAATATACAAGTCATGTCCCTGATTAGCATGTCAGTCTAAAATAGGTCTACATGTCATCAAAAAATAGGGAAGCATCCTCATAACTGGTGCTTTCCATGAATACAGAAAATATCTAGGCTGAGCTCCGCAAGGTGAGTCCTACGGACCCATAGCTGCACCAGGTGCTAGTACAGCTGTAGTAATCGGAACAACAAGTGCCATATGCCACAATGTTAGGCAATGCACCCTCTCTCGAGCCATCAATGCTTCGAGCCGTGTGTCATCCAAATAATCAAAAAAACTCAGGGTCGGCATACCCTGGGCTAGCCTCTCCAAACAACTCCATGAGTCGGCTAAATCTGTCGCACATGCATCTATAGCCTGGACTCGAGCCTTAGCAACAACTAGCTACTCCTCGACCATCACCGCTCGAGCCTTAATTGCCTCGGCATGATCAAGAAGGGAATCATCCTCAACAACAAATGCATTGTTTCCCTACCCTAAAGGGCCAGCACCACCTCCCTGCCCCCCAACTTGGGGCTGATCAACCCCACCTGGGCCCCTCCTCAATGGATGATGCCCCACCAAGCGAGAAAGAGGACGTGTAGCCACACCCACATCTATAAGAGAAACAAGGATAGTTTAAATGTCACTGTAATTGACATAAAAATATACACATCATAAAATACTCAAAAAATGCAGAAAAACATCAAAGGTCATACCCGCTGGACCCCACACATAGTCGGTGGGAAGACCCATATCTAGATCCCCCCAAAAATCCATTGCTGAGTATGGATAATCCAAGAAAATCTGTGGGTTCTGGAACCATGCCTTAATGGTCGCATCCCAATAACGACCTACCTCCCCTCCTCCACCACGAGGCATCACGAGCGCCCATTGCTGCATCCGAGGATCCCTGTGAGGACCAATGGTCACAAGCACAAATGGTCAGAGCATCACCACCCTCTCAAACATGATGCTGCACAAGATTCTCGCATATGTAAAAACTCTAGAAGATCCTCCCCGGACCTTCCCTAGCTACTATACCATGCCATCATACACATGGCATTCCCAATCATAGAAATGACTAGCGCAGGACACCAATATGAGGTCCACACGCCCTATTGGGCGACAATGACCTCGTCAAGTGCACTATCATCACCAAGGTGCACCGATCAGCTAGTTCAGTCACTGACTTGATGTAGATGCACCCCTAGGTAAGCGATGCATCGCCGCAATGTTACTCGATGCAGTGCTAGATGCTCACCCTGCTAGGAGGGAGGGAGTGTGGTAGCACCTTGCTATGAGGAAGTAGGCCAATGACAAAGTAAACATCCATCACCAGATGGATGACGACGTCATCACTCGCTGTCTCCTATTCCAACAGCAGACCATGAAATGGAGCAGACTATCCTATGATCTCAAGATGTCGTTCTCCAGAAACTTTAGCAAACCCCACCGCACCAAGAGCCTCCGCGCATTGGCCTCTTGAGCCACAACAATGTGCAGATTAGGCCAATAATGATCCCACCACAACATCTTGTTAGAAGGGAAAAAACCAAAATTAGTGACCAAAAAATCAAAAAATCAAAATTTTAAGTCTTTGGCCTACCATTGCGCCTATTTTCTACACATGCACGATGTTCGTCCATCTATATGAAGAACTGACACATGATTATTTATGAAAAATCACTACCAAGCGTGATAACCTCACAGGAAAGCTTCCTTCTCCGTGAGGCTCATGTAGCTCTGCCTTGATCGCCCACACGATCGAGGCAAAAAAAAGGTACGTAATCTGTAGAAATTAGATTTTTACGAACCCCCTAGGAAAAATCTGAAAAAATGGAAAAGCAAGATGTTTAGGGCCCTATCTGATACTAACAATGAGAATCCCATCTACTTAGGCTGACCTTAACGACAATAAAGGCTCGACAACAAGGGCTCTGCTCTGACCTCAAACTCTCAAATGACACAAATGAATTGAAATGAACCATATTGACTTATATATCGCCCTTTTCTCATTATTCGACAGTCCATAATGAGAGCTCAGAACACCCAATTTCAAAACCGCAAGAAATGTAGTGATCAAAACCTCATCACGTCCAAAGTAGGCTTCACACATCCATGCTTAAGAAAAAATCATTTTTTCAGTTACGATAGGTATGCCCTCTCTTATCGCTTTCCATTCAATGTTATTTCTAATATGTTTGAATATAAAATATTTTTTCACTTGGGGTATTGGTTGCAGGTATTACAAGCATGAAAAATCAACTATTTCCCCAGCCACTAAAGGTACAAGAGTAGGTATCATGCTATCCATAGCATGATAGGATTCCCAAAGAAGCTCTGCATATCCTCACATCATTTCTCCACAGAAATCAACCATAGGTTCCATTCACCGAACCATGTTTATCATCACCTCACCTCACACGTGATAAACATTCTTGTAGGTCGGTATAACCTCACCCTCCATGGCATCTATCACTCACGTAGACCATACACCAAAGATCTGGAGCCATGCTCATAACATCCAAGCCCGAGAATCACTTCATGTTCATTTGTCCATCATACATCAAGTCAAGTTTGACACATGTCACGATAAAAATAATTTCTTGGAATACCATTCTCATAAGCAGATCGAATACGCACCAATACATCTCGCACTTGGCCTACCACACCCCCATAATCATATCCCATCTACGAATCTTTTCATCTACTCCACCACCCTCGCACCGAGACAAACCAATGGGGCCCTCACCCTCAGAAAAACACCCTCCTCACACCGTAGCGGCATATTACTTTCATATTTATTGGGGCACCCCTCTTTGTGCTTGTACATCCAAACCCATTATATATTATTTTGGCGAGTGTACAAAGATTTTTTAGGAGAGCACTCCCAACCATCCATCTAAATTTCTCACCTAGCAGCAGTCCCTAATCACTCTTGGTTGGAGCTTCACATTCTTTACCCAACCCCACCATGACACTCATAACAAACACATACCCACCCTAGATGTCCTACCAACTCCAGGGATTTCCTCACCAGAAACTGTTATGACTATTGCCACTTGCATTTACAAGCTCCCACCTTGGGCCACTGAACTACCATCATCAGTTACAACCATTTCTCATCATCATGCCTAAGTTAACCTATCACACCCCACCCTTCTATATTAGAAACCTTGGCTGCTCACATTAGTAATACTCTTGGCCGGTTGAGGCTTCCTTCTTGTCGACTTCAACAACCATCTTCCAAGAAGGAGGTAGTACCTTGGATGGCTCCTCACCTCAATAAGGTCATCCTTGAATGGCACTATGGGAGTCATCATTACCCATTTATGTCATTGATCCTCATGACATTCGAATTCAACATAAGCTTTCATGTCAAGATGGTATCGTACTTCACAACCGTTGCACTTTGTCAGAATTCATCGAAGACCCGTGCCATGATATGCATCTCTTTCAGGAAGGCTTACATGGGAAGGTACCCAATAGTCAGAGACCCATCCATACAATGAGCATTTGTTCTAAACATTCCATACCACTATTATGCATGTGGGCACCACATTAAACCTACCATCAAAGAAAAAAATCCCTTAAGGGCATCAACAAATGTCATCATCAACCAAAAGTAGGTCACTACCGCACAAGTGACAAAGACAGAGCCTATATCTGCCAGATAATATGAACTAGTCAAAACATCACGAGCTTGGGACATGTCAGCCTTGTATAAATATTGTATTTATTCTATCTCTTGCAGGTTTCCAATAGAGCACGATACCTATTTTATTCACGGCAAGGGGTCTCCAACCTCAGTTTTCACACAAGTTACTCTCTCTCTCTCTCTCTCAAACGGATTAACCAAAAAAAGAAACTATAATGTATTTTGGCTACACAATTCTTCCTAGACCTCATAGATTAGGGGGAAACTGTTAACACTAGAAAATCATACAAGAAAAAGACATTAGAAAATGTCAAGTAGAAGGTAAAAATAAGGATTTACATGGAAGGAATACATTACACGAGCTGAAAATTTTAACTTTTCCTAAGGTCAAATAGGTAAATTTATTAAACCACGCATAGGAAACACTAACACCAGGCGATATTTGTGGAGTTTTCTTTGATAGCCGCGAAAATCAACGTGTTTATCCCTCAAAGACCCTCCGGTCCTGAGTATGTAGAAAGTTACCCTTCGGGACCACTTGGCACACTTGAGGAAGAATATTATCACTCAAGCCAGCCAAGTATAGCCACCTTGGAGCCACCCTGAGGCCTTAGTGCAACACACAAAGGAATCATCCTCCCACTCTTGTGTCAACATCCATCTTGTACAAGGAGAGGGAGGGGAAATTTGAAATTTTTCTATAAAATACTGCCATGGGAAGAGAAACATGAGAACACATTGTTATGCTAGCCAAATTTCTTGAGAGAAAACCAACTTGTGTTGTCCAAGTACAAAGAGGATTGGAAGGATTCAACTTTTGGCCATCCAACAGCTCAATCCAAGAGAAGAAGTTCACCAAGTGTCCCTCAATCTACCACCCATCGAGGGGAGAGAGAGGCTTGTAAAAAGCTTGAGGGGAAGAGACCCCCTTGTCTTGGATATTATAGCTCCATAGCTCTAAGGATTCATTACAAGTGATTTAGCATCCTATTATCTTATACCACCAGCACATAATAAAGGGAGAGAGTTCTCCATTTGAATTATTAGTGTGTTTGACTCGATTGAGCTTGTTATTATACATGATTATTTTGTCTTTTTTTTCTTCATTGATGTAGCATGCTATGTTCCTTACTTAGTTTACTACATATTATTTTGTTCCACTAACAATCTAACAAACCAATTTATTTTTGACTTTCTTGTAGGAAAGCAGCCTCCCTATTAGGCACAGTGTATTTTGTTTGCGCCTGCATCGAATACACTACAACGTCACGGAATTTCATCAGATGCTACTATTTTTCCCATTCTTTGGCATTTGTCACAACTCCTGACATATTTCTTGGAGTATTTAAAGATGGATGGCCAATAGTATCCTAGATGGAGTATTTTGTACGTTGTTCTCTTATCTGCAAAATGTCCATCAAAAGGCTCATCATGACAAGATTTTAAAATATCTATTATTTCACCTTGTCTTACACATCGTCTTATGATTAGATCAAAACCAGTAGAAAATATATCTCCATTAATCCATGCATATCTAACACTTTCACTAATTACTTTTCTCTTTTCTCTTGATGTAAAGTGTGGAGGTAGTTTTCCTGTTGATAAATAATTGGCTATATCAGCATACCATGGAGTTATAACTGATATTGCAAATAAATGTTTGTCAGGAAAGCTATCTGAGATAGGAACAATATCACGATATGTATGAAGTCGAGATAGAAAATCCGCCATTTGATTTTCCATTCCCGATCAATCTACTACAGTAATGTTAAAATCTTGCATCTATAATGACAATCTAGTAATCCTGCCATTAGTAATGGGTTTATTCATTAAATATTTAATGGTGGAATGCTCAGTATGAATGAACACTTCATATCCTATTATGTAATGCCTAAATTTATTTACTGCATTTACTAGAACAAGCATTTCTTTTTCAGTCACGATATAATTCAACTCAGCTGGAGTTAAATTTTCACTAATGAAATAGATTGCATAGTGCAGTTGGTTTTCTTTTTTTGCCTAATGATGCTCCTACTGCTATATCTGATGCATATGTGGATATGTGAAATGGAAATGACCAATTTGTTTCTTTAAGAATTGGAGCTGAGGATAATTTTTGTTTTAGTTTCTCAAATGCATTTTGGCAATCAGTGTTCCATTGAAACTATATGTCCTTTATAAGCAATTTAAATAAAGGCAAGGACATCTTACTGAAAATTTCAATGGATCTTTAATAATAGCCTGCATAACCCAGAAAGCTCCTTACTTCTTTTTGAGTTGTTGGTGGTAATAAGTTTACAATAATATGTATTTTCATTGAATACACCTTTATTCCACAAGTTGAAAAATGGTGCCCCAACACTATCCCCCCAGTTAACATCACAAAAAATTTCTCATTGCTAAGAGATAGATTAGTGTCAATACATCGTTGTAAAATTTTTTCCAAATTTTCTAAACAATCATCAAATGTATTCCCATAAACAGTGAAATCATCCATGTAGACTTCTACACATTCATGTATAAGATCAGAAAAGATTGCTAGGACAACTCTTTGAAAAGTAGCTAGTGCGTTAAAAAATCCAAAATGTAACACATTGTAAGCATATGTTCCCAAAGGACAAGTAAATTTAGTTTTATCCTGATCTTCTACTGATACCTTAATTTGATTATAACTGCTAAATCCATCAAGAAAAGAAAAAGTACCTTTTCCCTGCTAATGAATCTAGGACTTGATCAATGAATGGTAGTGGGAAACGATCCTTTAGTGTTGCTTTGTTTAACTCCCTATAGTCTACACAAATTCTCCATTTTCCATTTTTCTTGGGAACTACAACTAATGGAGAAACCCATTGACTGCCTGAGATAGGGTATATAAAACCTACCTGCAATAGTTTCTGTAACTCTTCTTTTACTATCTCTTTCATTATTGGATTCATCCTTCTTTTTGTTTGTCTTACGTGTTTGATATTTTCATATTTGTAAATGTGATGAATTCATGTTTTTGGATGGATTCCCTGCATATATGTATAATCCCAAGAAAAATATTTTGAGTATTTCTTTAGTATTGCAATTACTTGTTCTTCTTGTGATGATTGTAAATTGTTTCCAATATTAAGATCCCTTTCGCAGCTGATTTGAATTATTTTACTTTGAGAGATTGTGATTGAGTTAATAGGAAAAATAGTTTCAAATTATGTTTGTAATGAGTTAATAGTTCAATTTTCCCGAAAACATTGATTCAAAATTTTACTTGCAGCTTCATATTGGATGGTTCTAAGCTGCTTAGAAATATTAGGTTCTGAAATGAAAAGATCCATTAAGTCCTCATTATCCTCTTCTCTAAAATCAAAGGCTTGATTTATGCTTAAGATATGTTGAGTTTCTTCTTTTTTTTCATCAGGCTATGATAATAAAGATGGATATTTAGCAGGAGATAGAGTGTTATGTGTTTCCTTTCATTTCCATGTTACATGATCATACTTCCTGATCTACATCCAATGAAGGTATCTACTGTGGCTAACCATGGTCTAGCAAGAATTAAAGGATGGCCTCCTAAGTTTGAATTTGGTTGTAGGACTAAGAAGTCTACAGGATATTCCAATGAATCCAAAGAAACAATGATGTCCTCAAGTACTCCTTCTGGCACTACTTTGCATCTATCAGCTAGTTCCAAAATTGTAGTGGTCGGTCAGATATTGGGCAAGTTTAAACACTTCATAGTTTCAGTTGACATGACATTGATAGCAGCTCCTAAGTCAATTAAAGTTTTTGAGACTGAGAAATTATTGATTGAAATTGTTACCATATGTATTCTAGGGTTAACATATTTCTCAACTCTTGTATTTGTTGACATTAGATTGGCTAATTTCCCAATGACATGGATTGTAGGTGGATCCTTCTTTCTCTTTCTAGTTTTTTTATGCACAATTACTTAATTTATTTTGTGTAGATAGGAATATCTTTGATAACATGCAATAAAGGAATTTTAACATAAGAATTTTTCAATTCATCCAAAATATTAAATTGAGGAAGAGGAACTATAGATTTCTGCTCTACTAACCTTTTCGGAAAAGGAGGTGTTTGAGTTGTTATTTTTCTATTTTTATGAATTTGATGTTCTTCGTCATGTTTTTCAGGATTTATACCCTCTTCAAATTGTTCTTCTATAATCAAAGAAGATTATTTTTGTAAAATTTTCCCAAACCTTAAGTGGATGTTTTCAATGGGAATGATGGAGTATGATGTTCCTTCTTCAGTATTTGAAATTGGTCTTTCCACTTTTTTACTCATATTTTCTACTGGCTGAGCTAGTAAATGAGTTGGCCTAGGTGGAGGTTGGTTAGATGGTAGCTGAAGCTGCTGAGGTTGAATTAGTGCAGGCAATGGTTACTGTGGAAATGGGTTTGATTGAGGGGGCTGTTGGAATTGTTGATATGGGAATGGTTTTTGAGGATATGATTGTTGATATGACTGTTGAGGATAACGTTGGTATTGTTTTTGATATGGATGTTGAGGATAAAATTGTTGTGGAGGTTGAGCTCTATAAGCATATCCTCGCCAACTTTGTGAAGGTTGTTTTTGGATTTATTGTGGAGACCAAGCCTGCCATGGCATAGGAGCATTCCATGAGGATTGAGCAGGATATTGATAATTCTGAGGACTTTGTTGAGTAAATTAATGAGGTAAATTTTGAGGCATCCCTATTAACCATGGTTGCCAAGGTCGTCTATGTGCCAAATAGTAGAGAGAGTCAATCCCTTGTCCCTCTTCCATAGATTTTACCTGCAATTCTTTGAGTTTTGGGCAATTGTAATTTGAATGATTTTCTGTACATAGTCCACAAACTTGAATACTTTCTAAAGGACATTCTGTTAATGGATGTTTCTTTCTACAATTAGGACGAAAGATTGATAGTTCCTGATCTTGTTCATATTGCTTTTTCTTGGCTTTTAGCACATCGACCTGTGCCCCTAATGTGCTCAAGATATCAGTTTTAGAATTCTCAAATAAATTCCCTAATTCTGCTCTTGTTATTCTCCCCACTACAGATTTAGTTACTTTTGAATTTACATCTATTTTCACACTTTTGGCTCTTCCTCTCGAGTACTTTTGACATAATTTTGCAATCTCCTCAAATGGTAAATATGAGATGTCTCCTTTTCCCATTACATGGAGAATATCAAGGTATTCATCTCGTATACTTTTGAGAAAAATTGTTCCAATGGTATTAGGATTTAACGAGTGTTGTTTTGATTTTTGTAACTTGTAAAGTAATAGTTATAAATATTCTTCCAAACTCTCATCTTCTTGTTGAGATATCCTAAGAATATCTTCCTTCAAATCTCTAGGCCTACAATAGGCTTGACACTTCTTAAGAAAAAATTTCCTCATGTCTTCCCAAGAAGTGATAGTGTGTTCTCCTAATCCCATAAACCATTTTAATGGAGTTGCCTTAAGAGTAGCAGGAAAAAGACAGATTTTATGCCTATAATCTGTATAACCATAAGTACGACATAAAATAGCACACTCAAACATGAATGAATCAGGATCTTCTGAAGACATTCCATAGAAATTCGGTAAAACAGAAGATGGAATATTCTTCATTTTTACCTCCTCTCCAAGAATTTCTCTAGTATGTAGAATTAGGAATCCAAAGGTAGCTTCCTGATCATTGTTTTTTTCTGCATCATGTCATCTCTTATTGTCATATTCTCTTTTGGCGTCTTCTTTTCTTTTCCTTTCTACTTCTATTCTCATTTCTTCCTCTCTATTTCTTTGCCATTCTCTTTGTTTCCTTTCATACTGTATCCTTTGTTCTGGAGTTAACATTGGGACATTAGATCCTTGTCCTTCCTCTGCCATTTCTTTCTCAGTTGTTTGAAATGTTTTGATAGGAAGCTGAGTTTGTGTTTATTCAACTTTTTCTATTTGTTCGAGGATTGGTTGATCTACTTGTTCAACAATTTTTTTTCCTGTATCTCTTTATTTTCCTATGGAAGATGTTTATGTTTATGTTTTTTTCCATTTTACTTCATAGGCTAACATAGTTTATCTTTCAACAAGAGTCAATCTTTGTCCCAAACATTGTTTTTCTTCCAATTCTTCTAAAGTTGGTTTTCCAAAAACTAGTGTCATTAGTCCTAATGGTCATGTTCCCACAGATGGTTTAGTGGTTGGGGGGTTTTGTTTGGCAAATCTACCTTTTTCATCTCTTTCTCTAGGCATAAAGAAACATAACTAAAAAAAACTCAAATGTGTCGTTGTTTTTTATGGAAATGAAAAATGAATTTAACTAGACTTCTATCCTCTAAATGTGCTTCCCCAACAACGATGCCAAAATGTTGGTCCAATTTATGAGTTTAAGTCAAATCATTAATTCTTTTATTAATCCAGTTTTCGTAATCTTAGAAGCACTCCAACATATATGGTCTAGAGGTAGTTTCTACAAGTTTAACACCTAACTAATGGAATCCTTGAGTATTTTTTCCAAGAATGTTTCATTCTCCCTTACAGGAGAAGGATTTTCAATGGCAAGATTAACACTTCCAGATTATCAATTTTCCTTAATGAATCAAATAACAACAAACTAATCAAACATGAAATGAAATTTTTTGACAAGTTCAGTTATTGATTGTGAAAGGATATCAAGTCCTCTTATAAGGAGTCAATTCATAATATCTCTTAAGAAAACATATCAACAATAACTTAATCAAAATATAAATAAGATGAGAAACCTTGGATAAATCTAGCCTATTGACAATGAAAGAAACACTAAGCTATCTTATGAGAGGTCAATTCATAATATTCCATTATCAAACATGTCAATGAGAATTTAGCCAAGAATTGAATATTGAAAGGAAGTACAACAAACTGAAATAAAGGTACAAAAAACTGAAATGAAAAGTACAACAAATAAAAATGATAACAAACAAGGAGAAACTAGTGCACAGTCTTGGCAATGGGGACCTTCCACGCTTCCGTTGCGCACCTTAGATGAATATAAGATCGGGAAGATTTGTAAACCAAATCAAGAATCATCCATAAAACATAATAAAATCAAAATAATTATGAACCAACTATTTTCAATAATTTGCAAAAAGTCTCGAAATTCACATAGAAGAGATGTTTTCCTCCTCTAAATGTCACATATTTATACAAGTATTTTGTAACTAATTGATTAAAAGTGCTCAAATATATTTATGATATCTTTATATAAAGCCTACAAGTCTAATTCAGTATCCTATCTCTAAAATTTGGGAAAAATCCCTTAAAATCATATTCTATCCATATTTCATGCTCAAATAAGGGGATATTTCTGAACAACTAGTTTGGTTTGACCAGTGTTGTCTGACCCTAATCTAGTTGTTCTGGTGCGAGCCAATAGGTGTTCACCCATCCTTGGTTCCCATATTTTCCAGCTGTGCATTTGGTTTGAGCCCAAGTGTCCTACAACCATTAATTTAAACAAGCTATTACATGCTTTTCCAGTTCTGTCGTAATTTAATTTTAATGCTTAATTTTGACTAAAATACAAAAATAATTAAAAGACAAGATTTAGCTACCTTGATGTGTAAAATGGGTGATTATGATGATAGGATGTTGAGAAAAAGTGATAAATGATGAAAATGTATAGGGTAAAAGAAGCCAAAGTCGGAATCCAACATACACCGTGAAGAATTTTCCTATCTCCTAGTCTTTAGGCTTTATCGCAATCCACTGTTCGATCCAGGGATCACTAGGTCATAATCGAGACACCACCCTCTAGACTTTACCATATATCCCACCATTCACCGTAAGGATTCCTAGGCCTAATCAAGGGAACCCACCTCTCGGATTTATCGTATATTGCGCCATTCACCGGTCGAGGATTCCTAGGCTCGCCAAGGCACACAATACCTAGATTTATTGAAACCCATAGTCTGGTTCTAGGATCACTAGGACAGTGGGTTTACCGCAATTTGCAGTGTGGTTCAAGGATCACTAGGTCATGTGTTATTCCATTCAGAGATCTACCTCACGCAGTTTCAAATCCATCCGAAAATCTAGCTCAACCAAAACATGAGAACCCCATCACACCATGGCTATCCGAAAATGGAAAGGTAAGGTTCAAGAACACTGTCACACCTGGAAAAACCCATGCCAAAGACAGTAACAGAACCAAGAACACACATGCATAACCATGCATTCCAAATCTAGCGAGTAAATCACACATGCAAATCAATACCTGCAAGTAAACCCATTGTAGCTACTTGATCCTCCTCTTCCTTGCTTGACCTTTGCTTCTTATTTTCCTTCAAGTTGTCTTTATTTATCTAATGCTGAAGTTCTCTAAGAAAAATGTAAGTGTCCAAGAGCGTGTAAGAGAGAGAATAGAGAGAGAGCTCTAAAACTAAAATGACAAAAGTCATGAATTGTTCCTCATAAGCCTTTTTATTAATGTGGCCTCTATTTTCTTTATTTTCCATTATTTTTCCTTCATTTTCCTCCTCACATGAAACCTGTGACGTTTATCCTCCTTTTTCTCCTAATTTCCATTATTTTGATAAATAAATTGCCAAAAATGCCTTTTTGTCTTTCCAAAGCCTTTTCCATTTACTTTTCCAAATTCCTTTAGCTATAATAACCAAAATGAACACCCAAACTAGGATGTTTTTCCCAACATCTAGCTTGGAATAAGTGTCTCATAATCGTGGTTATTATTTTTCCTTTACCAGCTTTTATTACATGGAAGTTTCACCAGAGCTGTTACACTAAGTCGGGATCGGCTCATTCTCTGAGCACACTGTTTACCTCCGTTTGATGATCCAACCTCCGACTAGTCGGGGTAGGCATAGCTCTTCTTTGTGACCACGATGGACTAGGTTCCGATCTCCGACCTACGATAAATCCTATGTTTGTAATGAAAAAGCTTGCTTGCTTCTTTAACTCGCTCTTTTCATAAAAATATTTTTCATTTGATCTCTTCTACATGTGCAATAAACCTCCTTTATTATAAAAGTGTTTGAGTTTGCGCAAATCAACAAACCAAAGAAAAACTCACAATATGTGAATACGAAATATTGCCTGAAATATTAATATATCGATTCGAAGAAGTTAATAGTGTAATAGATAAATTAGTGTTGTAATTTTTGGTTCTCGGACCAATTGGTGGCAAAATCAATAAAATATTGATTTTATTGATGCGGTGGAAAGAAAGTAATTCCAAGAACCTTTCTTTCTGTTAACGTTCACGTGGATGCGTTTGAAACGTACGTACCCACTCCACTACGCGAATGCACGCATTCAATTTCTTTGCTTTTCATTTTCATTTTCATGCATTCTTTCATTTTCGGTTTTCGTTTTGATGCATGCATTCCATCTTCTTTATATGTCTCCATGTATTAATTCCCTCTCCCTCGCAACAACACTACACTACACTACGCCCACTCACCTCAATTCCGCCGCTCCCTACTTTTTCTTCCGCTGCTCATTACAATTCCGTCGCATCCTACTGATTGTGCGTGGAAACATTAATGGCTGAATCACTAAAAAATAAGCGTTCTCGGGATGGCCTTGCGCTCTCCTCCGGGAAGAGAAGGAAGACAGCCGATGAAACTTCCTCCCACCAACACAATCTCAAACTTCCGAGCATTAACATATCTGAAACTTCCTCCGAGCAGAACCTGAAACTTGCAAGGGATTTCGGCGAAGCCAAGCAAAATCTTCCTCAGGTGGCGGACGTAGCTGCTGAGAATTTTCTATTACAGGCGCAATATCTTCTTGCTGCAGCAGAGGCGGAGGAAGAGGAAGAGGTGAAGGAAATTGATGGTGAAGAATTCACTAAATCTGTGAATCGATACAGACAGCAGCAACGCATGCGCACTCTACCGTCCGCCCCCGCCCCCGCCCTGACCAGTTCAAGCAGACTGCAGCGCATGCAGCAATGCCATGTACCCTCCGCCTCCGCCTCCGCCTCCGCGTCGGCGTCGGCGTCGACCTCGAGGAGCAGGGGCAGAAATGGTGAGAACAATAAAATGTTGAGATCTTTTAATAAGTGGTTAAGTAGTTCATGGAGGAAAGAATGATTTTCACACCACCAAAAACCACCTTTCAAACACTTGGGTTGAGATATACCCCTCTTTCTATCTTTCTATATTTTACTCACAGCGGGTATATATATGGTTTTGCCGCATATTATAATTTTGATTTCCGTTGGAGGATCATGCAATTTTGGTAGCATCATAGTTAGGGATATATTTATATGTCGTCTTTATTTTCATGTCAATTCCAAACTTTGAGTTTTTGAATAAAGATATACATTTCTTCGTGAGTTTGATATCATGTTTTTCTTTCTTATACAATGTCTTTATTAAACAAGAGTCCCTGCCATGCCGCAGGCGGCAGGGACTAATAAGCATTTATAAATAAATAATCTGAATCTGAGTTCTTTTTATTTTCATGTCAATTCCAAGCTTTCAGTTTTTGATTAAAGCTCTACATTTCTTCGTGAGTGCGATGTCATGTTTCTGTTATTGTACGTCAATGTTTTCATTAAATAAGCTTTTATAAATAATTCATGTGGATAGCTCATCTTGATAATAAATTCAATTTTATAATTATATTATGATTCAATTTCAAATAAGATTTTCAAAATGCATTTTGTCATAAAATGTGATTTGTCCAAACAATCGTTTGTTCAAATGCATTTAACATGTATCACGTGTGTTTTGTAATTTGCAATTTCAATCTAGATTCATTTTAAATAACAAATGACAAAATAACTTGAACTTTAAAAACAAAACATTTAAGTCAATCTAGGACACTAATGTTAAACTCCTGCATCAATAACGAAAATCTAGTAATCCTGCCATTAGTAATGGGTTTATTCATTAAATTAATGACGAAATGATCAGTATTAATGCCTAAATTTATTTACTGCATGTACTACAACAAGCATTCCTTTTTCAGTAACAATATAATTCAATGAACACTTCATATCCTATTATGTAATGCCTAAATTTCTTTACTGCATGTATTAAAACAAGCATTTCTTTTTCAGTAACAACATAGTGAAGTTGGTTCTCTTTTTTGCCTAATGATGTTCATACTGCTACATCTAATGCATCTATGGATATGTGAAATGGAAATAACCAATTTAGTCCTCTAAGAATTTGAGCTGAGGACATTTTTTGTTTTAGTTTCTCAAATGCATTTTGGTAATCAGTGTTCCATTGAAACTATATGTCCTTTGTAAGAAATTTAAATAAAGGCAAGGCCATCTTACTGAAAATTTCAATGGATCTTCGATAATAGTCTGCATAACCCAGAAAACTCCTTACTTATTTTTGAGTTGTTGGTGGTAATAAGTTTACAATGATATGTATTTTCGTTGCATCCACCTTTATTCCACAAGTTGAAAAATGGTGCCCCAACACCATCCCCCCAGTTAACATCACAAAACATTTCTCATTGCTAAGAGATAGATTAGTGTCAATACATCTTTGTAAATATTTTTCCAAATTTTCTAAACAATCATCAAATGTATTCCCATAAACAGTGAAATCATCCATGTAGACTTCTACACATTCATGTATAAGATCAGCAAAGATGGTCAGGAAAACTCTCTGAAAAGTAGTTGGTGCATTAAAAAATCCAAAAGGTAACACATTGTAAGCATATGTTCCCCAAGGAAAAGTAAATGTAGTTTTATCCTGATCTTCTAATGACATCTTAATTTGATTACATCCGTTAAATCCATCAAGAAAAGAAAAAGTACCTTTTCCCTGCTAATGAATCTAGGACTTGATCAATGAATGGTAGTGGGAAAGGATCCTTTCGTGTTGCTTTGTTTAACTCTATATAGTCTACACATATTCTCCATTTTCCATTTTTCTTGGGAACTACAACTAAGGGAGAAACCCATTGACTATCTGAGATAGGGTAGATAAAACCTACATACAATAGTTTCGAACCAATAACAATATGCCAAGTTTCGACCCCACATTGGCCGAGGCAGTACAAGACACCCTACCAAGTCGTGGTCTAGTTAGTAGTACAAAATCCTAACTGGGCACTCCTACAACCTAATTCCAATTTTTTTTTCTTTTTCCCAATTCAAATAAAATGCAATATCGGGAGCATCCAATGTCGAATCTAAGTGAAATGAGTCTTTGGAGTTGGTTTCGAGCTAAAATGTGAACTTTGAAATTTGAGCATTAAACTGGTCCACTAGATCATTCCTCCCCACTTGAAGATTTCGTACATCCAAAATTTCTTTATCAATCAACAAATAGAGGAGGGTACAACTCCCTCACCCTTCCAGTCTCAATCCACTTAATTTTGCCTAAATTTGACATTTTGATATTTTCATGAAAACATATCATTTTCCCTTATTTTGGAGTCCTTGTCTTGCTTTCATAGATGACATCTTGATTCACTTTCCCAGAATATGCATAACAAAAAACTTCCATTGAAAGAATAAACACATCCCCTCCTCGGTTTTCAATCAAAGGAAACTTAGACAATCTTAAATTCTTCTCACCTTGAATATTGTCATCATGATGATGCTTAACATGTCTAGCCTTGCGCTTGGCTCGACTCTTGACCAAATGTGATCTCCATCGCCATGCACCATCCCTTTTCAAAGCCAACACATTATGAAACCCACAAGAATAAATTTTGGAACACTTTCTCTTTGACCTCTGCACTCTCTAACACTGACATCTTGTTCACAACATTGTTCAACAATGATGCATGATGTTGCAAATTTACTTCATCTTGTTTACCTATTTTAGGAGGAAACATGTTACACTCCTGAAACATCTTATCACATTCATTAGAAACCTCAATGAAATCAAATTTTACATTTGATTCATCTCCTTGAAAGGCCTCATTCACAACATATTTATGCTTGAATATTAATAATGCTGAATTTTGACTAGCATTAACAGTTCTCTTCATTTGTCCAACATTCATAAGAGACAAACACATCTTATTACTATGCGATCTAACAATGTACTCAATCCCATTCTTGAACAAGTGATACTTATTCTCATAGCAATGAATGATTTATCTCCTATCATAAATATATGGGCTTCCCAAAACTATTCCACATATATCAAGCTAAACTACATCAATTTCATCTTCATCAAGAAAGTTTGCAGTGATTGAAAATCTAAGGATGCACCTCCTTGTAACCTGCAATTTTGCATTCTCATATACCCAACCTAAAGGATAAGGTCTAGGATGTGGAATGGTTTCTAAATTTAACCTCTTGACAATGTCTTTAGAGATAAGATTTTCATTTGAACTACTATCAAACAATGTGTCTATCTTGGTATTCTTTGAATCAACTCTCATATGGAAAAACTCAATTCTTGTTTTTTCAGCTTGAGTATCATTGAAACAACTTGAAGAACTAGTATTTGCAATTTCCTTACCTTTCAAACCCATCGTTGTGATCTTTGTTTCATCTCTGGAAACAGTGAAATTAAATCATGTTGTATAGTTGTAGTTGTCTTCTCTTTCTCCTTGTTCTTAAAATTCTTGGGTCTCATCATTGGATGAAGTTTCCAGCAATTATCTTCATCATGGCCATTTTTGGAACAATGTTTGCATGTGTTTTTTTCTTTCTCCATCTTGATGGACACACTCTTTGTTAATCTAAGTTGTCATTGATGGCAATAGGATGCTTGATGATGGTGAATGATGATGAATGACCATACTAAAGGATAGATGATCATCTAGATGATGGAGGAATCATGAAGGCATGTCATTATGGCATGATAACCTTATGATAAAATAGGTTATGATGGAGAATCAAACCATAAAGAACCATTGGACATTTTGTCCTACCTCTATTTCTACACCTGTAAATGACCAGTCACATTAAAAATTATATTTTTACTACCTAGAGGAAAAAATTTTCTATGAAACCTTCACCATCAGTTAGAGCATAATTTTAGCTTTCATATGAGTTCTTAATTGGCCCAAAATTCCAAATAGTTTGGGAGAAATAGATTTTTCAAGTCAAGGATATTTATCTGGTCCTTGAGCCGACCTGTGCTAAGTCTCTCATGCCGAACTCAGTATTATTGACATGCCATTTCAACTCATAACAAAAAAAACACTATAAATACATGTTTCGGACAGCCATTTTGGACAGGGTAGCTCGATGAAGAAGTTAGAGCACATAGAAAGGAATAGGTTCTTCTGTGTCATCTATTCAGATAGGGCTACTTTTGTAGAAGACACACTCTTCGGACCTAGTTGAGATAATGTATAGCTGATTTGGGAGCTCTATCCCCTCCACATATGCTAAATAATAATTGTGAATAACTTATGCTTCAATTGAGATGCATAACGAGTCATTAAAAGGATCTTGCAATGATGGAAGGTTCAGCTGCAGCTATCGACAATACTAATTTTCCTCCGTGCTCATCATTATCAGTGTAAGTTATATTACAGAGGAGAAATTGTACAAGGACAGATCAGATTCACTTAAGCGAGACAACTCCAAAGCTTGCAGGAGAAAGAAAATTTCCTGAGATGCTTTGTCCTAGATTATGCCACTTGTGCACATGGATTCCTATGCCTTCTTCGTCAGGATATCCTGTTTAAATGGGACGATCAAAACCAACAATTGTTTGAGGCACTAAAAGACACATTTTATTTAGCCCCATTGATCAACCCACCAGATTATGACAAAGATTACACCCTATATCTGTCAGCATCAGAAACTTCTTTATCTGGGGTGTTAATCCAAGATAGACCCGATGGTAAAGAACACGTAATTTATTACATCAGTAAGAACTTATTAGGCCCCACATTAAGATATGAACCCAAATAAAAAAATTCACTAGCCCTTATACATGAAATCCAAAAGCTTCGGCACTAAATTATCTTACAGACTACAATAGTCGTCGCAGCTATCAACCCCATGAGATACCTGCTAACCTGTCGTCTGATGAACCACAAATATGCTCGTTGGGTAGTCATACTATAGGAATTTGACTTGCATTTTAGCTCCCCCAAGAAAAAAAATCTTGATCTTAGCTAAGTTCATCATTGACCCCCCAAGTGAGACTAAAGGATCCCCAGTCAACGACTCACTACCTGACGAACATTTATTTCTAGTGATGACTGACGATCCTTGGTACGACGATATCCTCTTATTTTTGTGAACCCAAAATTTCAATCCTAAGCTCACACGTGATGACCAAAGGCACATACGCCACCAGGCCCCCCGATACCTCCTCATGGGAGACGTCCTTTATCGACGAGGCATTGATATTATCCTACGACGATGCCTCACGCACGACCAAGCTAAGCAAGCCCTAAATTACTGTCATAATGGAGCTTGCGGCGACAACCTCTCTAGCATGGCTATCGCCCAAAAAGTCCCACAGGCAGGTTATTTCTGGCACACCTTATTTTTCGATTGCATACAGGAAGTCAAAAGGTGAGCGATGTCAATGCTTCACCCACAAGGCAAGAGCACCTTTCGCTCCTCTACACCCAGTCATCATATCCGGTCCCTTTTGCAAATGGGGAATCGACTTTATGACTTGCAACCCTTCGTCGTTTGGCAACCATAAATACATAATTGTAGCTATCGAATATTTCACCAAATGGGCAGAAGCCATGCCCATATACGACAACACAGTAGAAACCGTTGCACGGTTTCTATTCAATCATGTCATTGCATAGTTTTTGTTCAATCATGTCATTGCACGGTTCGGTGTGTCTAAGGAGTTAGTCTCTGATCACAAAAAGTATTTTGAAAACAAAATACTCTACGAGTTGTCTCATCACCTGGGATTCACACATGAATTCACATCACCATACTATCCTCAATCCAATGGATAGGTAGAAGATGCCAACAAAGTGCTTAAAACAATGTTACATCATATGGTGAATAACCATAAGAAAAACTAGCACCACATGGTTTTTTCAGCCTTGTGGGCGTACTGCACGTCAGTTAAAAACTCAACAAGATTCACACCTTTCCAACTAGTGTACGGGGTAGAAGTCGTGATTCCCATTGAACGCAAAATCCCTAACTTACACGCTGCCATTGAACTCCTTGATGATACCTAGCCTTTAGAACAATGATTGGTACAGTTAGAACTCGTCAACGAAAATCGACAAGAGTCACTTCAACATAATGAGGCACATAAAAAAAGGGTAAAAGCATCATTCGACCGCAACATCACCCCTCGTTCATTTACCGAGGAAGAGTTATTCCTCTGCTACGATGTTGCGAAAGAGGCCCTAGGACCCGAGAAGTTTGAAACATTATGGAAAGGTCCCTACATCAAAAAACATTTTCTCCTCAAGGGGGCATATATCCTGACAGAGCTCGATGGAACATGCCTAGCTAACCCCATCAATGGGCTCTACCTCAAAAAATTTCACCCATAAGGGAAAGAGGTCTCAGCCTTAGAGATAAAATGCATGTAGCATAATATGTTCTTGAGATGATCACAATCATCAAAGAATTTTTCTAAAAAAATCTCTAGTGTCATAGATGGATCGCCCCCCCATCCACTATTTTGGATTCACTGATGAAGCCTCGCAATGGTCTCAAAATCTAGCAGCAGTCGCCTGGGCCATTTACTATTATGGCCGATCGCCATTCTTCACCAACGGAGTATGCATCGGATTAGCCAGCAATAATCAGGCATAACATGATGCAGTCATCGGGCTAATGAGTGATGCCTTCAACCAAGGCATTCACCATCTACATATCTACCTTGATTCCCAGCTAGTGGTTTCGCAATTAAACCAAGATTTTAAAGTACAAGATTCTCAATTGTTTAGGAAGTATTTGCATGCACGAATATTAATTCATCAGTTTTATCATATTACATCCACACATATACCAAGAAATCAAAACAAGACAACTAATCACATATTTGATTACATTATAGACTGGAATGCATATTTGTATAAACCATCATCCATAGAAAATAAAAATACATAAAAAATAAATATCCATCATAGGTACACAACATCCATAAAAAAAACAACCTTAGACACATCATTAGAGGCACAAAAATACATATCGCGCATATATACATAAAAAAATGTGTGAGTCATAATATACAAGTCATGTCCCTGACCAGCATGTCAGTAAAAAATAGGTCTACATGTCATCAAAAAATAGGGAAGCATCCTCATAATGGGTGCTTTCCCTTAAAACAAAAAATATCTAGGTTGAGCTCCGCCAAGTAAGTCCTCTAGACCCATAGCTGCACCCGGTGCTAGTACAGGTGCAGTAGATAGAACAAGAAGTGCCGCATGCTGCAATGTCAGGCGATGCACCCTCTCTCAAGCCATCAATGCTTCGAGCCATGCGTCATCCAAACCATCAACAAAACCCTGATTCGGCATACCCTGGTCTAGTCTCTCCAACCGACTCCATGAGTCAGCTAAATCTGTCACACGGGCGTCTGCAACCTGGACCTGAGCCTCAAAATTAGCTAGCTACTCCTCCACCGTCATCGCCCGAGCCTTAGCTACCTTGGCACAATCAAGAAGGGAAGTATCTCGGGAAGCAACTGCATTGCTGCCCTCCCCTGAAGGGCCAACACCACCTCCCTGCCCCCCAACATGGGGCTAATCAACCCCACCTGGGCCCCTCCTCGGTGGATGATTCCCAACCAAGTGGGCAAGAGGACGCGTAGCCACCCCCACATCTATAAGAGAAACAAGGATAACGTTAGTGTCACCGTAACAGACATAAAAATATACACATCATAAAATACTCAAAAAACGTAGAAAAACATCAAAGGTCATACCCGCGGGACCCCACACATAGCTGGTGGGAAGAACCATATCTAGATCCCCCCAAAAATCCATCGTTGAGTATGGATAATCCATGAACATCTGCGGGCTCACCTGGAACCACACCTCAATGGTCGCATCCCAATAATGACCTACTTCCCCTCCTCCGCCACGAGGCATTACAAGCACCCACCACTGTATCTGAGGATCCCTGCTAGGACTAATGGTCACAGACACAAAAATTCAAAGAATCAGCACCCTCTCGAAGATGATGCTGCACAAGATGCTCGCATATGTAAAAAATCTAGAAGATCCTCCCCAGACCTACCCTAGCTGTGATACCATGCCATCATACACATGGCGCGCCCAATCATAGAAATGACCGGTGCAAGACACCAATATGAGATCCAGACACCCTATTGGGTGACGATAACCCCATCAGTGCACAAATATTTTTTAGGAGAGCACTCCCAACCATCTATCCAAATTTCTCACCTAGCAGCAGTCCCTAATCACCCTTGGTTAGAGCTTCACATTCTTTACCCAACCCCACCATGACACTCATAAAAAACACATACCCACACTAGATGTCCTACTGACTCCAGGGATTTCCTCACCAGAAACTGTTATGACTGCTGCCACTTGCATTTACAAGCTCCCACCTTGGGCCACTGAACTACCATTATCAGTTACAACCATTTCTCATCATCATGTCTAAGTTAACCTATCACACCCCGCCCTGCTACATTAGAAACCATGGTCCCAGGCATCAATAATACTCTCGGTCGGTTGAGGCTTTCTCCTTGTCGACTTCCACAACCATCTTCCAAGAAGGAGGCAGTACCTTAGATGGCTCCTCACCTCAATAAATACATCCTTGAATGGCACTATGGGAGTCATGATTTCCCATTGATTTCATTGATCCTTGTGACATTGGAATTCAACATAAGCTTTCATGTCAAGATGGTATCTTACTTCACATCCGTTTCACTTTGTTAGAATTCGTCAAAGACCTGTGCCATGATAAGAATCTCTTTTAGGAATGCTTACACGGGAAGGTCCTCAATAGTTAGAGACCGATGCATATAATGAGAATTTGTTCTAAACATTCCATACCAATATTATGCATGTGGGCAGCACATTAAACCTACTATCAAAGAAAAAATTCCCTTGACGGCATCAACATCTGTCGTCATCAACCAAAAGAAGGTAACTACCACACAAGTGACACAGATAGAACCTCTATCTGTCAGATAATATTAACTAGTCAAAACATCACGAGCGCGGGACATTTCGTCCTTGTAGAAATATTGCATTTATTCTATCTCTTGAAGTTTTCCAATAGACCACGATACCTCTTTTATTCAGGTCAAGGGGTCTCCAACCTCTGTTTTCATGAAAGTTACTCTCTCTCTCTCCCTCTCTCTCAAACGGATTAAACAGAAAAAGAAACTATAATGTATTTTGGCTATGAAATTATTCCTAAACCTCATATATTAGGGGGGAACTATTAATACTAGAAAATCGTACAAGAAAAATACATTAGAAAATGTTGTAATATCCCAAAATAGAGAATATCAGCAAGAATGGGAATATCTTATAATATCCCAGAATTGGAGATACAACAATACATGAACACAATAATGAAAGAGCAGTGATATATCAACACATAGGATGTAAAAAGATCCAAATAGCCATAATATTAAGATCATAGCAGAAAATGCATACAATATCTTGAGGAAACAATCACTCAATCTAGGCAATACAACCCTCAAGAAACATGTACATATGAAAAATGAAGATCACTGCTACACAAAAAATGCTCAAGGCTATGACAACACAGTTTATTTAGAGATACTATTGCTGGCAAGTGTCAATACAAAAATATACAAATGTAGGGCCAAAATAATGTTTGGAGTGAAGATATAGACTCCCAAACTGAATTTCAAGGCAATCTGAAAGGGATTTCCTAAAATATACAAAACGGCAAAAGTGTCAGAGTTGCAGTCTCAAGACTGAGTAGCAGCTGAAAATCAAAAATCAGATGGAGATGGTTGTAGATTATGCATAAGATGAACAAAAATCCTCCAATGGATCTTTTAAGTGAAAGGTTGATCCTAACACTGAAGATCCCACCCTCCAAACAATCACTGCAACCCTCACTGCAAATGCACACTGAAAAATAACGCAGTCAAGGAGAGGGACTGTGGTGTAGATGATGGAAAATGGTTTATGTGATGCCAAATATGGTGACATTAGCTCAAAAACTTCCTCACTGATCCTCCAAAGGAAATAAGGCTTCCTCCTCTGAAAAATAAGCTCCAGAAGTGGTGTTGTAGAACCTCCACTGCAACACCCTGCAACACAACTCAGCTCTAAACAGAAACTATGTTGTAGTTGAAGGAGGATGCTTGGCCTGAAGCCTGAATGTGGAGAAATGAAGAGCAAGCTCCCTCATGAGGCCTCTCTTGAAAGGAGAAGGAATTCCTAAATAGGAATGCCTTGTGCTAAGCAACACAACAACTCTGCTAAACTGCAAGAGAATGCACAATAGTCTAACCAGACCATAAAATCAATAATCCATAACATGAATAACAATGGATTCCTTGCCCTCCTTTTAAGCAAGTGAAAGCCCTCTCACCATGGGTCCCACTCATTAGGGTTTCCTTCACCAATTAATCCTCCTCGCATTCATACTGCGATGTCTCTCAAAGTGTTCTCCACCTCCTATCCTAGTGCTATTGACTTGGTCAAACTTGACCTTGTCCACATGAAAATGACCCTGTTCACACATGAGGGTGTGAAATCCAGCACCTATGATGATCCCTTTTCACACTATGAGGGATTTTATTCTCATTTCTTAAATGTATGGGCCTCATTACCCATTTATTCATCTCCTAAGTGAAATCATGAAAAATCAATATTGCAATTAGCTGCATAATAATTTTGGAATATTACAGCCCTCCCCTCCCAAATGTTTCTTGTCCTCAAGCAACTGCAAGGATAGAACTGAGAAGTTTCCCCTCCTCCTGTTGTAGCATCCACATTTGATATGATCCTCCAAATAATGAGATGTTGTCTCATCAATATATCTCCATATTGCTCCTCCCAAGCATGCAAGTTAGCTAAATAGCTATCATCATGAGCAAGTAGAGTACTCAAGAAGGAAATAAGGTGCTATCTAGAGGTCTCTTTGAGGAATGAAATCTGAAATGTAGTGGGAATCATCATTCCCATGTGGACCCTCCATCCCCAAGCTATCATCCATACAAAATGAGCCACCCTCTATAATGGTAACTCATACAAATCATCCTCCACCTTGAGCTCCTACAATGTAGGTGGGCTGAAAATCTAATCATGGTAGGAAAAATATCCTACCCCACGCTATCCTCCTCTCCACTTAGGATAAGTGTAGAGTATATGCTGATCTTGGGCTGCAATAATATTTCCCTCAAGTGGCAAGATGAAGACTAGACCTCCAAGGATCTCTCCTCCAACGTTATGAAGCATACTAGTCCAAATCACCTCATATGTGATGAGTTGGAAGTCACCATCATATGGCATCCAATAAAATCCATAGCTCACCTCATAAAAGAACAAAAGTTTGGCTATGGTGGCCATACTACCTCTCATGCTCCCATTAGAACATGCAATGCAAAAGTGTGAATCCTCTTTGAGGACACATTCAGCCAATGTGTCTTTCTTTCCCCAATCATGCTCACAATAAAAATAAAAGTGACAACAACATAGGGAACCATAATGAGAATCATACTTGCTGCCATATGTAGCAATGGAGAAGGAAAATGGTCCCTCATATGAAACCAATGCAACATGACCCTCAACTGCAACAAAGGATGACATAAGGTGTGGCTTCTCAACAACTTGCTTGTTGCCCCAATCTCCTCACAAGTTTGGAGAAAGTGTATGATGTATGGTGTCAAGTAAGCATGTTCCCCAATAGATATCTCCTCCCCAAGTCCTTCTAGGGAGTGGCCATCAAAACTGCTCATGGCCTTAGAAAAGACCATGAAGTCTGTTAGTCATCAGTATTTTTCACCTGTTGTTGATGACTAGATTCCTAGCTGAGTTTTCTAGAAGCTAATCTCCATATGTCAATTTTTCATCTAGAAAACCCCCAAACAAATTTTTGCTTTCCTAGCCCTCCATATCAGCCTATGATTAAAGCAATTTTCATTTTTCAAAGTCATGTATTGTTTCAAAAAAATATCCCTGTCTATAGTTGTCTTGGTGTTGCTGGTCTACTATCATTTTCCCCTTGGTTCTCATGAAACTCACTGTCCAATATTTGACAAAGTGTCTCCCTTCCTATCCTTGATCTTCTTGTCAAACACAATTAGAGTCAATGAAATTTTCCCCTAAGTCACACCTTGATATACCGCTAGGTCGTGCCTCTAAGAGGTCTTGTTCTCTCAATCCGGAAGAAATTCTAAAAACATATAATACAGAAAGAGATGAGCATGTGCACAGTCTAAAAGAATATGCTTAAGATTGGGAAAAATCTCCATAAGACACCAAAGGAGATTTCAAAGGTTCAAATTCATATTTTTTGCATCTCTGCAGGGTGCGAATTGGATGTCAAACAATAGCCAGACAAGAGCAGGGAGACAAGTCCAAATAAGTCTCTCATGTTGAAGAAATTTGCCATCAGCAGGTGGAGCGCTGTAATGAAAATAAAGCAGGAGTACATTGTTTCAAAAGCCAAACTGATCTAAGGTTGATCTGCAGTGTTTCAGTGTGTCTTTTAGAGGTAATGCTGCATAATTTTTCCCGAGGATATCATCATAGTACATAAGAATACAACTTCTTCTTATGCTGCCTCAAGCCTGGGATAAGAACACTAGTCAAAGAGAAAATCCAATGTACCTCTGCAAACGCAGTAAAAAACGGGGTTGAAGGGCGGGAAAAAACTCCTCCATACATGGGCGAGAGGGGTTGAAATGCGAGAAAACCTCCTCCATACATGAGCAAAGGGTTCAAAAGGCGAGAAAACCTCCTCCATACATGAGTAGGAAATGAAAAGGCGAAAACCTCCTCCATACATGAGCGAGATGAGAGCAGATGGTCGGGTCATTGGTTGAAGGCCTCCTTCATAAACAAGTAGAAGGTTCACCATTGTTTGAGGATGAAAAGAATTTATTTCAGTATGGCAAAGATTTCAAAAGGGACTGCTCTAAAAAATGGTGAAATGAATGAAAATTCACTATTCTTACAGACCTCTTTCACAAAGGAACAAAGGGACAACCTTCCCATGTTCACATTTCAACTTCAGCTCATCATCCCCTGATATATCTCCGTAAAAGTTGAAGTCCGGATTACTTTGGAAAATCCAAGGTTAGTCATTTGCCCTGATGGTGGAGACTATTTGTAGCAGAGCTCTTCACTTGGAGTTTCAAATGAGGTTTCAAATAAAAGAGATAAATTACCCATCCTAGAATACCAGCCTTGCAAGTTATTGATATAGACCAAGAATAGTTTTATTACTGCACTTGTGAAGTTCAGGATGGGCAGGTTCTTAAGGTCTTTGATTGCTGTGATTGGCACACATAAGCCTCTATGGATATTTTTGTTTTTGATGCCTAAAGAGAAATTTTATAAACCCTTGCTGTTGAGCCTATACAATGGGCATGATCAACCATCAAACACCATAACAGTTGGTTTGTCAACTTGAAAATGGCCTCCCTCACAAAAGGTAGAAGAGTTTTTACAAAAAGTTTCAAAGGTTAAGCAACAGCCTCATGTTAATGAGTATTCTTAGGTGAAAGGTTTTTTATGAGGTTCCAAAGGAAATTCCTGTTTTAAAGGAGCAAGGAGGTCTTCAAAAGTATAAAGCCGTGCTTCAATTTTTTGTTTAAAACCAAAAGCCTTTTCAAAAGGCCTCCAAAACCCTCACAAAGCAAATTTCAAAGGGTGTTGGATTTTTCGACTATAAAGGGAGTGATTGATCGTTGCAAAGCCTCACTTTCGAATTTCAAGCAACCAAAAAACAATCTCAAGCAGCCCATTGCAGAAACAAGGGATTTCAAGCCATTTGCAGAGTGTTTTGAGGCTTAAAGCCTGCGTGGCATGCTTGGAAAAGCGCGCGGCACGTTTAGAGAAGAAAATACACAACGTTTATACTGTGGCGCGGCGCACGGTGCGCTTGTAGCGCCGGTCACCTTTGCCTGAAGGCCAACCCGACTCCTCTACACAGCGCAACGCTCTTCCATCTGAACGTGTCGCTCGCTCATAAGGCCCTCGAAAAGCATCTTTGGAGCTGCAAAATGATCAAAAAGGGCCCGTGAAAAGATTGCAAGGTATTCTCCATTGCTCCTTACTAGTTTTTGAAAATCTGAAAGGGGTGACAAGGTTATTTTCACAAGACAAAAATAGTGGTTGGAGAATAAGGTGTTTGAGCAAAATCCAAGGTTTTTTTTTGCCATGATTGCCCAATATTAGTATAGTGAAAGGTGGTGTGTTTGTATCAGTTTCAAAAGGCCTAAAACTGCCTTCAAGAACAGTGATAAACCATAACACTAATTGCAAGGCAAAAAACACAGTGGTAGAGGTTTTCGAGTTGCTGTAGGGTGTTTGGGCAGTGGTAAAAAAAAATTAACCCCTGTCTACAAAATATAAAATGAAAACAGTGTCTATAATCTGAAAGCCTTGTCATTTTGAAAAGGTCCTTTCTGTGTGATGAAACAACCCAATATGTGCAGCCTCTATGAGTCCCAAAAGCAGAGTGTGTGAGAAATTTTGCAAAGTCAGTTGAGGGTGTTTTTGTCTACCTTTGTAAAAACAATGAATAACAGAAGAGTGTTGTTTGGAGGAAGGGTGATTTTGTTTTTGTCTAAACACAAGGAGATCCTTGTTCTAATAAGAAAACACAGATACCTCTTTTCAATAACTTGCCCAAACACAGTAATAAATTGACTGTGTGCTTTTTATTTGACAAATACTTGTTGTCTGGCATAAAAGAGGACAAAACGATGGGCGATAAGGAGGACAGAGGCGTGGTTGAGAAAAACATTCCAAAGGCCATTTGAGACAGCTTGGTTTTGCAAAGAACATTCAAAACAAAATGCCTCCCAGGCAAGACAGTAGTAGTGGCCTTCACATGAGGTTTGAGCCTGTTTCCATTGAAGAGGTAAATGCTCATCCATCAGTCCTGATTAGCTTCCATGAGGTTGGGTGTCTAGAGTTTTTTCAAAGGGTGTAGGAGGTGAAAAGCTATTCCCCTTTGACACATCTTTGTGCTTTGAGATTTCAAGAGAAGCATTTTGAGGTACAGCGAGGCTTGGATTTCAAGTTATGACACATATTTCCATCTATTTTTCCCTTCTCATATCTATTGACTAATTATGCCCCCCTCATGAAGATAATCATGAAATACTTCACTTGCGAGGGAAGATTCTCCCGAGTCTATGCTTACCATGTCCGATTTCTCATGCATTTCACGAGAGCCAAATTGTTAAATCTCCCTTTCTTCCTACATAGAGGTATTGAGAAAATGGCCTCCACTGTTAAGAAAAAACCTCCTTCTCAGCAGACAGCCTACCTCTTCCATCACTCCCTCATCAAGGTTATCATTCTTCATCAGCTTGAGAAGAAGGAAGTCTCTTGGGATACTTTCATTACACATCCAGATTTCGCCACTGTCCCTTCATTTCATACATCTCCTTCGCCTTCCACTCACCATCCTTTGCCTTCTTCAAGCAATCCCATTCCCAAGAAGCTCAAATTTCCCATTAAACAAGAAAAGAGCATGATGAGGAAGAAGAGCATGGGCAAGAGGAGGAAGATGATGATGAGCAACATCATGATGAAACAGGGCAGCAAGGGGAAGAAGAACATAGTGAGGCAGAGCAGCAAGGGGAAGAAGGGCATGATGAAGAGGAAGATGATGATGAGCAGCATGATGATGAACAGGTGCAGCACAGTGAGGATGAGCAGCCTCGTGATGATGAACAACAACCTCATGAAAAAGAACAACAACATGATGAGGAGGTGCAACACAGTGAGGAGGAAAGCCCTAAAAAAGAAATGCAAAAGGACAGTCAAGGCATCCATGAAGAAATCCAAGACAGTGGCAAGAATGATGAGCAAAGTAACAAAGGCAAAGAGCCAATAGAGCATGTGCTAGCTACCTCTCCTAGGCAAGGGGCCATGCTCTCTTTTCCAAAAGTGGCCAAGCCCCATACATCAAGGAAAAGGGTGCCTAAAGTTGTAACTTCAAATTTTACTAGGGCCCTCCGAAGCAAGGGGAAATTTCCCAAGAAGCCCATTGTCGAATTGCCCAAGAGGAGGAAGAATAAAAGAGCCACCCAAAGCAAAGGAAAGGAGAAAGAAGAAAGCAGCCATGAAAAGGAGAGGGACTTCGACATAATTCAAATTCAAAGTGATGATAGCGACAATGAAGCCCAAATCCTTGAAACTCTCTTGATCAATAGAGAAAACCAAATTGATGCTTTGAGGACTGATCTTGAGAGGGCTAGAAACTTCAATCACTTTTTGCAAATTCAAAACAAACAGATGAGTGTCCATATGGCGGTATATGAGACAAGGGCCATCAAATACAAAAAAGAGGCCTCCAAAGCACAAGTGAGATTGGAAGAACTCATGGGTGAGTTCGATGAGAGCGAAGATGAAGATCAACCCAGGAGAAAGAGGCCAAGAACCATGGGGCTCAAAAGAGCCCTTGAGAAACAAAAGGAAGAAGAAGCTGTTTTTCTCCAATCTACCCCTCTCACTACATTGTTCACACAAGAGATAGAGAACAATTGAGAAGCATGGCTTGAGATGGTTAATGATCACTTGGAAAAGAAGTTGGAGAAGGAAAATAGAGACTTGGACCTTCAACGGAGGATGACTGGGCATTATAAGAAGCTCAATCAGTTTGTCCGGCGGAAATTGAAGGCCGCACAGGAAAAACTCAAGGAGGCTCAAAGGAGGTGCCCGACACCAAAATTGAGGAAAGACACCTCAAAGCTCCAAATTTTGGCCTCAGATTCATAGCGTGTTTCTGAAAACCCTTGAGGTTCATGCTCACCAAAATTGGGCGAATTTCAACAAATTTTGGTTTTTTGTCATTTTTGGGTTTTTGGCTAAAACTCATGGGCATCGCCATTTCAGTTTGGGGCATCCTCAAAGGATGAAAATTGTATCATTTGATGCCATAATTTTAGGGGCACATACTCAGCGATTTTTAGATCAATTGAAGATCATTTTCTCCCTCAAAATGGCGAAAAACACTCACTTTTTCTACACTCTGCCCCGTTTATCAGCAAGGCTTATTTTTTGGATTTTTACACACAGGTCTGTTTTTGGAGGACTTCCAGTGGTAATTTTGGATCAAAATAAACATTTTCAGAAAATAGAAATTCAAATATTTCCAACGAGCTATCACGGGCCTCATTTTTACATCAGGAAGGCCTCCAAAAGTTGCCAGCAAGTCAGAGGACTTTTTGCTGATATATTTCTTGAGTATTTTTGTAAAAAATGAACACTTCAAAAGTGACTTTTTCTCATGTGCGTTTAGCTATTTTTGTACATGATTAGTTATGAAAAGTCAATATATTTCCCTTTTTTAGCATTTTTGAGATATTTTATTAGATATTTTGTGCCTTGGGCTTTGCAAAGCCTCAAGGACAAAATCAGATATTTTGGATAGGCCAATGAGATTGCAAGTTGAACTAGGAGGTTTTCCTCACTTTGGCCTATATATTCCAAAGGATTTCATTGTAAATAAGGCTGAACTTGATGAATAGAAGCAATATATGGTTATACAAGCTTGGAAGAAATACTTGTCTCATGCATTTGGAGAGTTTCTTGAGTGCCTTTGGATGATGAAAGAGGATTGTTGTTGGATTCCATGACTTGGTAGAATGGTATAGTGTCTCTCTCTCTGTTTTGTTTCTTAGTTTTCATTCATAATTCCATGTTCTTGCTTGCTATAAGATAGTAGAGAATAGATTTGAGACATGCCCTTGGAGGCACCTCAAATTTCCTATTTCTTTATAGCTTCTATGTTTTCTTCATTCTTAGTCATATTAAAGAATCCTTGATTGCTCTTTAATAACTAAAGAATATTGTTTGCTTGTTTCATTTATGGTTTTATGCATGCTAAGTATGATTTACGGTATGCCCTGCTTACTCATGGCTAGCCATAGCTCCACCTATGAAACCTCTCTTTGATTGATTAGATTGTCATTTGTTGAACCAAAGAGGTCTTGTACTGATCTTGCCCTTTGCCTAAAACTATGTAATCTTGTCTTCAAAGTGCCCAATAGCTTGAAATACTATGTTTAGGCATTCCTTCATAGTGATTTGAGTTGTTTGTTTGTCTTAAATGTATTTCCCCAAAGTCTGATAGCCATTTCCTAAAGTTAGAGAGTCATATATCTCTATGCATGGCTTGAATGTTTATTTCTATGCATTGATTAGTTTATAGTTACATTTCTCATGATTAATGGTTAGCCCTACCATGTTTATGTCAGCTATTAAACTATTTATGTTTTAAATCCTTTGTTCTTCACAAATTTAATGTCCATCTCACTCCATTTTACCAAAGATCCATTTTACCTTGAATCAAATTGGCCCTTCAACAACCTTGTATCACCATTTGAAAGCTTTCTTGACCTTTTCGACCCCATAGCCCAGTTGATCCGACATATTTTTACCTATCTTAGTCTTTGATCAGTTCATCCCTCACAACCTAAAAACCAAAACCAAAAACCTACTTCATAACTAGCCTAAAATCAAGAACACAATAAGCAAACACACAGATATCCCTTACACAAATAGAGAGAGCCCTCTCTGAGTCCAGGAAGGCTAGGTCCTTGGGCTCCAAATACTGGTTTGATGTTACACTGTCATTTGGCTTGCCAATCAGCCAAATCATGGGACACTAACATAATGGAGATCATGGTGGGACTTTGAGTCAAAACATCCTCAGTATCCCTTAGGATCTCTCAAAATATCAATCAAAATTAGAAAACTTAGGTATTGTCTGAAAAGTAGAAACTAGCTCTTTCACCATCTTAGAAAAATGATGATTCGGCTATAGGAAACTCTTCCAAACCTCAGGGCTACATATAGGAACTTAGAAAACCCCAAAATATCTCTAGATTGGTGTTTATCAATATTGGTGGTGGACCATACACATATACTCTCAAAAAACTAAAAATCCACCTGGAGATTCCACTAGCCTCGAGTAGGCCTTACTAGTTTACTATCTTCAAGAATACCTGCCATTTAGCCACCTCATCACCACCCTAACATAATGGCGATCACGGTGGGACTAACTGAGTACATAACAGTCTAGCAAACTCTTGTAGATTCATTATTCTTTCAAAATTTAAACAGGCAAGCAGTCCATAGAATCATTTTGAGTAAACACTTTTTGTTTCACCACCCTAGCAAAGTGATGAATCAGTTTTAGAATACTCTAATAAACCATAGACTGCACATAAAAACTCAGAAAACCCCAAAAGCATCCCCATATTGGCTTTTCCTAGTTATTGGTGGTGGACCATAGCTACATCTCTATAAAAACAACCAAGTTCCACCTGTCGACTCCACTAGCCCCCAGTAGGCCCAAAACTCCATAAAAGCCCAAAAATTTCATAGACCATACCTTTCTATTGACTCATCCTTTCCAAAAATTAAAATTCATGGTGCAAACTCTGTGATCAGTGACAAACTAAGTATAACTTAGCGATTCAGAAACCTTCACCTAAACATAGGAGATAAACATAAATAAACTTGCAAATAGAACCATTAGCTTGTCCAAACAGCCTCGCAAGATGTTGAAACCATGTGATAACTCTTCCTTGCAAGTCTTCACCTCAAAGTTTGCTAGAAATTTTTTTCTCAAAAGCATATTTGATAGTATTGGTGGTGGACCATAGATCTCAAAGAAATCCACCTGGCGACTCCACAACTCTCAATAGACCTAAAGACTCCACTGGAGGAAGAACCTAAAACATGACCAGTCATCCTAGAAAGAAAAAGCACTCAGGCCTTAGTTGGATTCAAGAAATTATTGTCTTTATCTATAACTATGTTCTATCCTACTTTGAGCCTGATCAAGAATACACCGATGAGATCTACATTGATCATTGGAAAGATCTCAAACCTCGAAAAGCTAAGCCTCAAATTTCAGACCATGAGCAGGCTTATACACCTGTGCTTACCCCAGATTCACCTATGGAAAACCTAGCAAAACATGAGCCTCATGCTACCTTTCCCACTCTGGCTGAAACCTCAAATAGTCATAAATCTCTTTTTACACTACCTATATCCACAAAGGTCCCAGAAAGATACAAGCCTTTGGTTTTACCTCCCATCTTCCAAGCCCTCCCTGCAAATCTTCAAAATAAATTACCCAGATTTGATGGAGAAAGCTCCAAAGTCACCGCTGAAGAGCACGTCCAAAATCTTGAGGATTTACTTGACCTTTATGAAATAGAAGAAGATGATGTGCGTATTAGAATGTTTGCCTTATCATTACAAGGAAAAATTAAGAGTTGGTTTAAAGACCTTCCAGCTGCAAGCATTACCAATTTTCATCAGTTCACTCAAATCTTCCTAGATAGGTGGGTGGTCATGGGTAATAAATTTCTCATCATAAAGGAATACAATTAGTTAAAAAGATAACCAGGGGAGACAATACAAAACTTTTTAGCCAGGTTCAATAAATTATACCATGCAATGCCTGCTAACATAAAGCCACCCCTCGGATGTGCTCTCTTGCACTACGTAGACTCTTTTGACCTAGAGATGGTTTTCTGGATAAGAGATAAAGATCCTTTGACCCTAGAAGAAATGAAAAGGATAGCAGTTGATGTAGAATTCAACATACTAAATAGGGAGGCACAACTAAGAATAATAGAGAAAGACAAAGCAAATCAAGAGAGACTAATATCTTCAGAGGAAAAGTTGGAAAGATTGGTATATGATTTCAGCAAACTAGAGCATCTACTTGACAAGAAAAGAGAAAGACACAAAGTTAAGGTTAACACTGCTTATTCAAACCAACCTACACCTCTTCCTCAGGATGAACACACTCAACTATTACAAGACAAGAGTTATGAACAAAATGCACCTAATGAGAAAGTTGCAAATAAAAACATAGAGGAATGCTCTAAAGAGACTATCAACCATTTTGAAATCACAGATTCTGAAATGGAAGAAGAATCAAAACCTTTAGGTTCTCTACCCTTATGCTTTAAATCATTCCAAACTCTGAAAGAAAATTTGCATCCTAAAGATCTCTTAGCAGATATTCAGGAAAACCCTGCTCAAGTTAACTCTCACCTAAATCAAGGAAAGTTGATTGAAGAGGAATTCAAATCTGAGATATAAGATAAATCAAAACCTGTGGGATCTTTACCTTTATTCTGGGAGTCATTCGAGTTCATAAAAGCAAATTGGCCTCCTAAGAATCCATCAGAGGAAACTCATGAATCCCATGTTTACTATCCCAAACATCAAGAAGAGTTGAGTGAGGATGAATTCAAATATGAAATAGAAGATAAAGCAAAACCTGTAGGATCTCTACCTTTATGCTGGGAGTCATTTGAGTTCATAAAAGAAAATTGGCCTCCTGAAAATCTATCAGAAAAAACTCATGAATTACATGCAAACTATCCTCAAAATCACAAAGAATTGGTTGAAGACGAAAACAAGCAAGAAATGAAAGAGAACCCACAAGATCTCTCTAAAGGCTTAAGTGATGATTCATCATCTCTCATAGGTGTCAAAGCCTAAGAAGACATTCATCCTTCAAATCAGATTTCCCAAGAGAAGCAGGATTATTGTAGTTATATCTGAAGAGAAATGAAAATGCCTCCCTTTTTAACTGAAGAGGAAATAGATCAACTTATAAACATGCAGAAAACCACTGAAACTTCATATAACCACAACTTTTCTGATCTTTCTCTTGTTAATCTTGCATACCATAAGTCAAAAAATAGATTTGTAAATCAATTTGAAGAAAAGCAATCTGATAGTCCAATATGCATGGTTGGTGACATTAATTATAATGATGATTTTCCAAGGTTTGTTCAATATTTTGATAATGATGATGATTTCCAGATAGAAGCTAAATTTGTAGAATACTCAGTTTTTTATTTTTGGGAGGAAGCTTAGTTTAATAAACTTGAGGAAAGTAACCAAACAAAACATAGCAGCTATGAAAGTGATGAGGAAATCTTAGAAAATTTGGAAGCAAATGAAGGCTTGAAAATTGATGATCACAAGAAAGTTGTTGCTGTTCTTCCTCAAGAAAATTTGTTGCCAAAGAGTATCCCTACCCATCAAAGTGATGACCTTCACATAGTTTTTAGCCTTCTCTATCAAAACACATCAGCTTGGCAAGAGGACTACACTACAACATATGATAAGTTTGACAGTTCGAGTAATCATGAGGGAGAGGAAGAGTTTCTTTCCCAAGAAAGTCCCAAGCATAGCCAAGTAGAACAAAGAGTAGTCCTGAATGAAGCCTATATATCAAATCCTCTAGATCAGGTATTATTCCAAGATCCATTTTTTGTTTTCCTTGAGAAATCTGAAGGAGTAGTGGGTTCTATCATGAACAATTTGCTACCAAGAATGAGAAAAAACTTAAGCACTATTGTCTGAAAACAAGCCAAATGGAAGTGGCCTTTTCATTACTTCAGCATCATGAAAGAACTAAACCAAATTCACCCATGTAATCATCTACTTGACTGGTTACATTGGAAAAGAGAGTTCACCAAATAAATTTCTATTGTGTATAGATTAGATTAGGATAGATAGACAGCAGTGGAAAATAAGCTCAGCCTTGTGAGCATCTTTTCAGTTCTAGATTGTTTGAAGAAAAAGTGAAAAAGCAGAAAATACAAAAACAGTAAAAAGTAGAAAAAGAGGGCAGTTTCTAAAGCAATGGTACAGCCCCATATCCAAAAATAGTCATGCTGAAAGCGAGCAAGTCTAAATGCCACTACTAGTGCTCAAAAGATGTCTTGTTCAGTTATCTAGCATAATTATAACTGAACATGTTTTAAATTGATTGCTGATAAGTTAGTGAAAGAAAAGATAGTCAAATTGTGTAAGCTTGACTTGTCAAAAGAAGTAGATTAGGAAAAGATACTGGTTCCACATGCTCAAAACAGAACCAAAGAGGAAAACAGGGATGAAAAACAAACTATGTATCCTAGCCCTGATTTTTCTAAATCTCATTTCATGCAAAATAATATTTGTGTGCAGCTTGTCTTTTATGCCACAAATACATGACAAATCAGACTGTCTAATCCTGATTTGGTCATTTTTCAATTTAATGTTCTAGTATAGTGAATAAAATCATGTCAAACAGCTTAATCTTAACAGTCGATCTAACATAGGTAGAGAATCAAAGGAGTTCATCAGTTTAATCTGAACACCTGCAAAATATAAGTGTAGCATTAGATAGTTTCTATTTTGAAAAAATGTCATGTCAAAAGGTTGCTAGTCAAAATGCACCTAAAGAAGAAAAATGTTAGGAAATATAGATAGGTAGGTAGAAATGTTTTTGAGGCTAATCATGCTGTCAATTTTCAGAAATGGCATCAAAAAAGAATGAAATTTGCACCATGGATAAGGCACTGGTCTTCATAAGCCAAAGATCTGCAATTATGGACACCTCCTAAAAAGGAGCTGCCCTCCCCAAATGGAGCCACTGTTAGTCATCAATATTTTTCACCTGTTGTTGATGACTAGATTCCTAGCTGATTTTTCTAGAAGCTGATCTCCATATGTCAATTTGTCATCTAGAAAACCCCCCAACAAATTTTTGCTTTCCTAGCCCTTCCTGTCAACCTATGATCAGAGCAATCTTCAATTTTCAAATTCATGTCTTGTTTCAGCAAAATATCCCTGTCTATAGCTGTCTTGGTCTTGCTTGTCTACTATCATTTTCCCCTTGGTTCTCATGAAACTCACTGTCCAATATTTGACGAAGTGTCTCCCTTCCTATCCTTGATCTTCTTGTCAAACACAATCAGAGTCAATGAAAGTTGCCCCTAAGTTAGGTAGTGGCGCTTTAGAGAATCCCTTCCTCGACAAAAATAGCCTGAGCTAGAATTCTTTGTTCAATACCAACCAGCTTGAATTAGCGCTTAATCTACAAAAAAAAAACCTTGATATAACCCTTAGTCGCGCCCGCTAACAAGCGCACTTGATGTCATAAATGAACATATGTGCGAGAAGTCAAGGCGGTATTGGGTGGATTTATGGTGTTTCAGTGTCTTTCTCAAAAGAAAGTAGAAGTCCTTCTTGACATTAAAAAGAAGACATTATTAAAATTAACATGAAAGCAGTTGCTTCTCATGTGGTTTCGAACACAGGATACCGTCTTGGACATAGAGTGTTCAATGAGCTCTGAAAAACATAAGGTAAAAGGCACTAGGGAAAGATAACATAGTTTGACAAAGGATGAAATAATAATTTTGTGTAAAACCTCATCCAAGCAGCAAGCGAGGGTTGGTTTTGTATATAAATATCTCAAACATGAGCGGGAAGGTTGGTGACTAAACACTCCACCAAAACATAAAGCGAGAGGGTCGGGAACGAGAGGTGTGTGCCTCATTTAAGGTTACAAGGCTAACAAACTGCCAAATAGCCTTAAAAAATCTTGTTTTACACCTTTTTCTCCAATGGATGGAAACCACTTAACACGGTGGTACTTCAAGAATTGATTATATGGTTTCACTATTTGAAAGGCGAGTTTGAATTCGCAATGAGAAGAATTGGATGATTATGGTGGAAAAATGTTGTTGAGAAGATGACGACGGGTAAAATATTCGTAATAATCAAAGAGAGTTTGGTTTTTCTTCTATCGAAATCACCTCTTGACAAAGAATAACTTGCAAGCTAAAATGAACAAAATTTGGTTCAAACTCATCAAATGTAAAGAAAAGGGTGGCATGTGTTTGGAGAATTCGGGACAACATTCAAATAATCGAAGCCATATCACTATCACGGTCAAAAGACCTTTTATGAAACATGTGAAAAATCCTTGATGTTCCATATTATTGCATTAAGGATCTCTAAAAGACTACCCGTGATGAACAAATATTTATAAAGCCATGGGTGAATCTGAATAAGAGTTTTTCATCCAGGTCAAGGAAAATATCCAAGGGCGCACAGTTTGATCAAGCAATACAATGGCCCTAATCATCATCAAAACACCAGAAGACGAGAAATTGTAAAGTAAGTTTTGGGCATGAATTATCTCTTTCAAGATGTGGCATGAGGTCTTCAGAAGGTCTCTTTTTCTTATGTTTTACAAAGGGTTTTCCCACCCAAAAGATACAAAGTCACATTTTGGAGAGGAATTGCTATCTATCCAAGTGCTTTCCCAACACATGAGCAAAGAACACTTTCACAGTCAAAACCATGCTTCTTGTCTAAAAATTCCGAGGATATATAGTGCTTAGAGACGGTCACAAAGTAAAGTCACTGAAAACATTGATTTGTCAACTTGAAGATGACCTCCTCACAAGAGGGTAGGTTTTCTTGAAGTTGTCACCATGGCGTTGCTCATACAAATGGTTAAAGATACTCAAAACAAGTTTCATATTATATCAGACCTCATTGGCGGATAAAGGCTCTTTTAAGCTCGGAAAATACGGCTCAAAAATGGTAAGGCAGAGGTTAAGGCCGCCCGAGCGTTTGTTTCAAATATGTTTTGACCAAACAGATAAAGAAATTGACACAAGCTGAAGATTTTGTCTAATAGGTTGAAAACCTCCTTCGAGTTTCTACCACGGTGTCATTTTTATGTGAAATGTAAAAATACGGATATCAGGAGAATTTACGCACCGAGTTCACCATTTTGACAGTGTTGGGAAAGAGTCAACTTTTGAACAACCAAAATGGATACCAAATGAATAAAATCAAGCATATTTAGGTATAACTACTTATCTTTCAACGAACGATCTCGAATGGTCACGTAATCGACTTACATCCAAAAATGCTTTATAAACATCACTATGTATTCTGCCAACATTACGGTTTTACCGATGTTGGAGCATTCGATTTTTTAACAACCAAATGGACACCAAATACAGAAACAAATAAATAATATTTGGAGATTATAATTCCTGCTTTCAAGGTCATCTGTTTCCAGTGTGACAGGAAGGCATCCAAAAATGGCCTACAAACAACACTATCCATTTCTACACCGAGTTAACGATTTTTCTGAAGTATTGGCAATCAGTTACACAGGCAATCAATTGTTTCATTAATAAAGAATATTTTGAAAATTCTACCCCCATAGCTTTCAATGAGCCATAAATGTGATTAGAAGCACTAGGAAGGCCTCCAAATGGAACAAAAGTGTAAGTGTGTTTGAAAAATTGTGTGTGCGCTGTGTGAAATTATTAACATTGTATTTTTACGAATGAACGCACCTGGGTTTTTGCGTGGCGTGCTTGTGCAACACCCGGACACGGAAGAAAAGGTCACCAAAGTAGTTTCCAGGTGTCAATCGGTTTCACTCAAGGAAATCATCTCCAACATAAAAGAAACTTTTCCAAAGGTTTTCTTGTCATGTGAATTTTAGTTTGAGGAGGGTTTGGTTACAAATTTGAGGAAAACACTAATTGAGGATAAGAGGACATTCCTTGGTTTCTAGAAGCATATTGTTTAAATAGAGGCTTGCTTATCAAAAAAAGAGGAGAGAAATTGTATATATGAGGTCAGGAGGTCAGGAGGTCAAAATGTCAAAATCTGGGAGGTCAGGAGGTCAGGAGTCTGGGAGTCTGGGAGTCTGGGGAATAATAGCGTTCAGTTATAATGAAGAGTGGTGTTTAACCATTTCGCATTTATCGTGGAAACGCCTGGCGTTTTCGTGCGCCGCTTCAGCTAATATTGCAAAGGTTCAACAGTTAATTGCTCCTTATACCCGACCTTGTTGGGGACATCACAAAACAAGGATCTAGAAAAGGATGGCATAAGCACCAGTCCAGTTGTATACGGTATGGCAAGGTACATATAAGCATAAATACAAATATAAATTGAAACAACACTTCATTCATTAATAAAGAAGCTGAAATTTTCTTACATGCATGATGGGAAATAAATAGCTGGGGCCACTGGTAGCTTATCTGCGAGAAGAATGTGGTGGATATGGTATCTGGTTTGTATTTAATGAGGCTCGAGGCCTATTTATTATTCAAAACAATGGAAAACCTAAAATCAAAAACCTAACGCTAGAATGGATAAGCAAAGCTATGGGCCTTGTTTGGGTAAATTGGTACATCAACTAGGGACATAACTTTTGCATACAATCTTCGTTTGACATACCAAAACTGGTTAGAAATATCTATTCAAAGAATAAAAATTTTGAGTGAAAAAGTCAATCCATGGAACCATTTTCTCATTTTCCAGAAACAAACACCATTTAGGGCCTTAAAGCATTCAAAGTTCGAACCCGAAAAAGTGCTAAAAATAGTAAATTGTGCTACTATTAAAAACGAAAAAATAATGGTGGGGCCCCAATTGGAATAGGTGGGTGTACAGTATCCACTGATCTGTATAAATAAATCCTATGTTTCTACGAGAAATCGTCGGTAAATATTGAAAGTGACAACCCTCGATGGGTTAATATGTTACGTAAACATACATGGTCTGTGTAGACATATTTAGTAACTATTTTCTCTTTATGGAACTCCTTTTATAAAGAATTACAAGTGTTACCTTCCCAGATATAAATACTCACGAATTACTGAAAGTTCTTGGATGGGAGGCAATCCTCTAACCAAATGTTTCTACAAAAATCTCAGAAGCCAAAGAAATGAAAATGTCAGAACCTAGTTATGACAATGATCATAAGCACATACTGACCTTAAAATAACATACCTTATTTCTATAATTCATGATTGAGGAAAAAAATTCCCTCGTCATATGCACCTCCACTATAGGTTTCTTGGCAGAGGCTTGTCATATGTGAGATAATATTGTCCCTAAAAAGTAACTTTCTATAGTTTTCTGCATTAATTGAACAACACTTGTCTGTATTATGTTTTAGGCAGAACATAATATACCTATAGAGATGTCTTTTTCTCACCCTTCTTCGATATTTTGACCACTCTTTTTTCATCCTACATACCTTAGTCTTTTAATCCCCAATTTTACCTCTATGTTACTAATTAGTCCATTCACAGCAAATTCTCATTTCAGGTCCTTGATTTCTTAAAATATTCATATACTAAATAAAAATATCAAAAGGTTCATGCATGGTATGGAAATTTAGGAACATCGAGTAACAATTTTTGTGGGATTTAAATTTACTCTCTTCTTTCTTTGATCAACTATCTATAATCACATGCATAGTGACCAAACTTATTTAATAATGATATCTCGCCTTTGGTTTATCGACTCTTTAATTTCGTTGAATATTTTTGTTATTTCTATTTTATTGTCCTTTCTCTTCTTTGTCATCTCTCTGTACCATTTATTCTACATAAGCCTCTACTATTGGTCACTATAAGCCTGTCTCTTGAGACAAAACTACTTGTTAGAAAAAGTTTTATTGAGGTCTGTGTTTGTCTGTCCTCCGTCACGGGATAAAGGCAATCCCATAAATTCATCAACTATCAACAAGGCCAAATCCTTGACAACATTAACTTACTACCACCATCTAAATTTAGTAAATAAATATCAAAGAAATTTTCAACATTGCTGACTTTAATACCATCACCATAATTAATAGCTTCAGTTTTACAATAATTGAGCAGTTCTTGTAGGACTCTGTGGAAATGTTTTATGTTTCTTTCATTTCCATAATTTCAATTCTCTCCTAGTATTCGAAACTTAACAATATTCTGCTTTGCCATTAGCAAATGAATTGTACACTTCCAAAATTTCTCATGTTGACTTTACCAAAAGGCATGGTCATAATTTTGCAGAATGTTGTCATCCACTTCCTATTGGATTGATTACAGTATTGCGTTCTTATTTTGTTTAGGAATCAATTAGTCCTCTATGCATTTTTTAGGGTTTTGTTCTATCGTGTCATCACATAGGTTCAACTAGTTCCATTCTGATGTAATCCTAAACATATTGAACTTTTAACGTAGTCTCCACCTTAATATCCCCATATCTGTAATTCTTGATGTGAACGATGGAAAGATACGATTTGGAAGCTGCGTTGAAACATTATTAAACATCCTCTTTAAATAATATCAAAAGCCTTTTTTTTTAATCTCCAAAAAAATAAAACCAAAAAATCGTTAAAAATTGCTGTTGCCTCCAAAATTTCCCGACATTCAGAATTTTGGAGCCTAATATTCTACATCGTGTCTAGTGTTCTTGTGTCATAAGAAAGTGTCATTACATCATTATATATGTTTTACGTGTTCTTTAGTGTTCTAAATTGTCCTTTACACATTGATTAGAAAATGTTTTCGTATTTCATGGTCGTAACACCTTTATTTGTCATAAGACGTAACACATTTGGTCGCATTCACACACTTCATTTTATCTACTTAGGAATGTTTGTAAGTTTTATTTGATGTATATGTATCCTTGTTTTTAAGCTTGTCTAAGTTTTCTTCATGATTTGGTATGTGTCTCCACAAGTTTTATGTCTAAACTCATCTGTGTTCGCCCCTTGCTCTATATTCAGGACTTGAACTTAATTTGGTTCAAAATGAATCCATTAGGCAAAAGCGCATGAGTGCACTCTTAAGCCTCGATTGAGAATCCTTTGTCCATTTGAAGTGTGTCCTTGCACCATCCAATAGTGCATAGTGCACCCCTAAGCATCATTCTCCTTCGTTGTTCCGGCCATGCTACATTGAAAAAAGCCTTCCTTTGATGCACTGTTAACTCAAGAAGTGTTTATAAGTGCAGAAGCACACACCAAATAATTTAAGCTCAACCCCTTCAAGCAATGCCTATTCCCTCCTTGGCATTTGAGCACAAAAACTGCTGCCCAAAGCCTGACTTCATCGCCCATCCTTCAACAATGCGCCCTTTCCTCCTTTTCATGTAAAACACATCCCAAATCACTGAAGCCTCTCCCTTTAGCCTTTAACTATGTGACATACAACCTCCTTGTCTCCCTTAAGCACAACTCCCATGGGAAGCCTAGAGCCTTCTCCTTCGTCACTTAGGACTTGCCTACCTTACTTGATTTTCTCTCTCTCTTGAGCACATGGTGCCTTGCCAAATCTCTTGAAGCCTCTTCCCTTGTTGTCGGCCTTTCGATGCACCCTTTCACCAAAATATTGTACTCATCGGAGTGAGCTGTCGAGGGCATGAATAATGAGCCATGGACGAAACATGTTAAAATAAGATATTTCGGGATGGTTGCTTGCCATGAGTGATTGTAGTTACAATTGTTGAAAAAACATGACAATCACACATGAAGACAATCGAGGAAACAAGGAAAACAAGGGAAGCCATGAAGAAAAAAATAACACATTTAAGTCTTCTGACAGTTGAAGTACCACCAGAAATACGCCATAATATCAAATACTTTAGGTGTTGTTTGGTCTCAATCTAGTCTCCTAAAGCGAGCTCATTTAATTGTCGACCGAGTTTGATGACTGTTTAGTGAGTGTCTTGTATGTACCTAGGTGCTTTTCCTAATGCGTTGTGTGTAGTGTTTTGTGATGTTTTGGTCTTTTGTGATGATTTATGATGTTTTTGGTCTTTTGGTGGTTTTATGTTCACAAGAAAAGATGACTAGAAAAGCTGATGGAAGAAGCTAATGATTTCGTGATGGACTAATTGATTGATGACAAATGACAAATGCAATTGGAAATACCCGAAGCGAAATCAAATCTAAACTATGACTAAGTAAAGAAAAACGATAATGACTTTCGGCATCGTAAATTCAAAACAAAAACTAAGTATGCAAATCCTCTATTTCTGGTTAAACAACTAATCTTCTGATGATGCACAACATTTTGTCCTTGATTAGAGATTTAAACAGTTTGGAGAAAAAACATTGATACCATCCTATAAGATCTTCTATTCTGAGATAGTTCTAACTCTATTCACCAATTTAATTGAATGTCACAAGACCTTACTCAGAGTTGATTTCTTTTCAAAGTAATCTTTTGAGGGGGGACCATTTGCTCGAAATGATAAAAGGGAAGTGCAGTACTTGATTGTAAATGATGTTTAATGTTGTTCTTCTGGTTATAGATCAGTGTGGAATTTTAGAAACAAAGAAAATGTTTGTAATAATAAGAGGTTGTTTTATTTAATCTTATTAGCTAGAGAAGTAATCTAATGTACGGTGAATAGCCAGTACGAATATGGAGGTAAAATGCAATGAGTTAATCTAAGAATGAACTTGAATGCCATTAATCTAAAACAATGTTTGAACTACAAGTCATCATCAAACTCCAAAACAAAGTAGCTTGAACATGAGTTAAGTGCAATTAAACTCCAAGGTATCCTAACTAAGCTACCATGCATTATTCTGTGGAATTATACGATGCCATTTGTCCATCATTATTGATATTTTGGAAAGGGTTCCTTCTTTTTGGAAAGAGATTTTTAAGAACAATTCGTGTGTAATTGGTGCAAATATGAAAAAAAAGCAGAAAGCAATGAAAAACTAAGATATCACCATTGTCTCTACTCGTCATTATGATATTTTGGGCAAAAGTGTTTAAGAGCAAGAACAACGATGATACTTAGTACAAACACAACAAACGTTCATTATTACGGTTATGCCTTGGACTCCTTAAAGTTCTTGGAAGAGTTTCTTGTGGAAGAGTGATTAGAACCTGTGAATATAGCATGATAGTGAACAACAAGAGTACAACTAAATCCTACAATACGTAGCCATTTCCCATTCATCATTATAATCTTTTGGAAGAGCTTCTTCTTGTGGAAGAGTTAGAATGAGTATAACTACGATAGCTAATTTTAAACAACTACGAATTCAACTAATCCTATAATACTATAGGCAATTTACATTCATCATTATAATATTTTGGGAAGAGCTATTCTTGTGGAAGGATTAGAATGAGTATAACCCTGGGTAGCTAATTAAAACAATTACTAATTCAACTTCAACGTAAAACGGCTGAATACTTATCTAATTTGCGCAAATAAAAATCCGTGCAAGGCGAGCCCTCTGCCACGGCGGAATTCAACTCCAGGTGCGTCAACGCTTTCAAGGAAAACAACACTGTCTGCTTCATTAAAGATGAAATAACTTGAACATAGCACTACGGGTGTGAGAAATGCTGTACACAGTCTAATAAAATCAGAACATAATCTAGCATAAAATCTAGCCTGACTCTCGGTTTCCCAAGTGTTTGTATAACAAATGTAAATAACAAGATTTGCAACAAAGATTCGGGGAACACTTTCTTTCCTTATCGAAATCTCAGTGGGACTCTTAAGTGGAGAGGCTGTGAAAAGGAAAAAGACATCATTTGAGACGAGTCCTAATAGAAGTCTTCCTTCCTAATGTGTTCCCACGATACCAAAACCATACCAATTCGTTTCTTCCTCCATGATGAGCAACTTGAACTAAGCATATGAACTTATGACATGGATTAACACCCACATATCTTTAGTTTTCTTGAGAAATACAGAACATGCTCAGAAAACGTGAAGACATCTGCCAGAATCGCCGGACTAGCTACGGAATGTCTTCTTGCGTGTGACTAGTTTAGAGTCAAAATGCTTCACAATGGAAAAAATCACAAAACTTGTGAAGTCGATTAAATATGAAAATCATTCTAAAAGTAATTTTAACTAAATTCATTGATCAATTGGGTCCTAGGATAGCAATGGAAAAAGGAAAATGATTAAAGTGAGATGAAAAAGCACAATTTTGAGGCTCAACATACCCATTCTTGTCTCTTTGTGTCCTCATGCAAATTATCTGTGAACTGGAGGAAGCACGGACATCTAATCCTCTCCTTCTCCTTTGTACGGAAGCTGGAATGTTTTGGGTTTTTTGATAACAAGTTTGAACCTTAGGTTGGTGGGTGCTGATTGACTTCTTGTTCACTTTTCTTCAACTTCTCATTGGTCTTTCACTTTGTCTATGTGTAGGGATAAGGTTGAGTTCATAGGTTTGAGCTTTGACTTGATCCTTTAAATTTCATTCTGTTTTGATGTGTCTGTTAAGTATTTCCAGCATATTTCTATCCTTCATTGTGTCTATTTCGAACGATGGAGGGACTAGGGTTCTCTCCTTGCTTCTGAAGCTCTCCTTTCAAAAGTTTCACCGCTAATTCCATAAATTTCTTGTTGAGCGGGGAGGTAAATTTGAGTTCCTTCATTAAAAATCCTCTTCAACATCTTCTTCGATGGATGTTTCCTCATCTTCTGTATTGATGCCCATTTGTTTGATTTGAGTTTTCTTTAGTTTTCCCCTTTCGTCTGTGGCTTCTTTCTAATTTGAAGAGATCCCTTTCCTTTCTCTGGTAAGCGGAGATTTCTTGATTACCTTCTGTTCTTAAGTTGCCTCTTGATTTGAGTCAACTTCTCTGTTGTGAGATTTTCCTCCTTTCGCCCTCTTGAATTGTTTTGTCGATTTCAACTTTTGAGGCTCTCCATTTTCTACTTCTTCTTGTAGTGTGGATTTACGGTGATGGTTCTTCGGCTCTTTAAAATAGAGTTTCTTATCAAGAAATTGTCCCATGTCTCTTTTATTTGTAGCTAGATGGTGTTCAATCAAGTGCAGTAAACCATGATGATATAGAGTTGTCTCTATGAAATTGAACCCTTCTTTGAACACGAGAAGCCATCTTCTTCAAACTTTAAAGTAAGAAATATGGAAGGTTTAAGTCTTCCCCCGAGAAAAATCGTTATCGGTCTAATGTGGTAGACACCCGTGTCCATATCTACCCTCACATGTAATAAATTTTCGAAGAAGTAGTATGTTTCTCCATTTATTTTTCAATACGGGCGAGAATTCCTTTCTGTTAAATAATTGACATCCATGCAGGCGGTTTAAAATTTGCTTCAGGATTCATTGTGGAATTCTCTGTTTTTGAACCATCTCTCCGATTCCACAGCAACCATAGCCTACTTGCCATTAGAAAACTTCGATGACGATCGTTGACATCTCCCACTTCAACTTCGGTTCCTTGGGCTGATCTTGCAAATGTTTTAAGTGACTTCCTTGTGGAAGCCATTAAATTCTCCAAAAATTGAAGCCATCCTATTTGTTGACATTTCTTTACATTGAGGGTAGCCTTCAACAGTATTTTGAACCCCACTGATTCATTCTTACAATAAAACCTAATTTCTTCTTCAATCAGCTAAATTAACACTCTGCCAAAATAACAACTTTCACTTTCGAATTGAAAATGGCTTCAAGTTCTTAATGACAATGGCTTCAAACTTTGGAATGACATACACTCTAATTGACAATGACAAATGTCCTCCAAACTTGAATGATATCCTACGATTGTGATGACAACGACAATTTCGGACTAATATGCCCTGCGGTTGACAATGAAAACAATTTCAAACTTAGGGTCGATATGTCTCATTTTGACGATGACAAATGGCTTCAAATTTCACTACTATACCTCCCTATCTCTTGAGGAAAAATAAACTGATTTCCATCTTGCTATATCTGCGTATTGGTAACAAATGGCTTCAAATTCTTCAATATTTTATATCGGTCTCCGGTGACAAATGACTTCAAATTCTTCTATGACATGCCTGCCATGTTTATAATGATAATGCTACGATCTGCCGCCCCACGATTTGATGCTTTGTGCCTTACAGTTCACGTGGTTTCAAATTCTCACCGGCTTGCTATACATGTGGGTTTACCTTTTGCTTTATGTACGTTTACAATGATATTGCTTTGATATTCAAACTTATATCCTTTTGTACGCTCTACGGTGATAAGAATATCCTGCAATACGGAATGAAATACGAAACATAATGGACGATGGCGGTGGTCACGGAATGAAGTAGTGGATGAGGGTGGAGGAACGAATTAATGATTGAAGAAATCGATGGCGAGAGATTTTTACGGAAAAAGAATCATCATTGAATGATTTGGTTAAGAAACGTGAAGAATTAAAATACCTCGACCTTTTCTTGGCTTAAATGATATCGGATATGGAATTTGAAACCAGGGAATTTTAATCCCAAAGTACGCTTGGAGGGTTTATTGATCTTGATCAATAAAATAATTAAAACATTATTACACCGAACAATCCATAACTAAAACTGTGCAACTTTATGAAATGCCATTATAATTTAAACTTGCTTTCGTTTGATTTTTGTAGTCTTTGTCTTCTTTGTTCGCCTTTGGAAAGAGTCTTCATGGGTCCTTCTTGATTTTTTATTCATGGATACAACGGATCATTTTGTTGCAATTCTAATGTCTGTTGATTGATGACTTCGAAGTTTGTAGGCTAGCAGAGCTTGTCTTGTTCTTCGAAGAAAAGGCTGATACGGTACATTCAGAGAATACTCTGTAGTGTAGAATATATGGCTTGTTTAATCATGGGAATAGGTGTTTTTGGAATATGAGTGAAATATTTGTGATGAATGAAGATGGATGGATTATTGATATGTGTAAATGGATGATGAAATGGAATGGATTCGGTTTGTGGAAATGGAGTGAGAAAGAACATAAGAATTGTCTTGTAATTCATGACATGTTTTATTCACTTACAACAAGACATAAAATTTTTATTTTGACATGAAAAATAGGATGGATGGAGGATGGAATGAAATGAATGATATATTGGAATAGATTAGAAAATATGAATAGATAGATGAGATGGAGTATGGATGGATAAGTGAATGGAGTGAAATGAAATGAATGGATCTTATAAACACCTATAGATCTTGAACTTATGATTTTTTTGTAACGGTACAACGAAAAACAAAAACTGGAAAAATTGAGAGTGTCGGAGGGGCTACGGTGCCACCCTATCTTTCTGTGTAAACATGCCAATCAGTTGGTTTCATGTTATACCTTTTCTTTTGAAAATGTGATTTAATCAAGTTGATGAAGAAAATTCTTCTTCATTAACTTCACATCACTAACTTTCTTGGAACTTCTTAATAAATTCTTCTCTTGAGAGTATGGTTTGTGATATAGCTTCAATCTATGACCATTCACAAGAAAAGTGACCTCTTCTTCATCTATAGTTCTGATTTTAGTGCCCCATTATCAAAATTCGAACAATTTCTTATGACTGGCTCCAGTAATAATTTCCCTTGAAAATCATTGAATTTTGAATCAAACAAGGAGCGGTCACCCTCTTTGATTTCTTCTCCTTGAAATGTACTTGTCATACCCATCTAGCCTCTCTTTGTTGGACTAGACTTGTTTTACGAGCCACATCTTATACGATCTCATCCGATTCATTAATTTGCTCCGGTCTGTGCTTTTGTGCCTCCAATTAAATCAGAGTCCTAGGCCCACTGCATCTTGAAAAGTTTGAATTTGGAACTCTGTGGGAAACAAAACTTGCTTTTATAAACTTAAGTTCCTGAAATGTGTTGTTGTGTTCTCACATGTAGTTCTATGAGCCTAAGGCTTCGGAAGCCTATCCCCAATATCTTCTATGTAAATGAACGAGTCTTCGTTGAAAAGGATTCCTTCTTGACCTTATTAGTAAATTCCACTTGACCATTTGTATGTGGATGATAAGAGTAGATTTTATATGTACGATTTTAACTTCACTTCTCCATTATTTTCTCCACTATCCTTGATGTAAATTGAGCTCCTTGATTTGTAACAATTTCCCTTGGGACATGAAAACGGTAAAAATATCCTCAAAAAAGAAAAGTAACTACGGATGATTCAGCAACAAGTAATGGTTTAGCTTCTACCCATTTAGTAACATAATCGGTGCAAACTAATATATATTTCTTTTGTCTTGATGGAGGACTAATAGGTCTACAAAATCCAGCCCATTTTTCAAAAGGTTGATATGTGTACGAGTTTGTATCTCACCAGAAGGAAAGGTTTCCCTGCCCTTTGTGACTGTCACACCTTTTGACATACTCCTTAGCATCTTTAAACAAGGATGGCCAATAATATCCTAGATTAAGGATCTTGCGTTTGTCCTCTTACTCTGCAAAGTACTGAGTTCGTCATGACATTACCTTGGCGATCTCGAGCACATCTCATCTTCACGACACCTTCTGTTAGTCGAAATACGGACTGTCTTGTACAACTCATTAGCGACCACTGAATAAATTGCACTATCGTTAATGATTTTTCTTTTATCCCTTGCATTCTGAGTGGAAAATTTTCACGAAACTAAATAATTAGCAATATCGACCAAACCATGGAGTTTGAGTAAGTTGCAAAAATCGTCTTCGGAAATTGATCTTCAGCAGGAATTATCATCTTTGATATTTTATGGAGTCTAGATAGAAATACGACCAGCATGTTTTGTTTTCCGGACCTATCTGAAATAGTAATGTTGAATTCTTGTAAGAGTAACAACCATCTTATCACTGCGCAAACTGATTGATTTGTTTGGTAAATATCTAATTACGGAATGATCGGTGTGAACAAAAAGTTTCATGCTTTATTTATATAGTGTCTAAATTTGTTTATGGCATGAACAATAGCTAAAAACTCTTTTTCGATTCTGATTAATAGTTTAACTGCGGGAATCAGTTACTGCGTCTGCTAATAGATGGCATAGGAATCAAGTCTTTCTGTCCCAATGCGCTCTGAGTTGTATCGGAAGCATCTCATCGAGATATGAAAAGGTAACTTCCAGTTAGGTCCCCTTAATATAGGTGCTTCGAAATTTTGGTTTTCAAGGTTTAAAAGCTATTTGGCAATCAGTCCACAGATTACAATCTTTCGGTGAGTAATTTGAAGAAGAGGAGATACTATTTTGGTGAAGTTTTCTATAAATCTCCAGGTAATACCCTATAAATCCTAGAAAACTTCTAACATCTATTTGACAACTTGGAATGGATAGGTTAGAAATGACTTCAACTTTGCCTCATCAACTCGTCCATCCTTGAAATATTGGTGCCCTAAAACAATACCTTCGATAAACATCATAAAACATTTTCATGACTAAGTGAAAAGGTTTTCTTCTTGACATCTTTTTAAAGACTTTTTTAGGTTTACAAAACTCTTCAAATGTGTTCCCATAAACGGCAAGTCATCCATGTACACACACACTCTACACAATCGTAACAGTGGTCAAGAAAAAATTCCTAATACGCACTTTGGAATGTTGGGGTGCATTACATAATCCAAATGGCAATACTCGGTGGCATAAATTTTTGAGATGAGTAGTATGGTTTTATCTTGGTCTTCAGAATGCTAACGGATTTGATTGTAACCAATAAACCCCATCTGGGAATGAAAAGTACTTTTTTTCGACCTAATGTATCTAATGCTTGATGTTATGGTAAGGAAAATGGTCTTTAAGAGAGTGACTTTTATTCGTTCTCGGTAGTCCTTTACACCTCCATTTTCCATTTTTATTTGCTGTTTCAATTACGAAGGAGAAACCCCTTGACTATACGAAATAGGATAGATGAAATTAACGTTTAACAATTTTTTGCAATTCTTCCTTGACAATTTCCCTAAGATTTGGATTCATCGATGTTGAAGGTACATCCTAATTGGTTTGCAATTTGCCTCTATATATATGATGAAGTACAAGTCTTGGGACTTATCCCCTTTCATGTCAGTGTATTCCCTTCCTGCATATGCGGAAGAATGTCTACCTTAATGCTGACTAACTCTTCTTGTTGAGGGTTTTCTAGGTTTTCTTGTTTATGTTCAAGTTTGCAGGAAAAATTTCACTTCAACAGAGGCACCAAATTTGTCCATAGAATAGAAGAGACATATGTCTGAATGACAAAAATTCAATATTGGATCCCTCCTGAAATGATTCATGTTTGTGCAGAGAAAATTCAAATTTTTACCAAGTATTCGGTGATTATCTTCACTATTTAAAATTGTGAAGAGTGGTTAAATCTTCTTCATCCTCTATCCATTGAGTATCTAGTCCCCAACAATTTTCCTGTTGGAAGATATAAAGTGAATCTCTTAGTTGAACTACCATCGGAGAAATATATACATATCCATGGGACCTACAACTAATAAGCATCGAAAATTTTGTAGCCAACCAAGGTCTTCTAGTATATTTGGATGGCCTCCTAAATTCTTGGGAGTTAGGATCATGAAAATCCGAGGTATAAAATCTACAAAGGACTCTTAGATAATACTATTACATACGGTACGATCACGGTCTGTCTGCTAATTGTAATAGTGTGGGTATAAAAATTGGAGGATTTGATTTGTCCATGGTTGTCTACTCATGATATTTATTGTTGCTCCTAAATCAGCAGATGTATTTTGAATTTCAATTCATTGATGTGAATTTTGACAAATGGATTTCTTGAAATTCAAGATACTTTGGAATATCAATCTTGCCCATCATAATGTACGCTATTTGTCCTACGATTGAATTTTCTTGGGTTTATCTTATTCTTTCTTGTTTATACCATACTCAACTCCTTTATTGTTTTGGCTAAAGTTAGGATTTCCTTGATGGCTTGCAATAATGGAATTTTAATGCAGAAGCATTTCTCAATTCATCTAAGAAATCACCGTTAGGCACACCATGATACATTTTTCTACCTCTATCAATTTAATATTTGGGAAGGAGGTATGAAAGTAGATGTGGATGGTTGCTCTAATACATGAGTTGGATTTATTGGATCTTTTTGTTTGTTTTCAATGTTTCGGTCTTGAAAGAGATGTGTCTTCCTCAAAGAATTTTATTAACCGTGAAGTCTTCCTCGGTGTCTTGTTCTTGTATGATCACGAAGGTTTCCTCTTTTCAGAAGCCTATTCAGGACTTCAGAATTGAACATCACTAAGGTCTTAGAGAATGGTCTAAATAAGTTGGAAAAGCTATTTGTCCTTCTATCTGTTAACATATACCGAGAGTTCCTGTGTGCTTAGGGTTTGTTGTAAATGGTCGGAAATTGATTTGATTTTTGAGGAAATGGTAATGGAAGTGGTTGATTTTGATGTAGGTTGGTTCGGTAGTGTTTGTTGAGGATTTTGTTGAAGATTTTGAGAAGAAAATTTTGTTGAGATTTTGAGGATAAAATGAATGTCGTGGCTGGGTAGGATGGTGGATACGTGGTGGAAGCTCTTCCATAGGGACTTTTATTGTTCCTTATGCCCAATATTGATTGATTTTGAAGTGGGGCCGAGTTGCTGTAAGAATTCCAAGGTGGAGGAAGTTGATTATACATTTGATAGCGGAATCCTTGTGTACGAGGTCACGAGGTCTTCTAGACTAAGAAATTGAGGAACTCTATGAATGCAACACGGGTTCCTCACGAGCCGACGAGACCGGGAAGAAAGGACGTTCTTGGTCTCATGTTTCTCGGGGCTCAAATGACGAGAGTTTATACAACTTTTACATCCGAGACATTCTCTCAAAGACGCCTTCTTCTGCTTGCGACAAAAAATTGCCGAGGCATCGGTTCGACCTTAAGCATTTTTGTATCTTAAAGAATTGTCTGTTTTTCTATAAGACTCCCTAAGATGTCGGATTTAAAATCATCGACATGTGTCCTTTACGATCTACTTACTTGTCCCAGAAACGGACTTGCCACTTGCAAGAAGCGAGGATCTCTTGGACCTTTGGCAGTTTTGGATTTCCTCTTGAAAAGGTTGATACATAACTTTCAGATATTTCGGGTAATGTGAGTTGTGATATATCCCCTTTTTCCCATCATGTTAAAGATATCCAACCATTCATCCTAATTATTTCTAACAAAGAGCTTTTAAAATTATGTGATCTGAATTTTTCATTTTCCCTTTGATATTTGTAATTAAATCTTTCCAACAAATCTTCTATTTTCATCTTCTTTGTAACATCTTGAACCTTCTTCATATGATTGTGGCATGCAATAATCCAAATATCTCTCTAGAAATGCTTGTTCATGCAATATTCTTACATGTTCTAATAGAACTACGATTAGACTCATTACTTCAATGTTGTCCCTTCAAGAGACAAAGGAAATAATTTCGATTTTGAGCATCTTGTAAGTAGTCATAAGTTCTACGACACTTCAAATTCAGTGAAAGAGATTTAGGATCTTAGGTTTTAAGTCCATAGAAGTTTGAGCGGAAGGTGAAATGTTTTTATTGGTTGTGTTGGTTTCTTCATCAGTGTCGACATTAAAAGAGCTTCTATCCTACCTCTTATTCATTTGCACCTCTACCTCATCCTCCTTCCTCTACCTACCTCCAAACAATGTGTTTCTCCATTAAAAACTCCTCCTCTCCTTCTTCTCTTCGCCATGGTTGACTCTCTTATGCAGTGGAAAGGTTTGTCCCTATGAGAATTTTAGATGCTTCTCTATCGCCGTTTAGTGGATGAAGTGGAAGTTTTCTCTAATGGAATAATTGTTCGATTGCTAAGTCCCGAGGATAGAAAGAGGATGGAAGATGGGATTTGAGTTGAAGGTGTACTAGCTACGGATCTAGATGAAGGCTCGTGGTGTTCTAGGAAATCTTCTACTCTAAGTGTATAAATCTTCCTTGAATCTCCCCTACGCATAAAATTGTTTTTGGATGTTCAGAAACAAGGTTACCACCTAGTTTTCACTTCTGACAGCGCTCCATCATTTGGTCTCTATAATCTAGTCTCCCTACGCCCAGGCTCATTTAATTATCGTGACAGGGGTTGGTAAGAAAGCACGGTGATGTCTGTGTACCTAAATTGTTTCCTAATACGTTGTGTGTGGTGTTTTGTGATGTTTTTGGTCTTTTGTGATGATTTATGATGTTTTTTGGTCTTTTGGTGTTTCATATTCACAAGAAAGATGACTAGAAAAGGCAGTGGAAGGAAGCTAATGATTAAAGCAGGGGTGAGACCTAATTTGATTGATGACAAATGACAAATGCAATTGGCTCTTTGAGCAGAATCAAATCTAAACTATGTTAGAAAGTAAAAGCAAAGCTTGATAATGACTTAAGCAAATAGAACCAAAACAAAACTAGTATGCAAATCCTCTAACTACATGTGGGTTAAACAACTAATCTTACAATGATGCAACATTTTATCCTTGATTAGAGATTTGAAACATGTTGGAGGAAAAACATTGATACCATCTAAGATCTTCTATTCTAGGACTAGTTCCTAACTCTATTACGCAATTTAATTGAATGTCACAAGACCTTATAACGAGAGTTATTGATTTCTTTTCAAAGTAATCTTTTGAGGGAGGACCATTTATGAAATGATAAGGGAGGTGCGAGGAGAAATTACTTGAGGCCTTAAAATGATGTTTGTCTTCTGTTCTTGTGGTTATAGATCAATTATGATTTTAGAATAAGAAGATGTTTGTAAATAATGAAGGTTGTTTTGTTAATATTAACAAGTAGGTAATCTAATGTCAAATTTATTAATGATGAATATGAGTGCCAATGTGATACAGAGTAAATCTAAGAATGAACTTAGATATAGCTAATCTAAAACAATGTTTTGAACTACAAGTCATCATCAAACTCCAAAACAAATTAACTGAACATAGATTAAGTGCAATTACAAACTCCGGAGTATCCTAACTAAGCTACCATGCATTATTATTTGTGGAATTATCTTGGTCTGTTTGTCCATCATTATTGATATTTTGGAAGAGTTTCTTATTTTGGAAGGAATTTTGATGATTCGCATTTGTGTGGTGAGCACAAATACGAAGCAAAAAAGACCGAAAGCAATGAAAAACTAAGATATCATAGCCATCTCCTGCTGCGTATTGTAGTGTTTGGTAATTGAAGCAAGAACGGCGATGATACTTAGTACAAACACCAACTAAAACATTCATTATCACGGTTATGCCTTGGACTCCTTAAGGATTTCTTGGAGAGAGTTTCTTCTTGTTGGAAGAGTGATTAGAACAAGTGTAGCGTGATGATGAACAACAAAAGTACAACGTAAATCCTACAATGCTATAGCCATTTTCATTCATGTTATAATCTTTTTAGGAAGGAGCTTCTTTAACGGAAGGGACCAAATGGTATATAACTACGATGGCTAATTAAAAGCAACACGATTCCTTCTAGTCTGTAATACTGTTCATTCCCCATTCATCATTATCGTCTTTGGAAGAGCTTCTTGTGGAAGAGTTGAATGAGTATATCCCAATCGCTAATTAAACAACTACTAATTCAACCCAAAAAAACGTAAAGGCGGCTAGAATATTGTAATTCATAAATAAATCGAATACCCAAAGAGCGAGCTTTTCTACTGACGGAATTCAACTCCAAATTAAATCAACGCTTTCAAAACAACATTCTTTGCTTCATTAAAATTAAATAACTTGAACATAGCACTCGTCTTCGAAATGTAACTACAGAATAATAAAATCTGAACAAAATCTAGCATAAAATAGCTCTCGGTTTTCCCAAATGTTTATATAACAAATGTACGTATAAAGATTTGCAACAATTAGAACAATATTTTCATATGAAAATCTCCATTAGGACTCTTGAAGTGGTGGCGAAGAGAAAAATACATTCAGGTAGAGCCGGTCCTAATAGAAGTCTTCCTTCCTAAATGTGTTCCCATTTAAAACCATACACGTTGTTTCTTCACTCATGATGAGCAACAGACCATGTGAACATGACGTGGATTGTGCCCATGTGGGACACATTGAGAAGCCACAGAACATACTCAAAAACGTGAAAACGTTTTGCGAAATCGCCGGACCATTATGGAATGTCTACGATACTGCCGACTGATTCCGGTCAAAATGCTTTACCAATGGCAATCATGACTTAGCAAACAGGTCATGTAATCATTCTAAAGTAATTTTAACTAAATTCATTGATCAATTGGGTCTGGATAGCAATGGATAGAAAATATGAGGTAAAGTGAGATGAAGCACAATTTTGAGGCTCATAAAGACATCAAGAATCAAAAGCTTCTTGCCCGAAGAAGAAAGATATGAGTGGCAACCATGTCACCAAGGTAAATAAAGTCCATTTCATTGGTTACTTTAAGACCCAGTCATAAGGGATAGTGACATGTCCCATCCTCATCACATGATGATGTTGAAGTTATGACATAATGATGTAATCATTGTAAGTTCAAATAAGTGAAATTCCAGAGTCATGTATGGAAAAAAGATCCATGACGGTCCAAAAGACATGTCATACCAAGGAGTCATATGTAATTCCAAAATTCGTTTGGAACTCCAAAAAAAGGGATTTGTGAATCTAAGGTCATTAGGATTTTGAAAGTCAGATTCATGGGGATGTGAAAGGTAATGCAGAAGTTATAAAAGGGTCCTCATTGTTCATGAAGGGTGTTAGGAACCTCGCTTCTCCCACAAGGCATTAGAAGATAGAGTTATTAATTTTGGGGAGAAAGTAGTGTCTAAGGCTCCACTATTGGAGTTAGTGATGTTCATTGTGTATGTGTCTTGGAACTTTTGCTTAATAATTGAAGCCTTTCGATAACACATTTTCACATGGATTGTGGATGTTTCTAAGACTTCTCTTTGAATATTTTATGATTCATGTTAACTTTCGACATGTCTTTGGGTAGATTGAAATATTTTGACGACTTCAATGTTTAATTCATTGGAAATGTGTTTGTAATTTTTAATAAAATCGTCGTATATATGTGAACTATTTTTCTTGAAGTTAGGCAAATCTTTCTTATTTGCATGTCACCATTGGTGTGCTATTACTTCTCTCTTAGAGGCTCATTTTATCTACCCACAGTAAAATATCTGGATAAATCTACAATCAATATTCATAAGGCACACTCAATTTCTCATTTCAAAAGCACATGTGCACTTCTCTCTCATGTGCCAAGGTATGTCTTTAAAGTAGCGACAATCGGGTTGTATTTTGGATGGGACTCCTACACACCAAACGGTATGAGGTCTAATTGGGACCTCATATCGGGAAGATCTTATATGTTGGTGGTATCTAACATAAATAACAAGCCTTTTATAACACTTTTATTAGAAACCCTTTTCCGTTTTTAAAAACCACTCTTAATTTGTTTTAAAGGGCTTCATCCAAAAGGTTTTAAATGCTTGTACAGAAACCTCTCAACATCTAATACCTTTAGGATTTATTTTTTTAGTGACTTCTATCATAAATTTTCTCACAACCCTCAAATAAATAAACGGGCAACTTGAATTTCCTTTTGAAGTGAATCGATGCTGATTATGATGACTAACATTGCTTAAAGAGATTGCAGGAACATTACTAATGTTGTTGTGAATGTGGAGTCCGTTAGTGTTAAATCACCTTCCATTTAATGCTCCCATGTGTATGGGTTAATTTTAAAGTGTCGGATTTAAACGCCATTAAATGAGTGTTCTCTAAAGTAAATATGGATCTACCAACTTGTAGGTAGTGTTACTATAGGCGCATTCACAAAAAAAAAAAAAAATAACAATTATCTTTAAATTTTTTTGTTGGTTCACTCTCTTAGTATTTTCTCTTTCTGGCTCTCACTCGGCTGTGAAACACTGCTATGTTGAAATTTTACTTGGAAAGGAAGAGGGTTTGGAAAAATTTTTTCACACATAAAGACAATGTCTCTATTAAACACAAAACCTTGATTGATTACAATTGATCCCAATGTGGTGTGCTATCACTTTCTAACTAGCGACTCAATCATGCAAATTTATAATGCAAATTCTTGCTAATTGACCTTTCTAAATTTAGGCCCGAACTCAGCTTCTTGGGACTCACTCAAATCTACTCATACTGTTAATCTGTTGCGTTGCATCAGGTAATTATTTTAACATAGAATTCTTTATAGGCTTAAGTAGTTTTTTTCCTCATTTTATTTGGTAGCACGTTCTGTAATAAGAAAAATTTAAACATATCAAAAATTTAAACATATCAAGTCATGTGTTGCAAGTATTTAGATAGGGAGATGAATTTGGGATTGGAGAGATGGTGTTGCTACTAGTGATGGTTGTATTTGGTGTTGGTGATGCTAGTTTCTTTACTTTCATTTATGATATTTTTGGACATGGGACATGTTGGCGTCAAAAGGATGAAGAAGATGTATAATGGACCATCTCCTATTTCAATAGGAGCCTTATTGAGTGGAAAAAGCACATCAAATTTGGGTTTTGAAGGTACTAATGACAATTGAATAAGTATAGGGGTTGAATTAGATACATTGGATAGCCTTTTTATTTCCATGAAATTATCATCTATAAGGAGGTGTTAGTGAGATATTGGACATATGTGTGCATGATTTTTAGTATTTTTTTATGAATTATACCACATAGCTCGGGTAGGACATGGTAAGATGTCAGCATTGGAGAAATAAACAATTGAATATTGTTCATTTATAACATGTTCGAAAATGGATTAGATTTTGTGAGATTCTGAGGTTTCTTGTAGGATAAGTGATTGTTTTTAGATGATTTGTTTTTTAGTTTCTTGGTTTTGGTGTTCTTTTCACATTATATCAGTTTTAAATTGTTAAATTGATGCTTTTTTAAGTAGATATTTAATGGTAAATGGAAATTAATAGACTTTTTTAGATTGGAGACATACGGTTTGTGTGTTGGGATTGACTTGTTTTCATATGCATGATATTTATCTTATTTGGATATTATCTTAATGGTTTTTTGGATCTCTGGGAGTTTCCATCTTTCTCTTGGCTGGTTTCACGAGGTTATTTTAATTTAAACTTGGTTTTCTAGTTGATCCTTCTTGGATGAATGTGGTGTTTAATCCATGCTCTAGTATGTTCCCATTTTTTCTTAATCTAGTAGTGAGTGGATATTTATGTTTATTGATAAATATATATGTGTCCTTTTAGCAGTTGTTTTAGCCTTTGTGGTTTATATAATTTTTGTCGAGAATCGAAGCCTTTTTGGTATGAAGCAATATTTTCTCTTTTACAACATGGGTGAGGTGATATTTATCAATACTTTGATTTCTTATTGTTGATTTTTTAATTAATTTTGGGTGGGTCTATGAAGATTACTGTTGTTGTTGAGAACACAGGCTCCAAAAAATAGAAGAAGAGAAAGATAGACGCCTTAGAAATCAGCCACTTCGAGGGGACGCTTATACGATGCATTACATAAATGAAAAAATTCTTGGATGATAAAATAGAAAAAAACCTCCTTTCTGTATAGGATCCACATGTAGCGCAATGTAATCCCTAGTGGGGCCACAATGTAATCCTGGCCGACCTAAAAATAATAATTTAAGGGCACAATAATAACAATATGGGGTTAGGTACAACAATAACAATAAGGGTTACACTAACAACAATAAGGGACTACTAGTAATAGGACTAACGCTCCTCTCCTTCAAGAGTGTTTAATACCTAAGCCAGTTGGACAACTCGGGTGATTTTGTGTAAAATTCTCATCCTCCCATGTAGGATCTTTAGTGGGGTAATTTCTTCCATTTGATGAGATATAAGAATTGATCGATTTCACTGTTATTAGGGTTCTTCATTTAAAGTATTGCCCAAACGGTTCCAATATGGGTTTTCCTTCCTCTTCAGGATTACGTATTGTTTGAGCTGGAAGTTTGTCTATAACTTTTAGCAGAAAAATGGAAAAGCTGGATGCACTCGCAAAGAAGCGAGCTCCGATTTGTGTTCATAGTATCTAATCTTTTTAAAACCTTGTAAATACTATAATGCTTTGCGTGATAATTATTATCCTTATTAGCTTGCTTGAGAAATTGTTTGTATGGTTGTGGCAATAAAAATACCTAGTCTCCTACATCAAAACTTCTCTCACTACAATGTTGATATGCACCAGTTGTTTCATTCGATTTTGTGCCAAATTGCATTTATCACTTTAAGATTTGGAGAACTGTTGTTGTTCTTCAGTCATGATCCTCCACTACTTGAACCTAAATTTTCCCACTTAAAGGAATGTGATGGATGGTGGATTATGTCCATAAAGTGCCATAAATAGGGTCCCATTTTTGCTGCGATGTGGAAGAAGCTATTTATACCACCATTCAGAAGGTAACCACTTAACCATTTGCGATTTCTTCTCAGATACAAAACAATGAAGATATCCTTCCAAACGTTTATTCACTATCTCTATTTGATCATGTGATTAGGATGATAAGATGAGCTATGAGCTAGTTGAGTACCCAAACAAAAATAATTTCGTCCAAAAATTTCATGTAAAAATGGGATCTCTGTCACTTACCATGTCTTTGAGTTCCATGTGGTTTTAATTGTTTCCATAAAATGAAATAGCAAGCTGTGCTACGATTTAAGTAAATTTGAGATAATGCGCAAAGTTTGCATACTTGGTAATCAACCACCACCATAGTGACCTCTTCCTTGAGACTTAGGTAAACTTGTTGATAAAATCCTGGTGGAAATCTCCTCCCAACGACAGGTTGGAATAGATAAAGGTTGTATTGAAGACTAAGGTCAGCAATTGTCTCAACTTTATTTTAACATTGAGCCAACGATGCACACAAACTTTGAATATCCGGTTAAGGCCATCCCAAAAAATTCTTTCTTCACCCTATGGTAAGCTTTTAAAAATCCCGATTTCACTCCTAAAGTATGAGAATTAAAAAATATTTTTGTTTTAGGTTGGGAATTCTTAACGAAAATATAAACGTGTTTGTGCCATAAAAAATCATTTTCAAATAAATGTATCAAATATTACTGGGATCTTGTTGCAGGTACCGAATGAGTCCATACTTTGTCCTTCTTCCATTTTCATCCTTGCTTTGGTTATCAGCTAAGTTGGATAATTAAGCCTTTGCGCTAATGCTTCCCCCTCTTTATTTTCTTGAAGTGCATACGCAACAACATTTTAGCTTCCCTTTTTGTGGGTGTTTTAAAGTCACTGTTTAACATCTTTGTGATTTTTAATATTACGAAGGTATTCTTTGTTAAAAATTGTTTAAGACTATCACGGTCAATTTTTACCACAAGTGTCTTCCGATAACATTGAAATCCCTTGCTACAGCATGCCGCCTGTATTTTAACGACATTTACTTCTCATAAATATCCTTTTGCTCTGTGTCCTTTCCTTGATTAACGACTTTAAAAAGCAATGGGTCTTCCTTCTTGCATTAAACAACATCGATTCCATTTCCTTGAGCATCACATTCTGATAAAGGTTTTAATGATACTGGCATAACTAAGGCGGTACTGAGCACGGTATATTTAAGATTTTCAAGGAAGCCTTAGTTGCTTCAAAGGTCATGAAAAATACATTTTCTTCAACGTGTTATTTAAGAAGGTATTGCTATTCTCCCTACTTCTTAACAAAACTGCGATATTACCCTATTAACCAAGGCTTGCTTTAGCGCTGTGGTTGTAGGGAATTTCCATTCCTTAATTAATTTAATTTGTTTACTCCAAAAGAAACATTTGGATGTTTTGCTATAATTATTCTATCAATAGTTTTCCCCTATCCTTTTAGACATGATCAACCCAAGACTGTTGTATATTAGTATATCATCAAAAAATACTAGCACAAATTTTCTAAGGAAGGGCTTGAAAATGGGATTCATCAACCCTTGAGTATAGAAGCGTTTTGCATTGGTAAGGCAAAAAGCATGACCAAAAATTCATAATGACCCTCATGAGTTTGAAACGTTGTTTTGAACCTTGAATATTCATTATAATTTGTTATCATACGGATCCTTGGTGAATAAATTGTCATGTAAATTTCATCCAATAATTCATCAATGGGAATGGGAAATTTATCTTTATTAATGGTATTGAGCTCCCTATAATTTGGACACATGCCATGATCCATATTTCTTGTGCAATACTCACAGAGTAGAAAAGAACTTTGACTAGGTTAAGTATACCAACCTCTAACATTACATGATTATGCGCTCAATTTACATCTTGGACACTGAGATGTCATGAGGCACGATGTTTGGAGGAACACTTCCTGGAATCAAATGAATAGCATGATCTGTGATCATACGAATATGTAGAGTCCTTTGGGATTATCAAACACCTTGGAATGATTGTCCAGACTTTTTTGGAGAATGTGGAGAAATAGATGATTTTGAGTGTTGGAACTTTTAGTGAGCATAATTGTGCCAATTATGCCCATTTTTTCTTTCTTCGAGAAGCTTTTTTCATGTTATTCTGACTTATTATTTTTTCTGTTTTCCACTGTGATACCCGTAATTTGATTTCCTTTCCTTCTAAAAAAAAAATTCAAGAAAAATTTCTTGAAAATTAAAAATACGGTCACAAATATTGTAACCATTATTTACTGGTACAACATCAACACCTCCCATTGGGATGGAAAGCATTGGACTATTCAATACATGTTACATGGCTAGCTTGATATTGTCGGCATTTTCCCGAGAAAATTTATGGTTCTTCCATTTGCAACCATCACTTGACATTCTAGTGCTAGGTATGAGAAACAATTAATTCCTTCGCTGCCTTACGATGAATAAAATTATGGAAATTTTCTACTGAATCAATCAACACTACTACCTTTTTCTTCTTGAAATGTGTCCATCTCTATCTTGATTTGAGGTGTGGTAATTCATTATGACCATTACATGATATGGTGAGACTGATTTCTTCTTCTTCTAGGGTTTCTTCCTAATGTATCCTTTACTTTTGAAGTTTCTTCTTCATTTTCTTCCTCCTCTTCACAATCTATGCCAAAAATCATTTCTTCTCGGCTTTGCATATGACCTTTAGTGTATTTTCTCACAACTATAGCAAAAGCTATTTGTCTTTTTTCTTCAATTTTTGTGGTGTCAACCTTGTAGGTTATTAAGTCACAAAGGGTAGCAACACTTCATCTTTGTAGATGTGGTGTTGACTTCCTTGTTGCCATAATTTTACATTTTCAATTTTTTCTATGCTGAATGTTTTCTCCAATGAATGGGTTTTCCACGTCCCGAACTTCATGTTGGATGTTGTCTTATGATCCTATGAGGACATAAATCTTGTGTTCCTGCGGAATATAATTGCCTTATATTCAATTTTGAAGTCCTCAATATTGCTCTGCCATGAACCCTTTTGTTTGAGATTTATCAATTGTTCAAAGAAATTATTTATCTTATATATCCTCATAATGTGCTATCATTTCCTCCATAAAAATTGACCAAGGGACAATTTTTCTGGGATCAAAGCCATCGATACATATAAATTTATTTTGTTCTAAATGTAAAGTTTGCAATCGTACCTTTTGTGTGTTTTGCATTATTGAGATCAAAAAATATTGTCCATCTTATTAGTATGCATGTTACGGGATCATTTGTATCTAAACTTCCTCATATCCTGTTCCCCGAATATGGTGGTTCTTCAATCCAACATTAGGTTGTGAAATCTTGGTTAACATTTACTGCTTCTCATCATAGAGTTTCCTATCTTTATCTTTTCACCATTAGAATCATTTCTTGTATCAACTTTTTCAAACTTCTTCGATGTACGGTTTTAGATCATTCTTCATGTTTTCCATGTTGTCTTTTAATTTTTTCTTCCATGTCCTCCATCTTGGCTTCCACACCATCCATCTTGGTTCCACACCATCCATCTTAGCTTCCACACCTTTCTTCAAACCATCCATTTCACTTCCACTTATATTGAACTTTCATTTCATTTTTGTTTCTCTTTACGAAAATTCCGTGCATTGCTCTTGTAACTTTGATATATCATGTTGTGATTCTTCATCTTCATAGATATTAGTAGACTATTACGAAGGTCATTGGTGTTGAATTCTTTTTGGGAGGCATTTTGAGACATCTTTTGGAAATATGTCAACGATGTGGAATCACTTCAAACTCATTTTTTTACCTAGACTTGTGATTAGAAACAAATACACACCTTTTTCTTGCTTTTGAGGAGCTGCGATATTGAAATACAAATTGTCTATGAAGTTCAAATCTTCCAATATAAAGAAGTTTTCCTAATTAGCCCTCTAAATCTCTTTGAATGCCCATAGGTCTGACCCTGATTTGATTCTTCAAGGCAAATTTATGTCCAATATCCCACAATGACCCCTGGTATAGATTGGTTAAATGGTAATTATTATGACTTACCACGTGTCATTGTTTCCTCCTTTGGCTTTGGCTACGAAATTGATAGAAAAAAACTACAATGTTGTGTGCTTGGTCACTTCTTACAACATTCCAATCCAATATAGAGGGTTTAATGATTTTCCCATGATCCTCTTTGTTAGAATTCGAAACCTAAAAAATCCTAACCCACAGGATCATCTCTCATAAATATTTATAGGCAAACTCTACGAAATTGTGCTTGATGTTCCTCGGGATTTCATCTTCACACTCTAAATATTTTAGCTTACGAACCTTCTTGAAAAAACATTGTAACCGAAAAATTCCACGATGACCTGTTTTAGGCAGTAAAAAACCCTAGAATCCGGCTACGATACCAAATGTTTGTCAGGCTTAACTCCCAAAATAAGAAAAAAGAGATCAATGCCTTGAAAATTAGCCATCAAGGGGCAACCTCAATACATTACATAAATGAAAAATTCTTGGATGATGAAACAAAAAAAAACCTCCTTTCTATGGACAAGGTCCATGGGTCCACAATGTAATCCTGGCAAACCTAACAATGACAATTTAGAGCACAATAATAACAATATGGGGGTTACGAAGGTACAAAAATAAAAATAAAGGGGTTATAACAACAATAAGGGACTATACTAGTAATATAGGGACCTAACATACACAATCTTTGATGTGGCCCGATTCGTACGTATTCCCAATAAGTTATTTCTTCTTATCTACGGCGGTGGTTTGATCATCGCAGTTATAAATCCCAAAACCCCGCGACCATTGTTCCACCTTAGAGGATGAGCGCGTTCGAGGAGGGTGGCCGAGGTGTTGATCCGTTACAATAAAATCATCTTGAGAATGTCAAAACGTTCTTTCTCAAAGTTTTAATTGTTCTTTTCATGCTTCATCTAGGGGCTCCTAAAAATATTCTGAAATTTTGGATGAAATAAAACAAGACTAAACCAATCAAAGTATTTTTGGAAATCAAAGAGTTACATTTTGATGCATATTTTTCTTGGGAAGCGAGATAACAGCTTACAACATAGAGATCTGATAGGAGGTGAGAATTCATAGAGATGAAAACCAGTGCATTCGGGAAATTGGGTGGTGACAAATTGAACCATACTCATCTCTTACACACCAAAATTATCTTGTTTATTAATAAACGGATATTATTTAACTACACAAGGATGATGCATAAAAAAACCTAGGGCTCCCATGTGTTTGGGAGGTAGAAGTTTCTGAATTTACACAAATACGATCGTATAGTCTGGTCAAGCTCCTTGGTTTTCTTGTAGAGTTGTTGGACTCATCAAGTCTTCGCCATCTAATCATTAGCGATTCAATCAACAAACATGAGCACCTAGATGATAAAATGTCACTAATGAATAAAAAAAGGATGGCTTAGTTTTATTTGAATTAAATTTCTCGAGATGACTATTACGGAAGAAGCTGGACTTGCATTGGGAGATAGGTTTGTTTCGAAAAAGATGAATTACCGGGGAATTCTATTTAGATGTCTCATATGCCACCAAACAAGGAAATATTCTAGGCATGCCCTAGATGGTTCGATGGCCACAATGGTTATATTTTTTTAGTGGACATGTAGCATTTGATGACTAAACTTGAAATCCTAGATCTTTTGAACATCGATGTGATGGGGTTAACCTTTGCCTCATGTGCAAATCTAATTTTTGGTCTTTATATCCATCTTCAATTTTGGGTGGAAAAAATCCATTTATTATTAGTACCTTCTTGGTCTCATCCCAGTGAATTTACGAGACAACCATCTTGACTCTTCTTGCATTAATCGTCTGTGTTTAGTGGCTAGGTATTTCTTTCATTTTTTCAAAATTTATTTAATTTGTCTGTTGTATTCGAAGATTCTCGTCTATGGTAGGGTTAGGTTGTTCCAACTTTCTCAAGTTATCCAATTTTTTCTTTCTAAGGTGCCCTTTTCTAATTCACGTTAAGACGATATCAATTTTCTAAGCAAGAACAAATCTCTGCGATTTGGTTCTCTTCTAAATTCGGTCATTATGTCCTGAACATCCTTTAGCCCTAACTCGGCCGAGAATGTCACTATTCTAAATAAAAAGGACGTTTTGTTACGGTGGTCATGATGGGATTTTTGATACATCACTTTTGGAAAATCATTTTATTTGTGGACAATTTGAATTGCGTATATTTGATTCGAGTTAAATGATCGAAAAGCCCTTAAAGCAATTGAGCATGATAGTGGTAGAGTTTCATGAATATAATTTCTCTCAACCTTAGAGGGTTTTGGAATGCCCAAAAAAATCCTCCATGTTTGATTCATAATTTTTGTCTGATTATTCTAATACAAGAATCTATGGACCCTAGTGTGTTCTTCATCCCTGTTGTTCAGAGAAATTCCCGATTGGAATGAAGTTAGAGAAAAATATGCCTTGGGTCTCTCGAGGAGGTATTTTTCATCCATGGAATCATGTATTGTATAAATTCTATATAGATCCAAGGCGATAATTTTAATTTATAAAACAATAGACTTGGATCTACTTTACTCATCTTGTAAAAAAGAAATTCACAATGGAGAAGCAATAGAAAAAACATGGGCATGAATCAGTTAAGATACATAACACAAGGATATATCTAGGGGAAATGGACTTCTCAAAACCCCTTCCTGTCTTGTTTGCATTAATAAAAAACGAGAGAATAAATACGATGTGTTTAGCACGAATAATCTGTGCACAAGTATAATCTATCTCAACACTCTGGTGATTCATTAAACTTAGCCAATTTTATTTTCTTCAAGCCCCTATTTCCTTGCACTTTCCTTGTAGGAATCAACCCTATTAATTGGAAATTCCCCCATCTATAATTGTGCAATTCCTATATTAATCGTATCATTTGTACTTTTCTGTACAACTTGGAAAATTATATAGCCCCGATAGTACACTTTGCTTGAACTCCAATCTCAAACACGGTTAACTTAGATCCTACTTGCGTTAATTATGGCGGTTTAACGATTAAATAGTTGATCTGCGAGCACACACCCCACTACTTCGACCTCCCACTAGTTTTTCCAACAATAACTAGAACTTGTTTAGTGACTTTAACCAGTTTCGCTAAATTAAATAATTGCGACTCAAATTAAACTCATCCGGGGCTCCTAAAACATAGGAGACACTCTAAATACCCAAGATTAGGCCCTCAACTTGAATTCTTAAGGAGAAAAATAAGTCAAATTAACTGTTTAACACATTATTGTTGCTGTGTGATGTGGAATTAAATTTTATCCTAATTTAATATAAAGAAAAATTAAATCAAGATTTTCTTCTTGTCATTTTCATACTTCCTCTCACAAGAAAGGGATTATACGTATCCAAATCACCCTTATATGGAATTTAATTTTCCTCTTCACAATGCCTTTGTCAAAATATAAATATAATTATTGTATAAAGATAATATTCCATGTGGCGGCAACATAATCATGTCACACAATCTCATAGATAAATGGTACCAAGTGTCGATATGCTTGGATCAATCATGAAAAAAATAGTTTTGATGTGATACAACTATGATTGTCACGGTAAATCGGTGAGATCCAACAGAATCGTCCTCATCATGTTCTTTGCCAAGTTGTTTGACTAGCGATACATGTACTCTAACCACAACCAGAGCGAGTGTAAATAATGTACGCTATGACTGCTGCAAAAATGTTGTTGAACTAATATCTGCAGACTCTCTGTTTCTCTTATGATACGATGGACTACCCACCAAATATCTGTCTCTATGACCTTGAGCTTCTCTCCCTCTGTCCGTCTTGTAACAAACTGCATAATGAATAGTGCCTTTGAGGTATTTCAACATGTTTGGATGCATTCCAATACAATTTGGTTGGCTTAACCATTTCTTTATGGTGATTTAACCACAACACATGCATGGTCATGTGCGACCATCATTAGTGAACCCACAAAATTACTATAAATAGTGGCCTCCACCTCCTCACCTAAGTTCCATCCTCTTTCCTCCAACTAGGTGTCATGGGTTTTCTACTCTGTGCCGAGAACTTCTTGAGTATCTCGGTGGCATACTTGCCACAACGAGAGACAACGGTTTCATATCACTACTTGTAAAACCGAACCGATAATGCATGAATCTCATGTGCTTCATCTTGAAATTCTCTTGCAGATCCTCTTTGCAAGACTTTATCAACTTCTCATACGGTTAGAATAAATTGTCAAAATATAATACTATAATTAACAATTTACCTTCAAAAACAATATGGTAAGGTTTCCATATGCTTCACTTTTGTGCCAAGAACATGGTGCCCATTTAATCCATACAATGCTCTCTTGAGGTTTGCACACATGTGACTCTCGCCCGAAGGTCTCCGTCCTTCGGTTTTGAATGTGCACCTCCTCCCTCGATCACTCCATTCGAGGAGCAATGTCATCACATCCATTTGATGGATCTTATAGAAAATACCCTTGATACTAAGGAAAATGTCTCCTCATAATAAATTCCCTCCACTTGATAGAACCCCTTGGCCACAAATTTGTCCTTGTGTTTCTCGATGGCTTCTGTCCCTGATGCTTCCTTCACCTTGTAGATCCACCTCTAACCTTCAACTGACTTGTTCTATGGTCTTGGGATCACTTCCCAAGCTTGTTGTTTAAACTGAATCATGTTCCTCAGCTATGAATCAACCCATGTGGCTCCTGTAGCACAGCCTTCGAATAGGGATGGTTCTTGTTACACAACATTTTGTCACCGTCCACCATTATCATCATTTACATGGAGGACTATTCACAAACTGTGAACAATAAAATATCACCCAAAAAACTTTGTGATGACATCCTTACATAAAGGAAAAAATTCTCCTTGAGAAATTTTCCTGGAAAATCACTAAAGTATATGTTTAGGCATTAGCACGGCTTTGACCGGTTATCTTCTTTTGTGAGCACAGGAATTTACACTAAGCACTTTCACAGGCGCTCTTGTCTACTGTCATATTGCCCATGGGCCTATTTGGGAATGTTTTTTAAAAATAAGGCGGAAGTTTGGTTCTAACAACTTCGGAAATGAATCATCAAAAGAGGTTGAGTTGTTTGACTCTGGATCTCCTGGCTGGAAAGTGGTTTTCCACCTCTCCTTGGAGGAACCTGAAAGTAGGACCCTCCCCCCATGATTAGGGATCCTAACCTGCTCCTCTATAAAGCCTACCCTCTCTATTTGCAACCTGGTGAACATTGGGGAAGAAAACTATGGTACAGAAATTCCATAGGAATTGAAGGCTCGGGAGAGAACCCGCGTAAGAGAAAACCTTGTCTAAGTTACGACAAGCTTTGTGAGACGTATGTCTGCAAGCCACCTTGTAGGAAGAACACAACCTTCGAAAACTCAATTTTAACAATGTTGTTTCGTATTTTAATAAATGCTCGACTACGTTATTGGTTCTGTCATTGTGTTGCTTGTTGTGTAATGCAATTTGATTCGATCTTTCCAAGCGATTTATAGTTACATGTTTTAATTATTATGTTGTATGTTCTCATTTTATCTGCATGTACGGTGTTCGGATAGAGTGAGTGAAAGGATTGTGATGCATTGTTTAGAAACGAGGAATAAACACTTCTCCTTCGACAACTGACGTAGGACTTCGGTGAGCTATCCATCGTCGCTTTGTGCTTTTGTAACTAAGAGTCGATATCGTGGCCTTTGTTTGTTTACTGAGCCACTCTTGGGCAAGTAGGATCGCCTCTTGTCCCACAGAGGATTTCTCAACAAATTGGTGACTGCATTAGAGAATCGATCTGAGTTTGTCTTTTCATCCTTTAGGTCATCTTCTTGGTATTTGCTTGTAGCTTTCTTTTCGATTGTCAACTGAGTCTAAGACCCATGTTCGGCCCAGTTAATTTGACCTTTGTTTTTCCAAAATTTCACCTTTCCAAGAGTGACTTGATTGTGGGTTCTAGTCTAACAATCGCTAGGCTGGTGCTAGTTCCTGAACGTTCATCATGCGTCATCCCCTGTCACCATTGCAATTATGTGACAGTCCATCAACTCCTAGGTACTGAGTTTTCTGTTGAAGTTTTGGTCATATTGGTGTCTAGGTTTTTCTTGACTTGTTTTGAATGTGGGTTTGTTTTTGACTAAAAATGTCCATATCCTTTGGTTGTTTGCCCTCTTCTCTCGATTTGGATTTTCGGCCCTAGGTTTTCTAGGTGCTTCAACTTTCACTTCAACCTCCCATAAAATTTCGGATATTGATTCCTAGTATTTGTTTCTTCTTCTTTGCATTGACTTCTTAGATCCATTTAGTGGGATTGGTCATTCAGATGCTCTTTTCTTTTGTTCATTTTTACTCTTGTCACTCCGAGCCTAGGTCTGACTTGTTTGGGTCTCTTTTGGAACATTTCTTCAGTTGAGATTTAAGTAGTTGGTTTGAGTCTTGCTTTGCTTACCTTCAGTTGGTAAATTTTTGTTTTCGCTCTCTATTGCCATTCTCATATTGGTGTTTTGATTTATTTTTCACATCATTTGGTACTTGCTACGATGTATTGAAAAATACCCAAAAAAAATATTTTGCATTCTTGATTGTATCGCCGAAAAATTTGAAAATCTTTCAAATTTTGGTATGTAATTCTGAAGGGTGCTGGTTCATTAGTTGCCGCCAGTTCGATATTGGATGTTTCGTGTGTTCATGTTATTGCTATCACTTGACTCTTAACTCTCTCATAGATAACCTTTCTGGAAAGCAAACAAAAATAGTATTTTATAGCATGACATTTGGAATTGAAATTCAACATTCGATAAGACATGGATTAATAAATTAAAGATGTTTAAAATTTCTTGAATTAACCTAAGGCAACATTAGAAAACCTAACGAAATATTCAGTGGTCTAAGTTAGGGAACGTGTTGGGCGATATTGTTAACAATGTCTCTTGCCATCGCTTGGTTAGCGCTATCGTCTGGAACTTACGCTCCTGTGCCATTAGGCTCGAGAACCCCTCTGTTTTTTGATCTGTCAGTAGGAAACCGGAGTCTGCCTTGTAACAACGGTACACCGAACACAACGATGGGGAGACTGTAACCATATTCCATCAAGTCCTTGGTTGATTTCTCGTTGATTTTATAACCAAGGTGTATATGGCGGTTCACGGGAAGTTGAGTACCCATCTACCTAGACTACCGAGCAATCATTTCGATCTTTCCGGCTCATAAGTTTGAAAAGACCACTTCGAGCACTTGTCCTTTCATGCTACCGTTTCCAACTTTAAGTGATAGAGGTTATCTTTTGCTGTTTCATAAATGTCTTAAAATATGAAATGGGTAGAGTTTTGTTTCAATATCTTAAAAAATTAGCGCCACAAATATTCCTGTAATTAGTTCTATGATTGTTTGTTTAAATTATAGCCATTTAAAGAGACCTATGAATCCCAAGGGTCTGGGTCACCTGCCATGATCTGTTGGGTGCTCACTGCTCTGTGCTTCCTCCTGTACGTTCTTTGTTGGTTGCCTGTATAGGCTATTTCCAACCTGGGGTGGATGTGGTCTTCCATCACTGTGTGTCTGTGTGACAACATGTCTTGCTTCAGGCAGACCTCCTGCCTGCCTGTGTGGTCACTCCTCTTCTACTTCGCACAGTGAAAGTCTAGATTCTAGTAACAGGGTGGGCAGAAAAATGAAAGAATCCTGGTGGAATGACGAAGCTGTCTGCAAGCTATTTCGCCTAAGCTTTCCCGCTTACGAGAATCTGTTGACTTAAAATTCAAATTCCACTTGCATGCTTTAAAGGTATGTCATTTGAGATTGCCCTGGTATTCCCAGGGTGTGTTTGTGGTGCGTGACCACCGTCGTTGCCTTTGTTCTTGGAAGTCATATTGATAACACATCTTCAACTAGCCACAGTAAGGCTCATAAAAAATAGGGCAAGATTGCTGATCACCTTAAGTTGTGTGAAGGTCATCATTGCCTTTTTATATGTGGATGAAGCAAAGAGTGTTGGACAACTCCACTATTTTTCACCCTGCCCTTTCGAAGCTGATTGCGGCTTCCTCGAGTCCTTCGTAGTTGATTCACGATTGGTGACGTCATCCTTGCTCGATCCATAAAAGTTAAGTTCGAGAATACATTTCTGACCAACATTAACCAAGAATGGTCGTCTTCATTTGCTAACAGACCATCGGTCGTGAAATCGGTCTCATCCCCCCCATGTTTTCTTTCTTTAGATTATTCGGACTTGGATAAAAATTCTTCGTCATTGTAATCATTGCTCCTCCTACTTCACGGTAGATGTCAAGATGTCCTCTTGCTACACGGTAACACCGAGGGACAACCATCTTAATTCGATAGTGTCCCCCAAAAGTAGTTTGAGTAACCTTTGATTGGAGTCGATTTTAGGATAACCTTAATATGTTGTTAAATGTAAAATTTAAACTGTTGTCTGGTCGTACCAGCACTATTATAAATGAAAAGCAAAATGTTTTGTTCTATTTAACTACTTGTAGGGTACAGTTCTTTGTATGCTGTTATAAAATGTTTAGCTTTTAACGAAGGAACAATCTAATTAAAGGATCATTTAAAGTTTCTGTTACTTTGGGAGAAGAAAACAAATCAGATATTGATGGTTGTTCCGAGCCCCTTAAAATTTCAATTTACTCTTGGGGGTGACTATACTTATGTCATCGGCAGTTGTCTCTTCCCTCTTTAAGTGTGATCTAATTTCCACTGATGGGATCACTTTCAGCTATTGATCGGCTTTCATTCTTTAGTCTGGCATGGAAGTAAGTCTTACCATCATCCTCAGGTCTTTGTCAACATTGTATACTCCATGTAGGTTAATTATGTGGCTACCTATCCCATACACAATGGGTGATAGTGCATTGTACGTACGTGTGTTGGGGCATTGGGTCCTGATTTCCAAGATGTTGTTCTCCCATCCAGGTACGGAAATATTGGAGAAGCCATGAATTCTTGTCATCATGATGATTATCATCAGGCAGTTCTTTTCTTGCATCAAATGTTAAAAAATGAAACAAGTTGGTCGGATCATAGTTCTTTTTCTTGTGTCAAGCTCCTTAAAAAAAAAAATGGAACAAGTACAGTTTCGAGGGGATAGTTAGTTTTCTATGTCAACCATGAATTAAAAATGAATTAGGTTATGAGATAGTTCTTTTAATGTGTCGACCTCGTTAAAACAATAGAAACATTCTGTAATTTCAATTCGATTTTTGATATGATCTCATAAAATCCCAGTTGAATCTTTCTCTTGATCTCATCATTGAACCTTCATTCCATCACCTATACGTGTATAGAAATGTACGGTGAATGCCTGCAAGCTTAGGGCATGTGCCTTGAATTGAGTCACCATGTTGAGGGCATAGCTTTACTTTCTCAAGCATAGTTTGTTTCCGTTTTGAAGCTGTGTAAAAATAGAAACCGGTTTCAAGCATAGTTTATCTTTGTTTCAAGCTTGTGTAAATGAAACCAACTTCAAGCAAAGTTTCTTGATTTCAATCTTGTGTAAAAATGAAACCATTCCCATTTTACCTCTTGTGATTCCTGCCATTTATCTGACCTATTTTTCCATATGAGCCTTCGGTTTTCTCACTCCATCGTCACTATGGTGGCAGATAAGCTTCACTTGGGTTGTTACCCATTTACGAGGAACCCGCTGCGATGAGTGGTATTAGCCAGCCTCTTGACCTTTATTTGTTTATGAGAAGTTCCACCATTGCGAAGCAGTAGCTACCCTTAAAACCACTCATTCCTCTAGGAGGATTCAACTTTTGACCTCTTTTACGGCTCTTAAAAAGTGAAAAATATTGCGGGAACACTTGTCGTTTTAAGCTCGTTAATTGGGCTGCAGTGATATCTCACAGTATACGTTTACCCCCTTTCGGTAGGATAGATTATTTACGAAGAATACCCCTAGCTGTCACGATTAGGAGGTTTTCTCGGGCTTGTAGTTTTCTAACTTTTTGGATCTGAGAACTATTTACGAAAAGGCTGCTTTGAGTTTTATTTTCCTTTACTTTAAAACTCTCTATATGTAGAAATACTGCAAGGTTATTCCTTTGTAGGACTCGTTAAAACGGATTACATCGGACTCCATCATAATGAGAACATAGGACTACTACTTCCCCTACTGGAGCTCGTAAATGTGCTGATTTGGATTTGTAGAGAAAAACTTACATAACAGCACATGCTATCCCCTTTCAAGCTTGTTTTCAAAATAATTTTGTGTACTTTCCAAAAATGGTGGAAATGGAACCCAAAATCATAGTCGTTTTGGGAGTATGTCCTCTTGAATTGTGGAACTTGTCTTCATTCGTGTCGGGTTAGGGGCATCCCATCTCATTACTCTTGCTTTCTTCCATAGGTTTGGGTAATATCTTGTTACTCATCTTGCTCTTTGCCAAGTCACCATGACCTCGAGATCCCTTTGATGTCAAATGCGCTAAATCGATCATCGTCTTGCTTGGGCCTGTTCAAGAAGTTTGCACTCTCAGTTTCAACCTCCCTCTAATTCTCACCATTGGTCTTGATTCATAAACACCATGTTCCTGCATTCGATGATGTGGGAAACATTATGGCCACCTTCGATCAAGGTCACTTCCTGTCGACTTGGCTCATTATCCAAAATTTCGATCTAGAAGACTCATCGAGTACCTTGGAGCATGCATGCCTCCAATATCGAGGTTCTTCATTCGACACGAGGTTTTCATTATTGACGCCCGATCACATATGATTCTGTCGGTGTTCAGCTGATCTTTGTTCACGATACCATGGGTGTACCTCTTTTCTTGTGAGGACCATTGTCATTATTAGTGGTTTCTCTGTATACCATTAACATTTTTTTCCTCATTTCTTTGGTAATCGGAAACAATGTTCTTGCATTTTAAGCTTGACTCCACATATTCGCATGCTCGAACTTTTGCATGCTTTGTTCGGTCAAGATGAAGCATAAAGACCACAGATTTTGTGCGGTAAAATCCAACTACAAGTTCTTTGTGGATTGTGCTGACTTATTACATGAATATTTGATTAGATACGTGCAAACCTATGCTAAGTAAACTTCTTCGGATGGTTGTCATACCTTCAGATCTCGGTTTTTGTACTACTGTGAATGACTACGCCCATACCACCATGTCTCACCTGGAAGATATCAGGTGTATTTGTACTCGAAGGTCTTATGGCCGAGTGGTGTTTTGGAAGTTGAGCAACGTTATGTCATAAAAAATTTTCACCCTCCCTCTCCCTAGGACCTCTCATTCTTTAGGGGCAAGCATTACCCAAAAGTTTTTCATAGTCCCTGAGTTTCTCATCTTGTATGTTGAAGGACTATTCCTTGTGACACACGGTAAAATATCACGAAAACACGATAATCATACATAAGGGCAAGGAATTATACGCTTGAAACATTTCCTCGAAAAAATCAATAAAACATATGTTGAACATTCGGCATGAAAACAGGATTTCATCCTCGCAAACACAGGTAATTTACACTAAGTCAACATGCCACTGGTGCCAGCACAATATGTTTAAAAAATTTTCCAAACCTTCTTCGGGATTTTAAAAAAAAAATAAAATTGTAAAAGTTTGATTCTAACAACTTGAAATGAATCATCAAAAAAGAGGTTTGGATGTTTGGCTCCAAATTCTGTTTAGAAGTGGTTTTCCACCTCTCATGGAATTCCTAAGGTAGAACACTCCCCAAGTTATAGGGATCCTAACACTCTCCTTCTCCCTCTACTGAAGCCTGCCCTCTGTTGCAACCTAGGCCGAACATTTGAGAACGATGGGCCGAGCGACTATTGAACGAGCTAAGAGAAACCCCCGTAGGGACGGAAGAGAAACCTTGTCTGTTCTGAAGCATAGCTTTGTGAGACCTTTCATTTGAGCTACTGTAGAAGGAAAAACGCGATGTGGAACTTGGTTTTAATCTTTCTTTATTTTAATAAACTGCTCGACTACTATATATTGGTTCTATTGTTGTATTGCGACTGTTACGTAATGCAATTTGATTCGATATTTTGCGAATGATTGATAGTTACATTATTTGATTAACCCATTTTATGTTGTCATTTCTCTCACTGTACGAGTGTACGCGATGAGCGAAATTGCGTTATAATTTGTTGAAATGGGGCTAACACTTCTCCTTCGACAACGACGATGTAGGACTTGAGGTAGGTGACAATACGTAGCTTTTCTTCCTTTTATGTCAGAGTCGATGGCACGCTATTTTTTTGTTTATGGAACCCCACTCTTGAGCTGTGGGATCGCCTGCGTGTCTCGAAGGGATTTACCTCTCAACATTTCTATATCAACTTGCTCACTAATGGAGGCAGGTAACTAACGACATCTTGATATGGTGACCTCCTGTGTGTTGTGATGTGGGTGCTCCGCGTTCCCTAGGATCATTCAATAATACGCCATTCCTGGTGCACTTTATTTAAATACTCTATGTGTCTCTTGTGATGGGTTCTTCCACTCACTTCTCCTCTTCTTGTAGTTGTTCCCCAACATATTAAGGTTCTTCCTCTGGTGACAACTCTCATCTACATGCCAGCATAAACTATACGAAGACCTGTCACGCCTTCTCTTCATCGAACTTGTATCTATGAACACGCTTTGTCATCTTGAAATGGTGGAATTTTCTGATAAGTTGTGAGGGTGTGTTAGTGTACCCAAAAATATCCCAACTCTACTATCGATTCTGGATTTTACGCACTTGCATCATATAAACATGATAATAATAGATAAAATATCCCTAGAAATTGGGCTTTATAGTTTTATTGCTGAAAAATATTTTTAAAACATGCTCATCTTGAGAATTCGATGAGGAATGTTGTTATTTCTCTTTGTTGTTTCACCCATCTAAGTGCAATGGTAGGCCTTGATCATCTGTATACGCCATACGGCTCACAATAATTTTCTTCTTACAAATACTTCCCCCTGTGAGTTGTAGGGTGTATTCTCTGATATTATTATTTTGCTGATTTCTTGGTTTAACATTCGGCCACATATTAAACCTTCTCTCTTGGGAGGCCATCCAGTTTCTTTTTCCAACAAGTGCTTAAAATTCACATAATTTAGAATATTAAGATGTCTCTTCTATATGAATAATATCCAAAAATTTCATGAAATAAATAAAACATGTGATGTGGCCATGGAGGCTGTCGAAAAGGTCCACACATTTGAATGAACTCTTTTAAGGACATGCTTTCATTGTCATTATCATGAAAAGGTGGCTTTGTTGTTATTCCAAATGTTACAACCTTTGAATGTGTCTTTGATACTCTAATTGCACCCTTTGAAATGTTGTGAAAATATGTTGCATGATCTTCGGAAATATCCATGGTGCAAATGGACAATCCACATTCACTGAGTCATATCCCAACTGCGACACTATGTGTGTATCGGAACCCACCAAGTATCTCATTTTAATGCGGCTAGGTTAAGCAAACAACAACGACGGCTCTCGTGTGCCATAGGTGTATGTTACTTATACCATAATGTTATGAAGATTATATGGAAATCACATGGTGCTTAATAACGTATCACGCTGACGCCCAATGACTTGTTAACGAACCCTTGGCTAATACGATAGGCCCGAGCTGAATGTCACCATGTTGAAGGCTGATCGGGTCGATGTCTCGGCTCTACACCTTCTCTTATTTCTGGTTAAAAAACACAGTCTGTAATCTAATTTTAGGGTTATTCACTAAAGAAACTTCTGTCACTTCCTTGTCCTGTAATGACAAAGAAGAAAGCCTTTCCTTTATAAATATCACATGTTTCTGATGTTCAACATGAGCAATTCTTCTTAGAGACCTAGAACATACATGACGTCTTTCAATGTGGAGGGAGAACCACTCCCTTTGAAAAGTAATTGTGCGAATACACCGGTCGTGGTATACCTTCCATCATCTCCCATCTCTATGCTTACTAAATGCTTCTCTCAGTGGTTGAAAATTGTTTGTTTCACGATGTATGGGAGTAGGCTCCTATCCAAATACCACACTACATCACCAAATTTCTGCCATGCACGTAAGTGAGGGTGAAATCACTTTCTAATTGTGAAGGGCTTCTGTCTGCTCTGTCACTGTGACTTCTTCTGCCTAACCTTCTTCGTACGGACACTTTGTTGCATAATGTTCAACGTAAGTGGCGGCTGTTGTGCGACGTTCTTCTGTTCTTATCACGACTGATCTCCTTTAAATTGGGATTTCTTCCCTTTCCCTTTCTTTTCATTTCTGTCCAAGGCACGGTTAACCTAATGTCAACCTTGGATGAAGGTCCCGCGTCTCTTGTTCATTCTGTGAGCTGTTAGTAAACATATGTTTTGAGTTTAATGCTTCTCCCCTCCCATTGAACAAATCCTGGTGGTTGTGCCGGCTCTTAGGAAGCCTAAGTGATAGTCTTACCGGATAATCTTCTACAATGTAACACTGTACTACCAAGTTCATCATGACATTGTGTGAGCTTGCCCGGAGTACTATGGTATTATGTCTCCCATATGCATTTGATATTCTGACTTCTGTTTTAGTGTAACTTCCTGTAATGATGTTCTGAATAGTTAAATAATGTATGCCACGGTGCATATGGTTTTCCTTCCTATGGAGATTAGAGACAATATGGTCTCATACTAACTCCAGCTATGATCCTCCCTCCCTTGGTGACACTCATATTCCATTTTCAGTTCATGCATCTAATGGGTAGCCTCGCTTCGGGACATAATTGTCAATGAATTGATTTATTCCATTGTCTTCCATGATTAATTTCATCCTTTCCTTCCAATCAATATGGTCGAACTACCCTCGGGGAATATACTCAGCCTTAATCAAACATACATCCTAATCCATTGTCAGTTGAATAGTAGATCTACAAAAACTCATTCATCCTACAAATATGTATTTGAATTATCTTCTCTACTACGATTATAGATTTGATACCATGTGAAATTCACTTGTGAGTTCAAACTACTAATTTTGTTCTTTTCCTGAAAAAATAAACTTGAGTCTGCCTCTACTACTCATCTTGTGACTTGTTCACAATGTTGAAGAAATATAACAAACTGTGGATGTTTTAACACATAACATAAAGATATATCTGGGGAAATACTGCTGTCAAATCATATAAATATTTGTATATTTTAATTAGAAAATAGAGAAAATACAATTCTTATTTTAAAGCACAGACAATCTATTTGCCTAGTATAACGTCTATGTCATTTGCCTCACAAAATTGGCTAAATAATATTGTATTGATTTTCTTTACCTTATGTTCTATTTCCTTGAATTTTCACTTAGGAATCAACCCCTATTAATTAGGAAATTCCCCATCCATAATTATTCGCAATCCCTATAGGTCCTTCTCTTGTTGCATACACCACCTATACAACTTGGATAATTAACTAGTGATGGTCTACTTCTTAAACTCAATATCAGGCTGAATATTGTGGGTCCATAAACATGAGTTAATTATGGTTGATTTATCGGTTAACTGGTTTATCACTGAGTACATTCCCCACTATGCCTCTCCACTAGTTCTCAAACTGATTAGACTAGTTTAATGAACTTAATCCGGTTTAATAGAAATAAATAATTACAACTCAAATTAAATTCATCATAGGCACCAAAAGTAGTATGTACCATGTCCAAATTTAGGCCCTCAACTTGGGGTGTGTTCGGACAATAATTCAAATTAACTTAGTTCTTGTCTTCGATAACGATGTGGTATTAATTTTCTCCTAATTTAATTGAAGAAAATTTAAATCGGGGATTTTCTTATTTTCATTTTTTCAATTTTAGCAATAGTTAGTTCTGCGTTAATGGATTTTTGTGTAGGCATTAATTTTAATTGGTTCTTGGAAGGATCAAACAACGAGTTTAAATTATTAAGATGTATACTCCTTATTTGGGTCATGAAATTTGCATTGGGGGAAATTAGATGTATGTGGAATCTTGAAAAGATGATTATGTTATATTGGTGGGTGATCTTAATCACAGTGCTGTAGGGATGAGTGTTGGGGGAATGAGTGTAAGCTGAATCATTGGGATATTATTTAGTGACTCCCGGGAAGGGGGAGGGGGGGGGGGGGGGGGGGGTGAGAATACGATGTTTAGTGCGGTGAAAACTTTTTAAAATTTTTTCTTTCTTTTAAACCCATGTGCTACTTTAATGAGCTTCAACTACGCGTATACACGGATATCCTTAAGAAAACTGGCGTGTGCTGTGGGGATCTAAATATGCATTTAATTTCTTAACTTATATCGTTGCATCATTCATTCATCGGATGTTTGGTAAACGATGGAAAATAGGTGCGGTAAAATTAAAATAAATCACCACACATAAGCAACACACATGAACACGATTTAAGGTGGAAACCCAATTAGGAAAACCACCGTGCCTTCTTATCGGGTCTTCAATATTTATTATATAAAAAACTTCACACAATCATGTCTGCAGCACGGACTCCTTTTGACATGTGGCTTTTCTTTCTTGAAAGGCTACAGCCTTCTCTCCCGTTTTACCACTGCCTCTCCCACGGAAGGGAGCTACTACCCTTATATAGTTTACCCGGCTGTGGAAGGAGCTGTACGCCTGCAGAGCAGCACCAGGCTGCCGACCCGCGTTTCATCAGACTCCAAACTTGGATCAACGCGACCAGCGGCCCTTTGCTATAACCGATAACCACTTCGCCCAATGCTTCCGACGAACGGTGGAGAACCCGCGTAACTAGAATATCGGAAGATAACCGGACTTGAATAGATATGCACGACTTGTTCAACCTTCGAGAGGCAATCATTGGTTCGGTTGTCCCCGCGCTTTTGTTCGTCAGGCACAACGTGTACACGCTTTTCATGGGCAGACCGCGTGCCATCTCTTTGCCATTTGGAAAACCCTATTTGCCCATCGCACTTTTATTGGATGATCCACGTATACATCGCTTTTCATGAAACGAACATGCATTATAGATCTAAAAGATAAACTTTAACGAACGAATCAGATCTGTGAACTTTACCCCGATTTCTTTAATTTCTTCTTTTGAGATTTGCTTTAAGTCTTCTGTTCTGCTTCTTCCAGATCTCCTAGAGATTCATCATTTCTAGATCTAGAAGATCTTTGACTTTCATCATGTTCATAGGTGCATCATGAATTCGGATCTGTGTATTAAAAACGATTCAACCCGTGCGAATATACTTCGGTGAATATCGGCCATCGAACACTTTCACACCTCCTTGCTACCGTTTTCTTCTCCTTAAATAAATTTGGCCTTTATATTGTGGTCAAAAACCACTCAACATTTGATATGGTATTCACAGGCGGGATCAAATAGATAATCAAGCGCTCAATACTGGGCCAATATTCGTAGTAATACCCACCAGTTTCCATAAAATTGAGCTGGGTGTCTTGGCTGTGATTCATTTCTTTGCAATGCCTACGAGCTTCTCATGTAACCGTATGTGCCTTGTGACCTTGTTCAACGTTGTTCAAACACTTTAAGATTCCTTTCTGCTATGCAGGCGATGTTGTGAGTACATCAGATTTACATCATTTCCATCAAGGACAACTTACATCAAGTAGGGATTGCCTGTCAACTTTATCAAATGAGTTTGTATGTGAGAGACAACACTCTGCATCATCGTGTAACCAATTTCAAATAGCTATTCAAGTTGATGTCATGAATGTTCTTCGGATCCTCTCTCACCAACAGGATAATGAGTAAGCAGGGTGGGAAAAATTTCCTGAAGATTAGTGGCTTCATGGTGCATGAAAAAGATTTTGTTAAATTTTGGTTTATAAGATGTGGATTTGTTCTTCTATTTTGTTTGATCACTCTCCCATCATCCCTCATTGGTCAACCAATCATATCTCTGAAAGTGTCCTCTTTAAATTTAGCCACACTTGGCTTCTTGGGATCTGAGTTCAAAAATTAGTGCTTAATACTTGGAAGGCATGTCCAATTTTTTACAGGGTTATGTACATGGAATTGTTCTAAAGCTGGAAGATATACTTAAAAAGGAGGGTCTTCTGAGTGCGAGGAAAAAAGTGGATCAGATGAAATTGGGACCAATAGAAGATGATATGTCTCATCTTAACAACCCATCTTCCCCAAATTTACTCTTCGAATAAAAATTTCGAAAATTAGTGTTCAGGTCTTTAAAACAAGAAGGTTTTGCAAATGCAAAGGTCAAGCTGTTTTCAAAGAGTTGTGCAACTTGGATTGAGGATGAAGATATGAAATAAAAATTTCATCACTTTGCCTCTTCATGCAGATGTTGGAACACCATTTGGGATATTACAAATGACATTAGTGAAAAGGCTATATAGATTGGAAGAATTTACAAAAGTGCCTTAAGTTATTTGGGGATACTTATGATTCTTGTTTGGATATGGATTTTAAAATCGATTAGAATACATCAAAGCTAACTTTCCCAAGATATTCTCGGAAGCAAATGTTTCTTTGTGGGCGGGGCAATCACTATCCAAAGAGGTCTCGTAAGTCTTAAAATAATTTGACAAAGATAAGTGTCTGAAGCCCTCACAGTGAATGGTGGAGCTATTCACTCATTTTTTATGATGTCATAGGTCCACGATTTGTTACATATGGTTGAGGAATTAAGAATTTTATACAAAAATATAGGGGACTATTAACACTACATTCATCGCCTTCATATTCTAAAACACAAATCCCCAACATTGGGTATTTTTGACTATATATTTATACAACATTTCTTATAAATTCAATTTTAGATTATTGCTAAAAAAATTTGGTAGGGCTATCGTTTTATCTCTCCTAGGAGTACTTTTTTTTTTAAGTATAGGCAAATTAGGGACACGATTGCAATTTCTTATGAATGTCTACACTCGGTAAATCCAAGTGAAGGAGGATATCATTCTAAAATTAGATATCATGAGCCTACGATAGTGTAGGAATGGACCTTTGTTAGACTTATCCTAAAAAAGTTGTAATTCTTTCCACTAGTGTCGTTGGAGTGGATCTCTTATGTCACTTAGGTTTTATTATTATCCTCATTAATAACGTTCGGCTGAATTTTTTAAGGCATATAGAAATTTATTAGGGTTGTTCTCTCTCTCCATTGTTGTTTTTATGAGTCATTGATGGGTTGAGTTGTCTCATAAAGTTTGCAAGTTGGAAAAGTATTTATGTGATTGCATATTACCGGAAATATCTTCATCATTTGTTTGCGAATGATGTTCTTTTATTTGGAAAAGTCTCGGTGTTTCAATGTAGTCATATATTTCATATCTATTTTAGAAATTCGATATTGTGGGTTGTACATTAACAAGTAAAAATGTTTGATCATATATGCTTCAAGTGATTTCAAGCAATTTGTAAGAATTGCTAACATTTTCGGAATCAAAATCTCCTTTGGATCGGGGTTAACAATGTAAACTATCAAACAGAGCCCTTAACAATAGTTTTTGTGTGATAGCAAAAATCATGGAATTTTGAAAAGTGTCGATTCATAATACCTTTTTTTTAGCATATTTTTCACGCTTCCAAATTATTTTATGTATAAAGTATGAACACTTTTTTTAAATGTTAGTGATTTTCATGTTGATTTTAAAGTGTATTGATCGTGACAACCCTTTTTTAGAGGGCTTATTTTTACATTTTAAATTTTCTAATATATTAAGTGTGTATTTTTTTAATGTTAGTGATTTTCCTTAAGTTTGCAAAATATCAACATTTTTTTTAAGGAATATTTTTGACACTTTTAATTTTCTTATATCTTAAGTATGCACATTTTTTTAAATATGCATTATCACACCATTTTTCAAGTTGTCTTATTCTGTCATATTTGTTGTCATAATGTGTTTGTTTTTGAGGTTTTAAAAACATGCGTTTTTTGTTTCCTTTGCAATGCTTTTATAATGATTTTTTTGCAAAGTTAAAATAAAATAATAACATTAATATTTTGGGTTGATATTTTATATATTTATATATAGTTAATTAAAAATTCAATACACAAAATAATTATCACTAAAAAATAATAATTTTAAACATAAACCAAAAATACACATTTTGCATATAGATATAATTTAAAAGAAAATGTGTTTTAAGACCTTTTTGCTAAAATTGACATGTAAAATAATATAGTTTTGAAAAAAAATGGTCAAAAAATGTTGAAAATAGCAAATTTAATAGAATTTTATGTCAAACATGATGACATTGAAGTTTTTTTTCCAAAAAAAAAAAAATTCATATAAAATTTTGAAGTAGAAATAACAAAAGAAAAATGTATATATATATATATATATATATATATATATATATATATATATATATATATATATATATATATATATATATATATATAAAAAAAAAAAAAAAAAACTTAAAAAAAAAAAAAAAAACACAAAAAACAAAATAAAAAATATAATTGAATAAAAAAAGGCATAATAGATAATAAAAAAATTAAAAAAAAAACAAAGTAAAATAAAATAAACAACATTAGTAATTGTTCTTGAAAACATTAAAAAAAAATTGAAAAAAATTAAAAAAACGAAAAAAAAAATAAAAAATAAAATAAAATATAAAATATAAAAAAAAGGTGCCACGAGCCATAAGGCGGAGGTTAGTAGAACCCAAGAACTGGCGAGGTGGGGGGGGGTCATGCTCATCCCCCTTGCCGGGCGCGTACGCATGGGCCCTAGGTAGAGAAATGCGATTCCGCAGATGGAAGACCTCCACAAGGCAGGTAGGCCTTTTTTTTATTTTATTTTTAAAAAATTTTAAAAATTTTTTTAAATGTTATTTTACTTTTGTTTTAAATTATATGTTTTAATTTTTTTTAAACATTTTTTTAAGTTGTTTTGATTTTATTTTTAATTGTTTTCGAATTAAAAAAAAAAATGTTTTCTTTGTTGTTTTAATTTTCTTTTAGTGTGTGTTTGAAAATAATATAATATATATATATATATATATGTTTTATCTTTTATAAGTTAATTTTATTTTTCAATTTTTTTTGTGTTTTATTTTTGTAACTTGCTTTTTTTTAATAATGTTTATATTTGGTTTTATGTTTTTATTTCTTGTGTTATGTTTTTTAAGTTTGTGTTTTCATATATATTTTTATTTACTCGTTATTATTTTTGTGTTTTTCTTTTCTTTTTAGTTGCTATTTTCCAATGTTTTTGTTTTTGTTCTCTTTTGGATTTTCTATTTTTTTTTGTTTTCTTCTATAGGGTGTGTGTCGATCACTTGATTAGCAACCCAATATGGTTTGTGTGTTGTTGTTCATTTGTTTTTAAATTTTTTGTTGTAATGAATTAGATGCAGCTCCTACAATGTGTCAATTTCACTTCATTGTTCTTTAAGTTTTCATTCTGATAGGTCAGTTATTATTTCGCGTGTCAGCAATTTTGATAGTTGATTTTAAATTTTTGTTCACGATCATGTCAAATTGTCTGGGGCTAAGATATTAAAATCCTATAATTTTATAATTTTAAAGGAATTAATCTTGGTATAATGACTCTTTCATTCATGTTCATTTTTAAAACTTTTAGCGCCAATTTTTTTCTGTCCGATGGTTGAAATATATTTTGAAAACTTAAGGTTTTGTAGTCATGATCTTTCATTTTAATTTCACGATTTAATTGTAAATTTTAAAGTTTTCTAAGTCATGATATTTTATCTCTAATGCTATTGTTGAAAAAAAATTTATAAGTATTTTTACCTTAACATGACAAAAATTTGTTGGAAATTTTAAAACTTTTAGAGATGTGATATTTGTCATTTAATATGGAAATTTTTCGAAAATACGATTTTTTTGAATTTTAAAAAGTTTTTAAAAGACGATATTTTTTCTTTAATATAACGAATTTGAAAATCATTTTAATTTTAAGGTTTTTTTTTGGAGCTGTGATATTTTATGTTTAACATCATTATTAAAAAATGTTTTAATTTACCGAAAAAAAAAAATTAAAAAAATAAAAAAAAATTTAAAAAAAAATAAAATTCCAACACCAACACTTTTAGATTTTCAAGGTGTTTTAAAAGGAAATTGGTTTTTATTGGATTTCTTTGCTATTTTTTAAAAATGTTGAAAATTTATAGAAAAAAATATAAATAGAAAAAAAAAACAAAAGTTATTCCGACATCAACACTTTTGTTTTCGAGGTTGATTTTCATGTTTCTTTGAGGTTTTTTTAGATAGAGTTCTCATTTTGAGTTTATAGATCCCATTTGATAATTGTACCTTCAGTGGTTTTATATAACTTGGATTCTTTCTCAAATAATGTCATTGGATTACTAAAATTCGAGGAAGACTATCCTCTTGGTTGCATAGGTGGCTTTTGAGCGATATCAATCTTATTCCTGTCAAGGTCTTTTTAAGAAAAATTTATATTTATTGGCTTCATTTATACATGATGTCTGTTATCCATCAAGAGGATTAATGCCATTGTTCAAGTTTTCTAACAGAAAAAGATTGTGGGAAATTTCACTTGGTTCGATTGGAGGAACTATCTCAGCAATTTGAAAATGGGGCTTGAAAAAGAGACAGAATATTTTTGGTTTTGGTCGTTAGTAGCTAAATACTGTGGCATTCTGTTTAGAAATGGGATCTACAACAAAATTATTAGGGAAAAAATATTTAAAAAACAAGGATCACCTCTCATGGATCAGGTTAGGTGGTCCTTCACCAAAAATGTTTCAATAATACGGTAGGGTTTCATAAAGAATAAAGAAATGGTTCTTTGGTACAACCTAGAAAATTGAAGATAGGGGATTAGTGAATGGTTATTTGGTGACCATACCTACCAATTGAATTTTGTCTCGTATTTTGAGCTTAGAATCTCACACTATCGGATTCTGTTCCATAGTGACTGAAAATATCCATGGCCCGTCTTGGAAACATGATGCGAGTTGGTATGAAGGGTTAATGGATGATATTGGAGGAATATATAAAAAATTATAAATGGTGTTTGACAAACCTATCTGGTAAGGGTTCTGAATCACTTCGATGGGGTGGATGGTTGTTTATGGTAATATGTCGATAAAAGAAATTTATAATTTCATATCTTATAATCCTCAATCATATTTTTCTTTATGTGTTGGTGCAATTATATATGGAAATGGAATATGCTGCATTGAAAATAAGATACAACGTTTGTCGTGTTGAAAACAGAAATCTACTTGAGATAATCTTTGCAAAAAAGAAGGTTTCACATGGACATAGTTGGTCTTTGCCTTTAAGAACTCAAGTGAATATGTTTGTCATGCTATTTCTTTCTTTCTAATCTCGGGCCATATGGCTCAATGTCACCATCTCATGTCCATATCTTCTTCTTGGGATTTCTCTTCGGTCGAGTCTTGCATTGCGTGGGTGGAAGAATAACTTTCGGTCTCTTAGATCTATCCCCTTCTTCAATTTTTTTTGGGATAATTTGCTCTTATAACGCACCATCACCTTTGAGAATCCTTGTGGATATTAATATAATCTATTACTGCGTATGATTTTTGGAGAATACGGTCCTTCGATCATTAAAACATAGTGAGGTTCACGAGTCACATTATTGTGTGAAAATATTCATACGTGGTTATTTTATGAAACAAAAAAAAATAAGTTGGGCGGTGGATTGGTGATAACGGGTTGTGATACGTTTTTGTGAAACAAGGGCGTGTTTTTATAGAAAAAAAGGATGTTCGATCAAGCAATTTGTAAGCACTCGGCACTTAAAAATAGCTTGACATTAAAACTTTAAAAACCCTCAATTGAGTTAGTTTCCTTACTCGATAGAGCCTTTAGGCTGATCATTGAATGATTAACCATGTATAAGGCTCAATTGACAATTTATTTAACACTCGTCCGAAAAAATCTAATTTTGAATTTAAGCATAAATCAAGCATTTAAAGTGCTCGATCGAGCTCTGGGTCATAGTCTGGGTTTAGCAACCCTTCTAAAGGATTTCTCTGCAACCCATTTTGTGCTAGTGGTTTGGGCATAATGTCCCTTAAGTAAAGTTTTATCATGTTGTGTGAAATCCTGTCCAATGCGCACATGAATTTGCTTTTCGAATTCATATGATATTTTTCATCTAATTTCTTTCAACATAACACTTGATTTTTTTGGATTGTTTCAAAGGGATGATAAAAAATATCAATTACAAAATATACTGACAGAAAATTTTAAGAAAATAACCCTATCTTGTTTGAGTCCTTTTAAAGGTACTCTTGCTTTTTTCAATTTATTTAAGAATTTGAATTTTTTTTTTTTTTGAAAAAAAATAATAAAAAAAAATATAATGTTACATAAACAAATGATTTTTTAATATGAAAAAAATTAGTTCTCTTACGTGTATCATGCTTATATATATATATCTGTATGTATGCATGTATGTATGTATGTATATAAACGCAGTGTACACGGAGAGAACTAATTTTCATGATAAAATTATTTATTTATGTAACATTATATTTTTATTGTTGTTCAAAAAAAAATTCAAATTCTTAAATAAATTGAAAAGCAAGTACCACTTTGAGACTAAGCCTAGCTGGGGTTATTTTCTTTATATATATATATATATATATATATATATATATAATTACACATTTTAGACTAATTTATTCTATGTGGCTGCAACTGCATACCTCATGATTTTGTAAAAATTTGCAAGGACGTATATTGCATTTAATGGAAAATTGAAGTTATCGAGACTACTTTTTGCGAAAAATATCATTAGGACAACAACATAATTATCCACATATTTTCTTTTTACTCGAATCCAAAATTCACGGTGCTTATATGAATTTTGAGTACTCAAATTGATAAAAGAGTAAAACTTGAGAATTTCATACCTTCTGTTCCGCGGTGTAACCCATGTTCATGCATTCACGGATGTGAAAACACATTTGTTCTTCAAGGGAATATAAACATCCCTCGATTTGAACATCGGTCCACTGGTAACAACTCATGGATAGAAATCACTACTCCATGGTGGTTTTCGTGCTAACCAATAGATCACATTAGACACACTTTGTTCATTTTCGTTGATTCACTACGTTCAGATTGAATGGATAAAAAACCGTTATGATTTCTCACGAAACCTTTCACGCAAAGAATGACGAGGAAAGTTAAAGAATTGAAGTCCGGTAACTTCAAATAAATCCGAGTTTATACACATTTACACGTCTCAAAACACTGCAGCGGATGTGACATTTAAACAATGGCTCAATGCCAATCTAGGATAATTCATTTAATTTTTTTGTCCTGAATGTGTTCATTTAGGACACCTTCTGCTATTACAGTTTTGTTAATTTCTATGGTTATTTAGTCCTTTGAATACCAAGTTTTTATATATTCTGTCTTTTGTCATGGAGTCTAGCTATGGTAAATTTATTTTGGTTCATTAGGTAATATGGTAGCATAGTCTTATTAATTAGGAGATGAGTTTTGTTATATCTTTCTACTACACATGACACATGTTTTGTCTATTATAACATACGATCTCATGTCATCGTTTTCTTCTATAATAGAAATTTGGTTTGCCTTTTTTTTTTCTTGGTAGTATAAAAATCCTTAATGCTTCTTTAATTGAGAAAACAGATATTTATATAATTGGTTTACATACTCTGTTGTTACACAATATTATATATTTGTATTTTAAATTATCTTTAATATAAATTGAGTATCTTGTGTGATCTAGTTTATAGAATAATATTTCAACCACGCTTAAAATTAGGGTTAATTTAACCTATTAACCAAGAACATCTCATATAATGGTGCAATCACATACTAAGCACGAACAGTAAGTTTAATATCCTCCAACACCTCCCTTAATGAATATTTGTCATGATTTTTTTTTTTTTTTTAAGATTTGAAGCTTGTTGTTATGCTATACATTTTTAAATCATTAGATTGATTTCCATCACAACTTCACATTGAGCTGTACTTCCACTTTATTTATGATTAAAACTAGTGGCCATTATATGGATATGCTTCCATATATAAAATACATGACCTCACTGTTTATTTAAAAAAGTAGTTTATATATTGAATACACCATATTAAATCTTCACAATACTGTTATCTTTGATCATATTTTTAAATATTCACTATCATTTCTTTTACAATTAATGATAATTGAAAAAAAAATCTGTAGAAAATAATTTAACTACACCACCTATGGTTCTAACAGTTTACATGGATGACCTTATCGACATACGTATACATGTTGCAGTCGGAGAGCTTGGTATTAGAAAACTAAAAAATGAAAAGTGCTCATAAATGATTCAAACTAGAACGTGGATAGAATTTAACTAGGATTCCATGTGACTCATTTCATGGAATTAAGGTTACGTATGAGTAAGTTAACAGTACGCTGTTCATTTTCTAAACATGTAAAAATTGTGCGAATAATGACATTGATGACTTGGCAGTCCACTTAGCACCTCAAGAATATTTAGGGAATATTCTCTAGTTTTCATCCCGGTGACAACATGACAAGTGTAATCACCCGGATTCGCCAATTTGCTTGAGAAGTTGATTTTCTCCTATTCTTAGTACGGAATTATCTGGTGGACTGTTTTTATTAATGGTGAATTTTAAATGACAGGAAGAACCCATGCTTTTACCGGAGAGCTACCACGTCCCCCACCCCCTAATGGCAAGGGTGGATGGCATACATTTTTATTACAAGGTTGAAATGTGGGCACATTATTAATTTTATACAAAGTTGAATCAAAAATTTGGAGCCTTACCACAGGCTCCTTGCATATGTCAACATCTATTTATATCAGTATGGACCTATGGTCCAAACTATATGCATTCAACAAGTATAGCGCCGGAGGTTGGGGTCGAACCCACAACCACCACATACCTTTGCACCATACCATGAGTTTATTAACCACTAAGGACTTCGCCTCTGCTTAAGTTTTAATCGTGCCATATATGGGGATTCGGGGGACCAATCCTACGGACAGGCGCCCTCCCCACGTGTCGCGAGGAAAACTAATACCAAATGATACGACGAGAAATTTAACGAGGATTAGAACGTGTATTAACGATAATACAATGGTTATACCACGATAATCGAAATTAATAGTAAGTATTGAGTTGCTTTTCGTCAACATTAACCCCGCCCAAATCCGATTGTCGATAATTAATTGCGTGGTATCTTGGTGTAAGAGATGGAAGACTCGCCAAATGTGGGCAGCTCCACATTTGGTGGAGTTAGCGAGTGGACTTCCGAGGTGGTGGAAAAAAACTAGTAAAAAGTTGGTTTGCTATGCTTAAGGCAATTTTCGACCAATTTTTGGCTCAAAGGAAGTCATTCTTAGTGAATTTTGGTTCTTTGGAGCATTGGGAAAAGGTTGTGAGAGAAACGAGAGGCTGTAAAGCAACACTTTTCACAGAGTTGAAGCTATCTGAAAAGCCCACACTATGAAAGATGGACCAAGGAAGTTAACTGGGAAGGGTGAACTCCTTCATCAAAAACTTGTGGATTTGTCTCTTGTTATTTATGGTTGTTGTGTTTCATTATATTTGTTTTTCAACATTGAGTTTTCCATTCTTTTAATTTCATGAAATAAACTTAATCTCATCAAGATGATGAATTTTCAATCATAAGCTTGTATATAAACCTTGTGATAAGAAGAGCAAGCACTACCTTGTTAATTAGGCAGTATTCACACAACATTAACTAACAATAAATTTCATATCAAGTTGGTATCGGGCTTTAAGTTTGCAAAAAATGTTTTCTGCTTGCTTTGCTTGAGATTGTATAGGGTTTTAATAGTTGCAATTTTGTGTTGCTTACAAGGTTGAGAAGTTGAAGAGGAAGAGAGAGAAGATATTGGTTGGTGGTCTTGAGATTAGGACAAGATGGAAAGAGATGAGAGAGCATCATCTTCACCCAAGAAAGTTATATTCAGTGCACTTGAAGCACCTCAATTTCCATCTCGTGGGTTGAGGTGAAAGTGCAAATTGCTGAGAAGCTTCAGCGATTGAAGAGGTACAAGAATCATAGAGTTTGAGATTGAATCCTTAGCCATTATGTAAGGATTTAGAGAGAAATGTGGACATTCAAAAAGAGGATGTCAAGGGAGACTTGGAATACATTCAAAGAATGGTTAAATCATGTTTGATGCATTCAACTGCGAGAAAAGAGCGAGGAGAAGGTTCATCCATGGAGAAGGATCTTTAAATGGTAAGAAGGATGGCAGAGAAGAGTTAAAAAGGTGGTGGAGGAAGTCAACTCCATCTCCACCATTCTCATCCTCATCATCTTCATCGGCATCTTCATCATCCACTTCCACCATAAACCACCACACTCTAATTTCATCTTAAAAGAAAACTCCATTACTCCAAGTTGGACATCAAGTTTTAACCCATATACAATAGTGAAGACAAATACGGAAAGTTGGACAATTGGATCCTCAATTGAAATGTCTACATAATTCAAAATCTACAAAGGATGAAATAAAGATCCATTCGGCTTCATTAAGGCTAGAAGGAGCAACACTAGTTTGGTGGGAGGAAGGAAAAATTCAAGAAAATGAAATACATGGTAAAATATCCATTTCTTGGGTTGAATTCATTCTTCCATTAAAGACATTTTACATCACGATATCCCCTTTTAAAAAGAAATAATGAGTTTGAAGAAGCTTTGGGGCAACTCGAGCCATTGTTGAAGAAGTACACTCGGGTTTAGAAAAGGGCTTTGTTGTTGAGTAAACTTGAATTCACAAGACACACTCTTGAAATACATTGAGTTTACATTCTAATTGAAACATATTATCCTTAAGTTTAACCCAAACAACTTAGATTAAGTATGTGTGCAAGCCATCTTGAAGCGAGGGAAAGAACATTAGGGAAGAGGAGTAGTAAGAAGAAAACCATTCAAGGGTAAAGGAAAAAGCGAGGGAAAATGGAGAGAAAAGAAGAATGAAAGCATCAAGAAATAGGGGAGAAAACTGCATGCAAACATTGTTTTCCAAAGAGGGGCATGATGGAAGCCTTGTTGGAAACTACATCCCAAACTGAGGCCAAAGAAACCAAATAACAAAGGAAACGAATGATGGTTCCACACACAGCAGATATTGTATCCGATTTGGGGAGGATATGGACCAAGATTGTAGCCATGGTTAACAGAAAGCAAAGCCACCAGCAGTACTAGTTCTCCAATAGTCACAACAACACTCCGTGAAGACACAAGGATGAAAATTTTTCCATAATAGAATGATTTCAAATCACACAAAGATTGATGCATTGTTTGATGATTGGTCCTGAAAACTTGATTTCATAATATTTGGGTCCAAAAACTTAACCTTCGAAACCATGCTGCATCATAAACCATACCCTTTGGGTTGGATAGTTAATAATGTCAATTTACGGAGTTGAAAATGCATGTTTCGATTTGCTATTCTGCCAAACTTTGTTGATGAAGTCAAGTTAGATATTAGTTCCATGACATTACGGGATTATTATCTTGGAAGCCCATATTTTGTCTATAATGAAGGAAAAGTGGTGTTTTGCTATGAGAACAATATAATTTTAACCCCAAGGATGAGGTGGAGTACATAGCAGGAAACTCATCACAAGAAACTAAATATTTATTTAATAGTTAATAATGTGGGGAAATAGAGGGCTAGTTAATGAAAGTAAAAATTTTGTGCTTCTTATGATCAGAAAGGATGATGGTGTTCATGAATATTTGAAGGATGTGATGAAAAAATAAAAATCAGTTTTCTTGATGTGGTAAGTCAACATGGCGAGATGTTTCAAAGACAAATGGGTTACCTCCCAAGAAATTTAGCATGATTAAATTTGCCAACGGATGTTCCACTTCCAAACGTTGGTACATTGCTGTCGCATATCAGTATGTGGGTTGGAAATCAAAGAAGAAAATTCAAAGAATTGTTGAAAAAAAAGGTATTGTCATGCATCTACTTAGTCATGGTTCACCAATTGTTTGGTGCCAAAGAAGGACGGACTTAGCGCATGTGCATAGATTTCCATGCATTGAATAAAAATCACGATAAATAATCACTACCCACTCCCACACATTGATTGGTAACTAGATGGACAAAGTATGCAGATATTTTCACTAAGTTAGACTTACCAGTGGTTATCATCAGTTAAAATAGTTGGAAAGACATTTTGAAGCATTTTTTAAACTACCTAAAGGATTGTTTGAGTGGTTGGTTATGCCATTGATGCAACAAATGCACCATTCTTTTCATGAGAGTCATGGATAGTGTACTTGAACCATTTCTAGATGACTTTGTCATTGTTTACTTAGATGACATACTTATATTCGAGGAGAATCAAAAGAAGAACATGTCATACATGTGAACGAAAGTATGATGTCTTAAAAAAAAAAGAAAGCTCCTTTTTTAAGATGTCGGAAGTGTGATTTTGGCAAGACTTGTTTATTATATTTGGGACACATTGTTGGAGGGAGAGTGAGTTGAAAGATAGAAATACCCAGTACAAGAGGTCATTCTAAATTGTCCCCAAACCCAATATCGAATTACGGAAAGTGAAAGAATCTTTCTTGAGGGCAACATGATGCTGGAAGAGAAATTCAAGCTAATTTTTTCTTCCATTGCGGCTCATTACGTACGTTGACAGGGCGTAAAATTATTCCATTGAGGAGGAATATACGACAAAAATAATTTGGTCTTTAAAGCAAAAGATAAGTTCCTTTGATGGCTTAGCTCTTCTGATCTTTCAGAATAGCCCATTTTGAAGATCAAGCAAGTACTGATGATTATGCTATGGGAGAATTTCTCTACATGCAACATGGTAAGCCTATTTTGTTTCATTACGACATTTTTAATGGGTTGTTGTTCATCGCACGATAATGGTTATGTGCATTGGTATGAAATTTTAAAGAAATGAAGCACTATTTGATGGGAAACATATGGTATCCTCGAGCCATCGACCATTGTGGTACTTACAATCACGGTCAAAGTTGTAGCAATCAAAAAAATTTCGGATGGATGGTATTTAGAAGCAACAATTTCATTTGGTTATACGGTACAAAATAGAATCTACAATAAGAGTAGTTGATGTCTCTGGGCCTATTGTCAAATGGTTATTGTGTTGAACGTAATTCAATTGTATACTTAAAAATTACGATGAACTAATATGCATGGTAAACGATTTTCAAGATGTGTATGAAAAGCTTGAGTCAAAACCAAAATGAAGAGTTGGAATTATCATGTACATAAAAGTTTGTTTTGTATCACTTGGGAAAAGTTACTGTATACCACGGGGAGAAAGAAAATAGTATCGAAGGGCCGCACACTTCATTGATTGTTCAGACATTTCGGTGTGAGCAAGGCAGTGGCAGTTCTTGGTATTGTTATTGGACACATAATTGATAGTGTATCTCGTTTTATTAGAGATGTTCTTTATGTGCAATAAATGAGCTAGTAATAGAAGCACGTTGGACACTCCACTTACGGATCCTTCCACATCCTTGAGAGAAGTATCTTAATGGATTTTGTGGGTGATGTTCTATAAGAAGGTCATGATTGTATGATGTGTGGTGAATAGGTTCGAGAAAAATGTTAATATTTTGATGCCCATGTAATAAAAAACAATTGCATATGAACAAACCGCTAATATTTTCTTTCAAAATGTGGGTTCACATTTTGATTCTTCCTGCTTCTATTGTGAAGTGATGTGGGATTACGTTTGTTGAAATTTTTGGTCAGGAGGTATGGGACATGATGGACACAGTTGAAGAAAAGTACACAACATTTTCATCTGCAAATAGATGATGGTGGGGAGTGGTAAACATGACATTTATTCATCTTCTTGGGGATTGTTCGGCAAGAATCCCAAGTTGTGGGATGAACGATTTAGTGCATTCAACATGTGGAAACAAAATGACAAAGCATTCTTCGACAAACATCACCATTTGAGGCATGTCATAGGTGCCCACCAGATGCCTTTGGACTTCATATTTGAGAAAGATGTCACTATATATGGTCACTGGTGACATAGATAAACAAAATTTCATTGAGAAAATTAGGTTGGTACATCACAAGTGCAAGAGAGCAACTTGAAAGAGTCAGGACAACTAGAAGGCAGGCATGACAAACACGAAAGTATTGATCACAAATTCCAGTTGAAGATGAATTTTAGTTGTATGTGACAAAAATATTGCAATAGGAATGTAAAAAGCTCAAACGATCTGTATGGTCCATTTAAAATTAAAAATATTGTTGCTAATGCATTAGCTGGATTGCCTACTTATATTGAAAATATATTATGTCGTTAATGTTGAGATTTTAGAAAGTTGTTTGAGCCTCCTTTGATTGGTGATCGAGGAAACATGTTCGACGCCATCAATAGATGATTTCTCTCCGAAATATCTTGATGAACTTCGACGAAAGATCTCATACTTAAAGCAGAAGAATCATAACCAAGAAGAGAGGAATACCGAATACCTTAAGTGGGACTCAGGGACAAAATCCTTCAAAGGCCAAATAGGATGGATAGTGAAAAGGGTGAGGGGTTGTGCCCTCACAACACAAACAATTGATAATGCATTGCAGGGTCCAAAAAGGCTACTGGTGGGAGGAATGATGGAGCTCGATTTAGCTAAAAAAAGTGATGCTCGAAATGTTTAAACTAGAGTGACCGGATAGAGCTCGTCACCGAGGATTCCAATAAAGCTCATTTCTTCATCAAAATTGATTCGTGTGAACGGGCAAGTTGTGGTTTGTTGTCCATTTTTATCAAACGAGTAAAAAATTAATGAAAAAACGGTGATAGATTGATGACTTGGATCGTTAGGCACCTTAGGAATCTTCATGGGAATATTCTCTAGTTTTCAACCAACGACAACATGATGTCATCTTGGTCTGTTGTTGCTTGAGAAGTTAGATTTTCTCCTATTCCTAAGTTTGGAATTACCTATGGTGGATTATTTTTATTAATGGTGGAATTTTGAGCGATGGGGGAAGGACCGTAGCACGGTAGGAAGTGCCATTTTATGGCAATTGGATGGCATAAGTTGTAGGGTCGAAATGTTGGGGGCATTATTAATTTTATGCTACAAAGTTGAATCAAAGGTTTGAGCCATGCCACGGGCGCAACACATATATCCGCAGATATATACATATAGAAAGTATCGGGCCTGTGGTCTCAGTACATATACGTTCCCAACAAGGTGTATGGCCGGAGGTCGAGGTCGGACACAGTGCCGCCGCGGCTGCCACCACCTTTTGCTGCCACCGCCACCATAGGTTCCTTAACCACTAAGGGCTCCCACCTCTCGCAGTTTAATCCGCCATATGTGGAGATGGGAGGGACGCGCTGCGCGAGCCAGCCCCCACCCACATGCTGCGTGCCGAAATGAGGAGCTAATACAAACCAATCTGGTTGGAAATTTAATGATTAGAAACGTGTATTAACGATAATTAGTGGTTATACCACGATAATAAAATTAACGAAGGTAGTGCGGGTTAGTGATAAACACGCCCATTAACTTCACTTAACTCTTGTATCGATAATTAATTGCGTGCTTATCTTAGTGGAAGAGATGGTAGGAGCCTGGCAAATGGAACGGTTCCAAATTTAAGTGGAGTTAGCGGCGGACTTCCACAATTAGTGGAGAAAAACTAGAAAGAATTTGGTTTTCCACTGCATGAGAAATTTTCGACCAATTTTGGCTCAGAAAGAGTCATTCTTGGTATATTTTGATGTTTTGGAGCATTAGGCCGAGTTGTAGAGGCAACGAGAGACTATAAACAAAACTTTTATGTTCAAATTTTTCTTTCAACAAATTGGAATATTAATTTTGTCTATTTTCACTTAGGAGATGAATAATTGGGTAAGGAGGCCCCATGGAGCCAGCTTATAGATAAAATCCCTACTGTAGTATGAAAAAGGGATCGACCCCATGGAACTAGCTTTCACACCCTCTGTGTGTGAAAGGAGACTTTCTTGAAAAGAGAGCTTGGTTAGAACATGACCAATTAAGCAGTGTTGAGTATGAGGTGAAGCACTACATGGGACGATGTAGAGAATGGGAGAATATTACTTTATGGAGAAACCCCTATGGATGGGACTCTGTGGAGAAAACCCCACTTGCCCCAGCATATGTGGAGAGGAGGGAGAGCCATTTTTATTCATGCTTGTGTTATTCATTTCATGTCTATTCGGACATTGTGCATTCATTGTTGTTGTGCAGGAGTGGGGAATTCTTGTTTGGGATTCCTTCTCCTTCTTGAGAGAGCCTCTTTCAGGGTTGGTTTTCATTTTCACATCTCTTGGCTCAAGACCCGACATCCTCCTCCCGAGGACAACGTTATTAACATAAATGCGCATCTTGTGTTGTGGGGTGTTGCGATGGAACTCTGTGACTCTTCATCCCTTGTTTTTTAGAGAGAGTCTGTCTTTTCTTTGAAATCTGATTGGAGAAGCTTGAGAGTTGATTTGCAGATGTTGGCATGACATAGTGTTTTATTCCACTCAACTGTGGCAGTTCCTATTAGTGGCTTCGGCGTTATTTTCATGGAAATGCTCTGCAGTGAGGGTTTACGGATGGTTGGAGGGTGAGTCTCAAGTCTCAAGGATCAACCTTCCACTTTGAAATCCATTGGAGGAAGTGCTGTCATGAATTTCACATCATCACCTGACCTTCTCCTATTGAGTTTCCGAATTTGAGTTTATTGTAGTTGCACCCAACAACTGCGGGATTTTAACCATTTTATTGTATTTTGACAATCCCTTGGAGGATGGGTATTGTTGTTCTAAGGGTTGAGCTTTTCTTGCCTATTGTGTTTAGGCCATATGTTGTCATATTCATGTATTGACATCATTTTGCAGCTATATTCCATAATATCTTAATCCTCATAACACAGGTTTATGCAAAAATATGTGAGGTGTTCTCTTTCTGTTTTCATGTACCGCCTGTCTTCTCGAGGGGCTTGCATTGCCTTTTCTTCGAGGAAGGTTGTTTCCTCAGGCTTGTACTCTTTTACTATAACATCATTGTTGGCTATATGTGTATCTTCTTGCCTCATAAGATATAAAAATAACACTGTTGATCTATTGTGTGTTCATGCATTTATTTCTGGGTCCTCGCTCGGGCACTTTTTAGAATGTCTAATAGTGGGGAGAATTTGTTTAACCACTCTAGAAGGATTTCTTTGATTCTAATATTTGGTTAAGGTCTTAGATGTATTGATCTAAGATCTAGGTCTTCAATGTCAAATCACCATTGTATCCCATTTCTGAAAATGTGTTTTCCGACCATGGATTTCTAGTTGTCCCGATTTGAGAACATTACGGTGGTATCAAATCAACTTTCTTGGCTTTCTGACTGTGAGTCTAAAACGAAGAAAGAATCAATTTTTGAAGAAGATGATTGGCTTCTCATCTATTTTCATATCCAAGGACCTCTCCAAGGAGGTCAAGAATATTGAAGAAGAAGGGGAAGAATTGGTACACTTCCTATTCTCATCGAGGAAGACAGTGAGCATGGAAAGACACTTGGATCATGATTCGAGTGATTAACGGCTTGTGATGGTCTGTTCAGAGTATTCAAGGAGACTCTCGAGTTTTCACTCATTTCACATCTGGTGAAGGAAGAGAAAGGCCATGTAGTGAAAAATCAAGGCAGTAGATTTTTGTTGTCTACCTTTAATAGGTCATCTACTAGAACAGGTAAAAGAGTTGGTGGCATTTTCTTTCTACGTCACCTTGGTAGAGAAAAGTTGTTGAAATCTCGGCGTTGCACTTGGAGGGTGGAAGCCTGTGATTGGTGGAGCGACCCGCCAGGCCATGCGAGGAGAAAATACATAAAGTTCATCCAAGGAATGGTCAAAACCTTTGATGTTAAAGAAAAGAGAGTGCCACCACTTCGAGGATCTATTATGATATGTCACACTCATGGAGGAGTAGCTACATGCATCAACGATTGAAGCTGACCAACACTTTGGAGGAGGAACTCTTGTAGCCTACAAGTTCCAAATACTGTCAAGGTGAAAGGATTTCCACATTCTATTGTTGAAAATTCTTTTGATCAGTGTGGAATTTACTTTTGCACTGACAGGGGTCCAAATCTGTTCTACATAAACGAGCAGTTTGCCTTTGCGTTTAGTACACCAACATGAAAGCTTTCAAGGAAAATAAACCATCATCTTCGCATTTTATTGGATTGCATATCCCGTGGAGGTTGGGGTTTGAAGCCTTGAAGGATGATAATGAACATCTTCGATGTTGTCCCTTGGTGACACTTTCTCCAATGGCTCCTCTCGGCTCAAGGAGGAACTCTCTTTCAGATCAAGACCTCATTGGTTGGAGATTGTGTGATGAAGAAAGGTCTCAAGAAGGTCATCGGTAGCTTCAACACCATGGGTGCAAAGATCTTCTTCCTTTTCTCCTGAGAAAATAGAAGACTGAAGGACATCTTAGGATGAAAATATCTCTCATTCTTGTGGTGGACATTTCTTGAGCCATACACATCATGATGGGAGAGTTTTGCCTACCACCTGTTGAATTTGATAGGGTCTCATTGATCCTTGAGAAAGATTGCATTTCAAAATCATAGGTGCAAAGACGAAATTTGATTTGGGGAAGATGGTAGCCTCATGGGAGGAGTACCAAGATGAAGAGAGGAAGAAGCATCACCAAGGGTTGGTGGATGGACGGACAGTTAGAAAGAGCCGGAAGCTGCCGAAAATTTGTGACACCGGCGGCGGAGGCTTGGCTACGCTGGTTACTCTTCGAAAGAGTTTGGCCACCATGGCAAACACTCTTCCTAAGCATACGAGATGGATACTTGCATCATTGAGCGGCATAGAATATGAATGAATGGTGTTGATGTGATACTCACCACATTCATTGTGTATTCATCAAATAGGTTGTGTTGGAAGCATAGAGAGCGACAGCATCTTTGTACCGCTTTCTTCGGAGAGCAAGAAACGATTTTCTCTCCTTTTGCATGATGTTGAGGGAGGCTAGAATTATCTCCTTGGATTTTGATGATAAGTGCTTCAGCCGGAGGAGCTCCTTATGTGTGCCCAACATATGAGGCCTGTGACAAAAGACATGTTAAAGAAATGGAGGTTATGAGTTGAATGAGAGATCATTTGCGGGGCCAACAATGCCGTCACTTGAGAGCTTCACAGGGTTATTGATGGATTTTCCCAAGATCCACTTCACCTTGATGAACTTGGAGAAAAAAGAGGAGGGTGGGATTGATGGAGTATTGGAGAATTTATATATTACATTAGTGTGACCTCAGTGCTGTGATCTTCTTGACTTGGATTTCCAAAGTATAAGAGGGTGATCTTTGTCGCTTATGGTTCCAATTCTCTTCCTAGGAATATGTATACTAATATGGAGGGATCATTCATGTCCACATGCATCCATTTGTCTCCAACATATGGTAAGAAAATATTTTTTTACATCCATATAATATCTAACACCATATTACGATGTTCTTAGCTTTCCTTATTCGATTGCCGTGTTCACAAAGGGCAATTTTTCATTGAGCTAGACCAAAAATTGAACAACTTGTATGATGGAGACAACCATATTTTTTATATGGCCTTGGGAAAAGTGTTTTATTTCATGTGTGATTAAGTTGATATACTCGGCCATTTTCTGTTTATCAATAGCTATCATGACACACATAACTATTCATATAAAACAAAAACAACTTGCCATGTGATTTTCTGAACGATTTGGAAAAGCTGTGACATTTAACATATTAAAGAAAAACATTGTTTGTCAACACGGCTTGTGGAAACACTTTAGTTTTCACTCATTTTTGTTCTTGATCATGACTTCATTTTGCGATATGGATCAATTGCCAAAGCATGATTGTAGAGAGAACGCGATTTTAAAATGTGTCCTTGAGTGGGAAGAATTCTCACGACTACGCACTACATGTTCTAATGGGAGCATGGGAGGAAGTCTGGCCACCACTACCATATGTGTGCTCTTTTGAGGTGGACCATGGACTTGATAGTCATCCATTGTACAACCATGAGCAGAGTGTTTGGTCTTGTATTGTTATTATATTCATCCATTTACTATTCCTTAGTAGATGTGATGGATTTTATGTGTCTTGCCATATTACTTTACGAGATTGTAGTGGATGGCTTCCGTTGTGTCTTGAAGATATTGTTTGTATCATCATCATTTAGAACTTACCAGCGAAATTCTTAAGGAGGCTCTGTAGTGACTATGTCCTATTCATCATGATGGATTATTTTAAACCTAGCTTGTTTTCTGTGACAGAGAACTCCTTGGAGGTTTTCTTCACTTTGTCATTTGATGGCAATACTTTCTGTGACCAGGATACGACACACTCTCTAAAGTTTTATGCAAAGTGGAGAAGGACAACATGGGGTGGTGGTCTTTCCAGTCTGTTTCGGCCCACCTTCATTCTGAAACGAGGTGGAAGGATATTTGAGGTTGCCCTTGTTAGGGTGGCCTCATTTTATTTTGGATGATGAATTGCTTGGGATGGAGGATCACATGGGGAAAGATGTCATTTCAGACACCATGCCTTGGTGGAACCTTCCGGCTCCCTGTCACTTGTCAGTTTCTTGGGACAAGCAACATTTGGAGGGAGAAGCGCAATATTTCGAAATTTTTCTTTCAGTAATTGGAATATTAATTTTATCTATTTTCACTTAGGAGATGAATAATTGGGTAAGGAGGTCCCACATGGGGAATAAAAACATAGACAAAATCCCTCTAGTGTGAGGATTAGCCATGGAACTAGATTTTACACCCTCATGTGTGAAACAAGACTTTTGAAGAGCTTGGTTAAGTTTGACCAAGTCAACGGCGTTGGGTATGAGAGTGGAAAAGCACTACATGGGATAGTGCGAAGAATAGGAGAGGGAATATATTCCTTTATAGAGAAACCATAATATATGGGACCCTTGGAGAAAGGCCTTCACTTGCTATATGGAAGGAGAGAGCCATTGTTATTCATGCTTGTGTGTTCATTTCATGTCTGTTCCGGACATTATTGCATTCTTTGTTTACTGTGGTAGAGAATCATTTAGAAGGACCTTCTCATATGGAAGAGCATGGGGATGGTTCTTCTTTCTATTCTGGCCCAGGCAAACATCACTCTCAGTATTCATGTTCATATGTTTTAATGTTTGTGTTGTTGAATATTTGATGAAGTTTCATGCCTCTTTGTCTGTTTTCGAAGAAATTTATATTTTCTTTTGGGAGAATCCATTGAAGCTTGGTGATTTTCAGATGTTGGCATGAGCATAGTGTTTTATTCCACTCATTGTACGATTCTATCTTAGTGACTACGTTGTTTTCATGGAGTATATGCGGTGAGGTTTTGAGATGGTTGAGAGAGTGATATCTCAAGTGAAGTTAGCCTTCCACTTTGGAGAGATCCATTGGAGAAGTCTTGATTTCACATCATCTTGACCTTCTCTATTGAGTTCGGTTGAGTTAACGCAACTACCCAACAACAAACATTTTGGCCATTTTGTGTATTTCACTTTAATCCCTTGGAGGATTGATGTGTTGTTGCTTCTAAGGGTTTAGAGCTTTGCTCCCTATTATGTTGAGCCATATGTTGTCATATTCATGTATTGACATAATTTTGCGACTATATTCCATAATATTCGTCCTCATAACTTCAGGTTTATGCATAAATAGCAGGTGTTCTCTATTTTCATGTACATGTCTTGTAAAACTTCCATTGCCTTTTCTTGAAGGTTGTTTCATGAAACTTGTACTCTTTCTTTGTTATAACATCATTTTTGGCTATATGTGTATCTTCTTGCCTCACAACTATTAAAAATAATGTTGGTGATCTGTTGTTGTGTTCCTTCATTTGTTGCAGTCCTCATCGAACCTTTTTAGAGGCAACTTGTCTAGTAGTGGGGAATCTATTTAACCACTCTAGAAGGATTTCTTTGGTCCCAACTCTTGGATTGATATTAGATGTATTGATCTAAGGGATCAGATAGTATCAAATCTTTTTGCCCTCCATTTAAGAAAAATACATTTTCCGATAGCAGATTTCATTTTATCTTTGGTTGAGAGCATTGCAATTTTTCACAATTGAAGCTAATACAAAGGCCCATACTATTAGTGGACCAAAATGTAGCCCAAAAGAGGTGAACTCATGTCAAAAAGCTTTAATATGTGTTTTGTCTGTGCTTGTGTACTTTCATGTTTCCTTTATCTTTGTTGTTCAATATTGAGTTTCCATGTTTTTAAGTTCATGGAAATAATTAATCTCATCAAGTTAGTAATTTTCAATCATAGCTTCTTCATAAACCATATTATGATAAGCAAACAAAAGCACTTTCATATTAATTAAGCGATATTAACACATCATTAACTAACAATTAATTTGAGATCACCTTTCTTTATAAATCGATAATTGTGAAGGTCTTTATACTGCTAAGAACCAAGCCTATGACTTTTTGCTAATATTTCATAGCCATTCGTTTGATCTTCCTTTAATATACGGGTTGTAAACATGGTGACATGGTTATTCTTGAACTCCGACCATGTCAATCACATTAAATCGATACGACAATGGTTCCAAAAAGCACATCTTTGTTAGAAATCATTCTGATATAATTTAGGATGATGAAGCTATCATTGAAGTGCACAACGAACACAACAGAAGGAAAAAGTCCAACTACATTAGGGCCATATCGGGGTCGATTCCCAGGGTGACCCGGAACTTTCGAGGGTTTGACTAGGTCATGAAAGCAACACAAATGGATTAGTTTGTGGGCTTGTAAATGCGAAATAACTTAATTTGTAATGAAATCTACATAAATCTTCCATGATAGAACATCTAAACATTATTTGATAAGGAAACTGATCTAAGTAGAGTTTACTAGACCCAAAAATTAGGAGCATATGATGGGATAGCTTAATGAGAGGTGTTTTAAACTCACGTGTGAAATACGATGATAAAACAGTATTCTAATATATAAGAATTAGAATGGTGCAGAGAAATTGAAGCAGGCTTGGGAAGATTGACTATCTTAACAATCAATTTAGTTGGTGAGATAATATATATTACATAAAATTAGGAGTTAATCCTAAGCATAATAGAATTAGTCTCGTTTTGAATTAATGACCATTCTATGATGAAAAATATCACATAATAGCTTACGCACAAAATTAAGAATTAATGTCTCTAATAAATATATATATATATATATATATTATATATATTTAAACATCAAAGTGATTAAAATGTCAATGTGTCGGACACAATATGTAAACGTTGGCTATAACCTCTTGGATTATAAATCAAATTGCGATATTTTACTAATCACTTAAGATAAGTAAAATATTTTGAAGGTCATATACTTTTGAAAAATGTTTTGAAGGTCAGTTCACATCCTTGGGTAGAAAACCTCAACACGGGGACTTACTGCCTTGCGGCTCTGCTTGTTGATATAGTATTGGAAGGTTTGTTTCAATGTCGCAAGTGATTATACAGAGGTTCTGATTAAGTCCAAAGTCATTATTTGAACCAATTCGACTTATCGAGCTCGTACAAAATATATGAGTTTAAAAACAGAATGGAATAATATAGTTATAAAGATTGCTTCTGTGATATAATGATTTACATTTTTAAATAATTATTTATGTATTTTTGGGAGATTTTGTAGTATTTAATACAGTATAAATTTATTGGTTATATTGGCATTGTCAAAATTACAATTATTTTTATTTATTAGCATAAATATATCTTAAGTATGGATTGGATCAACTCCACATACGGGAATTTTTGTATAGTATAAATATAATGTATATATATATATATATATATATATATATTTGAATATTAAATAAATGTCTTTTAAATAGTATATAATATATATCGTAGTTGATATTAAAATATTTTGTCACATTATTGTCAACAACAAATTAAAATAATTTTTAGGCTGATAAGCCTTCTGTTATAAAAGATCAGATTTTTAGTCGTCAACATATTCATTCTACACGACACATATGCCATGTTGATGTTCATATTCATTCTACGACACTGTTGTTCATTCATTTGTGCAGGCGATTTGACCTTCTAAGCTTTCATGCGCCCATCATATCATCATGCCATCTATCCATACCGTTTCAGATATTTGGCTTCCTCTCGCTGTTCTGATTACGCAGGGTATTTCCTTCATCGCTCTGCTATTACGCCTGTAAAAACTTCATTTCTATTTTGTCTTTCAATCAGTCAGTAGCTCCGTAAGGTTTTGCGTTATTTTAGTCAACTTTCTTGGATTTCAGCTTGGCGACCTCTCATATGGACGGGGTCGAACTCTAAAGTCCTACGAAGAAACCCTGAAGAAGACCCTTTCAACAAGTCGTCCTATGGCGTCATCCTCGGTGTCTCGAACGCTTTCCTTGTACCGCTCTCTGTCCGGGGCTGCAACTTCTGTGGTTTTCCAGTACTTAAAACGTACTGTGTCCCATGAAATTTGTGGTGCTTTGCGATGAAATCTCAGTGGGTTGTATTGCAGTTTTCTACATTTAAGCCCCTGGGTGACCAAGTTCTGATTAAGCTTAGGCAGGCGAAGAAAAATCCAAGGTGGTATGTTTCGAAATAGCGACCTCTCAGATGGGCAGGCCTAACTCTGGTCCTGAGGGCCTGAGTTGGTTTCCCCGTAGGTGTCTGTAGCGTCGTCCTCGGTGTCGATGCTTTCGTAGCCTGCGCTCTCTGTCAGGGCTACAACTTTCCGTGGCTTCCAAGGTACATTGCTTTTTTGGGAATTTTGTACTCATGGCCCATTTGTAGTGGCTGCAATGAAATCTCATTGTTTTGTGGATTTTGTTGCGGTTTTCAGCACTGATGAAGCCTGATGATTCTGATTAAGCTTTGTTTGAAGAAAACCCAAGGCGGTATGTTCAATAGCGACCTCTCAGGTAGGCGAAGTTACAACAAAGTCCTGGGGCCTTTTGTCCGTCTATGGCGTCATCCTCGGTGTCTCTCAGGGGCTTTCGCCCAACTGCCACGCTCTCTGTCAACGCTACCCTTTGCGTGGCTTCCAGTGCCGCTTTCCGAGCATTTTTACTGTGCTCGCGGAATTTGTGGTGCTTTGCGATGAAAATCTCATTGTTTTGTGGGTTGTATTATGATTTTCTACATTGAAGCGGGTGACCGAGTTCGATTAAGCTGTGCAGGCGGAAGAAAACCCAAGGCAATGCTTTGTTACCCTCCTCGACTCCAGAAAAAAGACCCGAAAGAGGAAGATTGAAAATATTGGCGTTTAAAGACTGTTGGCAAAACACAGTTCCGCTTTCAGTTTCGGTACATACATCTATCGCTTGTTTGGTTATCGGTGTTTCATCCTTCATTTGATCGTATTATGAGTTTTGTCATAATATAAGAGAGAACTTGTGTAAGTAATAACTAGGTCAATTAACAACATGTAAATGGCTTTCTGGCTTCTCTTCCTTATGTGAAAGTGATAGTGTGGTCAGTGTATGATGTATTGTGTGGCTATTATTGGAAAACTGATCGATGGTTTATGACTTCCATTTCATTTATATTGAGACTTCTAGCTTCTGCGTTTCTTAGTCAGTTCTGTTGTTCCCAACTGCTTCATAGAATTAACACTTTCTTTGGCATTTGGGCTAAGCTTATTGAACTAACATTCATCAAGATGGTCAGAAAGAAGGCACTCAAATACAGCATCTATAAACTGGCTATTCAGGATGGTCAGAAGAGGCACTGCAAATACGGCATCTATAAACTGTGCCATTTATTCAGATGCTAATTTTCATTACCAATGGTATCTGAATAATAGATGCCCATAGACAGTTCAATATCATGGACATCCGAAGGCAACAAAGGAATTGTCACATGCTAATTCGACCAATGTAGTGTCATCAAACATCACTCACTGAACAATGTGATATTGAAGGAGCTGGTATGTGAATATCTGTGCCTTGGTTTTGTTTTCAATAATGTGCATAAATATCTGGCTCATTGCTAAGAGAGCTTTTTTAGATAGAAGCCTGTGAGTTACTGTTTATTGAGATGTCATTTTCAAATTCTGTAAGTTTTGGAATGTAACCATATGACTTGTTATTCAATTGCAGTTTGTTTAGATGGAAGCCCTCCAGCTTACCATTTACCCAGAAGGATTTGGACCCCACAAGTGCAAATAAATGGCTTGTTCATATGGAGGCAAGTCATTTTCTCTTAGTTTCTATCATCATGGTCCTCCGGTGTGTTTGCTAATATTGAATAACCTTACTCTCTTGTCAGGCTCCTTGTTTATTTGTTCTTACCTATTCCACTGCATTTCATGGTTGATTCAGAATAATAGAGAGACAAACTAGTATTTCTCAGAGTGTTGAGCTCATCCATCTTATTGGGATTGATATTTTATTTGCACAAAATTTCTGCAGGGTGGAGGATGTTACGATACACTGTCATTTAAAGAAAATTCTCCCATTGGGTTCTTCTCTGTTCATGGGAGAAACAATAGAATTTCCAGGCATTTTAAGTGATGTTATCACCAAAATCCAATATTTGATCGAAATTTAAACTGAGTTATAATTGGGTTTTCGGATTCATTGAAACTAGAAAACTGTTGAACACATTTCTATAAGTTGGAACCGCATTATGGTTAGATACTCTGACGTGTCTTCATTCACTAGATATGTGGAGGAGAGTAGACCCGGTATGGTAATTTTAACACGCTAACGAGTTTTCTATTAAAATTTACGGGCATATATATTCTTGCATTTCCATTTCAGTTGAATCATTTAATTGCCTATTAGGCCTTATTTCAGACCAGCAACTCCATTTTAGAGGGCAAAAGTTTGACAGCTGTAATGGAAGATCTTTTAGCACAAGGATGGATAAACTCGCTTGGGTACACTTCTTTATTTTATAATGCGCTCTCTCTATATATTTCAATATGTTAAAACATACTCTGTTTTTGGAATTTCTAATAAGTTCTTCCAAGAAAAGGGACAAATTTCCTTGGCTATCATCAAACGGAAAATAGTCCGTAACTGATGTGTTGATAATCTATTGTGAGCTCCTGCTTACTGGATGCTCAACAGGTGGTGCTTATTTTTTATATTCACTAAGAATGGAGTTGGTGATCTTCCGCCACGCAGGGCAAAAGTCAGAAATTGCATACCAGATATAGGATTTTTTCATTAGTTAAGCCGTATTGTCAATAAATCTTATTTTTAATTCCATGGACAGAAGGGTTCATAGATCCATTAGCATACATATATCCATTTAATTTGGATCTTGAACTATTTATTGTTGAAAGTTTTTTCTTTTGATCTTTCGTAAGTGTTTCATAAATTCAAAGTTCACGGTTTAGGATTAGTTAATTTGATCTATATCCACTTCATGTAGATTCAAATGTTTGATAATTTAATTAGTGATGACTGCAACACCGATGGTACAGGAAGGACATATCGAACAAACTAGCAGAGTTTCTTGTTAATCAAATGATCACGCTTCATGTATAAAACTATCCTCTTCTCCAGATCTGTTCAGTAATAATTAATTGAAAGATTGTTTAACTTGCCATATATGTATTTTTCATTCTCATTTTTTGTTAGTTGTTAAATGTACTATTGTATTAGGGATCTTCAAAACACTTGCATGCTGCTTGGACATCTCATTAGGCATCCAAGTCTGGTAATGAGTTTAATTTTTTTTACATTTGAAATTGTGTTATTAGTGAAATCATTTTAACCTAAATTTGAAGAAACTTATTAATATATTTAAAGATGAGGATCAAGGTAAACTACATTATTATAAATTTTGTAATTATAATCCCATTTTAGTTTTAAGTGTAATTGATATTTTGATTTTTCATTTTTATAAAGTTTTTCTTTTTTGTTAGACATTACAAACCTAAAACATCTGGAATTAGCTATTGATTTTTTACTTGAAGAAAAAATCCCTTTTATATGATTGTTTAACATTTGATGATAATAATGGCAATGTTTTTTTCCACAAATATCTCTTACATTGGATCAGGACGCCACTTCTTGTTGTAAATTCTAATGTGACCCTGCGGGTAGATAGAATCTCCCTACGATGTTTTCATTGAATTCCCCTGTTATTATGATATTTGGAATGATTTAGTATTTTCTATGTCTGCGTGATGTATTCTGCAGATTAGATTCAGTTTCGTACATAGTGCAGCAGATCCCAATAATTATTGGCAAAATTGCTAGATGAATATCTGAGTGTGCTCCATGGGTAAATAATGGAAGGGCTACTTTCTAGCAATACACTAACCTCTTCTTTCTCCTAACTGCAAGTACAAACATTTCTCCTTGAAATTCCAAGTTTGGTTTTAACAGAGATTAACAGTCTTGTATTTTACTCAAATCTGTTACTAATAGAAAAATTCACAGATTATTTGATCAATGCATTATCAATTCATGCTTTGCAGACAAATATACAAGCTCTGTGGCATCACTGTTCTCCCAGACAGTTCAAAAGAGTACGTCATTATATGCTTCAGATGTGCCACACATGCCAACAAAACATAATCTTCCAATATGTATATGTGTATTGTTTCTATTAATATGGAATATAACTTTGTTCATTATTGGATATAATCTCTGTGTATATGTGTTGACTGTGAATTGATTTGTATGAATCATTTCAGACAAAAATTCTTTGGTGTATGATAGGGCCGTGAAACACATAAAATCCGAATACCTCGTTTTATTAAATCATATAGTTTATTTGAGCTGCCCATAAGCAACTAAGTGAATGTCAATATTTATGCTTATTAAATAGCATTTGGCATTAGAAAATGAACATTACAAAGCTTTATTAAGCCGTACATGTTTATTAGCCGGAAGAGTACTTGGATTTGAATCCAGATGTATTATTTTAGGGATTTAGACTCGTGTGGACTGGAGAGGGCAAAGTGTGATGTGAATGTGATCTTGTAGGGTTATATTAAAATTTGTTTTTTTAATATATAAATTTTTATTATAATTTAATTTCAATTTTTTTTTGAATGATTGTAAATGAGATTATATTGAAAAGTCAAAATTAAAGTAGTGACATTTTTTATTTTGATTTTTTTGGATGGATTGTAATGAGATTATATTGAGAAAAAAATAGTGACATTGTTTATTTGAACATAGTTTAAACACTTGTGCCATTTGTGTTTTTCCATGATTTGTTTTGATTTTTTTGAAAATGATTGACCTTGCTACTTTAGAAAATGCAAAATATACTAACATATATGTCTACAAATGTCTTTCTCATACAACCTTATCGGCCTCTTTTGCTGTGCCCAGGGCCAACTTCTGAATTTAACTATTAATATATTTGTAAGTATATGTCATGTATTAAATATTTGATTGATAACTTATAATTTAATAGTTTATTATATACAACATGGAAATATTTTATTTTGACAAATTTTATCTATATATGAATATATAGAAGTTATTATGTTTAAATTGAATTTATCATATAGATCTTCAAATATTAAATAACTTGTTAAAATATTTTTTGAAAAAAATAATTTATTTAAATCTCCTCTTGAAATATTTTGAAAAGCATAAGGTTTAAACATCTTGGTCACACATTTTTTTACTTCTAATTACTTTATAGCATATTCATTTATTATTATTATAAACTAATATTATTTTTATGTTTTAGAGTATAATAATTTTTTTATGATGATGATGATGGTGGTGTTGCGTCACTGAGACCAATCTCAATCTTTGGTCTATCGGACCTAAAGAAAAAGAGTTATTTAGTTTGATTTAAGATTTGTTCTGCTCAAAAAGCTTGGAGGGGGTCTCCCAGAACTCACTATAATTTTGACATCTTAAAAGGCTAAGAAAATTGATCATTGGAACAAAGATTATGAAATTGAGCTCTAATGCTCTAATGTGGTTATGCCACGGGGCACTCTAAGAGGAAGTGATCTATAGGGGCACTAACATTATTTTTCCTATTTAAAGCATAATTTATTTTTGTTTCTGTGGGAGCATATGTCAGTTATACGGACGGACAAACTTATACATCCCCATATCTTTGAGTTTAGCAAGATAAACATATTTAACTTTGGGTATTAAAGTTTTTAATAATATAAAATGTAATTTGAAAAATAAAGTAAAAATATTATTATAGTTATAATATTTGCAAAACTTGAATCTTAATAAATAAGTGATGTTAGAATTATCTAAATATAAATACGAGTCATTAATTATATTACTTAATTATATTATTCATTAATAGTTGAGGTAAAAAAGAAATCATATAATTTTTTTTATAAAACTATGATGGATCTAGGTTTAATAATTTGTGAAATTTTGAAAATTGAATAGTAAAAAACAATGGTAGTTGGGAATTTCTTTAGTTCTTTTTTACTTATTTGATTTATTTACTTTTATTTATTATCTTTTTATTGATATTAGTTTATTGAGTTTTTTTTTAATTAGTTTTAATTATCTTATTTTTTTCAATTATGTTTAATTTATTTTATTAATTTTTGTTAACTAATTTTTGTGGTTTCTTTGGGTTATATATATATATATAATCAATGTTTATTAGTATTTAATTTTCGAACGTTTACTTTCCATTTTACTTATTATTATTATTGTTGTTATTATTTATTGTTATTGTTTTATCATTTTATGCTATTATTATTTTCTTAACATTCCATGTATTAATTGTTGTATGAATGTTGCATTTGTGCATATGTATTGATTGATTTGATCAATTAACATTTTCTTGATGATGAACTACGATGGGTAGTTCAAAAGCGTCTACACTTTAAATGATAATGTAATTTTCCACAATTTTTTTAAAAATAAATGTGGATCACAAAAGTTTACACTTTCAAAAATTAAGATTTATTAACCTTATTAATCAAGGTGGCCTTTAATTATGTTATCCATTAAATAGTAAAGGCAAAGAAAACAGCAATTCTTGAAAATCATTGGAACTATGATGAATTTAGGTTTAAAAATTGTTATGGCTTGTAAACATATGTGTAATGATAATTTGGTTGCTCACACTTTAACTTTATGTTCCAAGTATGTTAAAAATAAATAATATATTATTTAAAAAATAATAATAATATTGATTTAAAATACAATTATAAGTTTTTGATGTTTAATGGTTAATAAAACTTTAAAGGTTTTTATATTAGTGGAATGAGGCGTATAAGAAAAGACTTTTGAAGAAGTTCAATAAGAGACTAAAGAAATAATTCCTTTTCTCTAAATTGAAGATCATGTGAGGTAATGAGAAATGGATATTTGGAAAAAATATAACTCAATTAAAGAATAACAAGTTAGTAAAGATAAAGGAAATTAAATAATGATGACAATACTAATTAAATTCAATCAAATTCCATGATGGGGTGAATCTAGAGAAAGGAATAGACGGTTGTGCACATACATATGAAAATAAGAGGAAAATTAATATTGAGTGGGGTGGTGCCCTGATGCGAGCATGCCAATTAAATTTCCCTTCAATAAATATGTATCATGCTGGCCAGAGAGGCAAGAGATGGTGATGTATAACTTGGGCACTTGAGACATTGATGGGTTATTTCCTTGCCTGAAGATTTTAGGAGAGCATCTTAAATAGGCATCAACAAAACGATTTAGGTACTAGTTTACGCACGAAATCTTTCATGGTATTTATTGTAAGAGGTAAGTGGAGTCATTGGTCTGTAATTGGCATGGAAAAATGACTAGGGAGATTGTTGGAGACAATAAAGAAGGTATAGATAAGAAGGTAGTTGTAAAGGGTCTTTCGGTCTAGTCGAACTCAAGATCTTGAATGCGGTCTCCCTTCCTGGAGTAGGGTGCCTCCCCTGACTTGCATTGAAGAGTGCTTCCATCTTTGCTAGGTTTCTTTTTAATCTTCAATATTATATTTTGAATTCTCTATGGTACATCTTTGGGAAAAAAAATGATCTCCCGAAGTTGCTCATTCTTAATTTTCATGTGGTTTGAACATGATCTTTGGGGGCTCAAATGTGAGATCATGTTTGGTCAATTTCCATTTTTGCACCTTGTAAGGCAATTCCAACAACCATTGTTTTAACCAAGTTTGAAACTCTCCTGAAGTTTTCACCTTTATTTTTATTTTATTTGGGTTCATTGGTCTATGTAGCTCGGTGTCTGTAGGATTCACCTTTGACATCCAACTAGCTATTGCTAGTATTTTTGCCTTACTCGAGGGCTCTCTATGGGCGGCGTATTTTCTCTTATCGTGGTTTTATTCCCCGTACAACCTATTCTAGCTATCATTTTGGTGGGTCTTATATCGGTGTTCCAAAAATATATAAGTTTAGTGGTCATGTTACTTTTGGATTAGTGTTAGAATCTATAACAGTGTCATAAAAAGCACTCATTATTATTGGTGGAATTTGGAACACCAAAGAATATGCAACAAGTGGGTGGGGGGGCCTGACCCCTAAAGGGATGTAATAATTCAAGAATACGGATTGGGTAGAAAACATTTTGCCAAAAATTCAAAGATATCATAATCACACCAAACCGGAAGCGAGGATAGGGCTTGTCACCGGGAATGGACGCACTTCTCATTTTTCACTCAAAACAAAAGTCCATGAGAAAGTTAGAGAGCATGTTGCATTAAACCTTAAATAAAGAATCTCTAAAAAAAATGGGTCAAATAGGGTCAAAGGACAAAAATTTGGGTTTCTCGGAAACTAATGAGGTGTGAACACTTGTGGGATGGTGGGCAGTGGTGCATTGAAAAAAATTGTTGTTTTATTGAAGCCAGTGGACGACATGTATGTTCAGCTTGAAGGCCGCTACATACCCTCCAAAGACGGTACGGTTATTCAAAGTCATAATTTTATTGTCAAGGTGGGATTAAGTTGTGTTGGATAAAAAATTAGCTGTGATGAAGAAGCGGAGGTCGGGGTCGAGCATAACGACCTCTGTCATACCGTTGCCAACTATGGCATGCATTGGAACTTAATAACACGCAGGCCACAACATTTATTTGAAGTTTGAATTTGGTTCGAGGTATGGAAGGATAACGAGGCCCAGCACCTCCGCCAGCCTCATCGCTTGAGCAAAGTAACAGAATTAATATGAATGGTGTGGTTAAGTTTTAAATATGGTTTAATTAACAATAAACCTTGTTTTTAGCTAATACGATTTTCTAATGCGGTTTATGTGTAAACAACAGTGCGCTAAGCTCCCGATTAACGTTAATTAAACTCATTTGACAATTAATTAATCAAAGATTAATTCGGTGGATATTTAACGGTCACAATTCCAGGCGCCAACTCCATTTTGGCGGACTTAACTAGAGTTTTCCCAATTTAGTGAGGTTTCCTAGGCCAAAATTGAATGAGGCATAATTGGATCATTTGGACCAAGTGCATTTCAATCAGAGTGTTCCTAGATGATTTGGATATACCGAGTCATTCCTAGATGATTTGGATGTACGGAAACTTGATGAGAGGTAGGTTGTGAGCGTTGGAGCACTTTTGAAGTGATTTTTCCCTTCAAAGATTAAAGAAGCCTAGAGCCCACCATGAGAGGAGGTCTTGCCTAGTCCACTTGAGGAGCCATTTCGAGCTTGAAGGTCTATTTGAGGTTTTTGGATCTTTTGAATCCAATGGAGGAGGATTACAAAGCCATTGGAGCATTGTGAAGTGAATGTAATCGAAGAAATTGACCATTAATCACGAAGGGCTACTGTTAGTGCAAACAAGTCCAGCAGATGTAGCCCGGAGGGTAAAAATTCGTTGTCATCTACTAAGTAATGTGATTTTTTGTGTGTTGTTCTATTTTAATTTACTTGTTTCGTGTGTTTTTTAATAACTAATTAACTCACAATTTTCTCATAAAAAAACATAAAAACTTATTTTTAAACCTCACATAACGGCTAATTTGAGCAGTCCTAAACACATTTGTTGTATTGATGGGGGAGCTATGCAGAAAAAAATCGGTTTGTACATATTCATATCAAGTTGGTATACAGAAAGCACGGTTGGCTGTTTTAGCCAAGTTTAGCTAGAAGATTATCTATTGGTTTTGTATTTATGTAAGGAGAAATTGCGTAGTAACGAAAGTTTATGTGTGTGAAGGAAGAGTCAGGAATGAGATCTAAGTTCTAAAATCACAGCCAAAGCTTTGTGCATTGATGTGATAGCGACTTCATCATGTATTTCTAGTCAATCTTCCTTATCAAAAACTCTTTGATAAAGAATCTGCAAAACTCTACATCATGAATGATATGGTGCAAAGAGATGTATGAAGATAAGAGAGGAGAGCATTATACTTCAGATAATTTGATTTCCCTTGAAGGAGGAGAAGCAATGGCTTCTTGAAAAATATGCATGGGATAGAATGTCCATATTTTGATGAAAACCTATTGAGTTGCATGTGATGGAGAACTCAAATCATGATGCCAAAAGAAACTTTAACAAAGTATGTGCATGAAAAAGAAATTATGAAAGAGTAATTTTATCTTCTATTTTATTCTTAATATGAATGTGTAGTGATTTTGAAAAGACACTAGAGAATAGGGTCCAAATTAATGAGTGAATATGGGATATGAAGGTAAAGGGTTAGGAAAAGATGCAAAGGCATGGTTGAGCCTATTGTTGTTGAGAAAGGGTGAGGGTATTTGGGTCTTGCTTATGGAAAACATGATGGAGAAGTGCTCCAAAGCCAGGAGAAAGCTGTAAGAAGGTGTTCCGCAGAAGGAATTTCATTACATGTTCATTACCTTAAGCTTGTGAAGTTTGAGTTCATGTGAGGATGCAACATTTTTACACCACTTTTTTGCAGAGTGTCACTAAGCATGAAATTAATGAGAATGAAGAAAACAAGGATGTTCGAACGCTCTAAAGTCATTGAAGCCATTGTTGGTATTCCAAAGAGAGCCAACTGCCTCCTTCGATTCACCTCCTCAAGGCGACAAAGGTGGTGTGCAAGGTATAAATTTGTCTTTAATCAAGTTGCTTTTGATTATGATAAACATGGTAAATCTTCACATAAGATTTGGAGAAAGTTTACATGTTCCTTTTGTGGTTTGGAATAACAATATTGTTTCATGGTGTTGGAAGAAGATAGCCATGCACAAGAAAAATTTCACCAAAAACAAAGGAAAAAGTAAATCCAAGGAGGCCCATTGGACAATGCAAACCATGTTGAAAAAGAAAGATGCGATTGTTTTGCACTCATTTCCATAAACAAGGTCATCTTGTAGACAAGTGTTCGTTGTATCCAACAAGTCATCCCACGACATTTGAAAGTGGAGAGAATGATGACAAAGAATGGAAAGGAGGATTCCATAATTGATGTGGAGTGGGACGATTCACATGATGAGTACGGTACAGGCATACCATTTGAATGGTTTGGAAAAAGATGGTTAGATTTCAACAATTAAGGCCTCACATTTCTTTTTATGATTGATTCAATGTCGCCTGTTTGGTGCATTTATTTTTGAGAATTGAATGCATTTGTTTTCTCTTGAAAGTATGATGCATGTTGCATGTTTACGCCAGAAGGTGTTTGAAAAGTGGGTATGTTGACTTTCAATTTTATTATCATGTGTATGTTTTTCTAACATGAGAGTGTTGATTATTTGCACATACATGAGTGTAGAGCTGTGTTGGCCGATAGTTTGTACACCCAAGATGTAAGAGTACATGGCAATGTTTGCAGTGTGAAATTGTTTTATTTGAAGGAGCAAACGGAATAAGTCTAAGTTGTTTTTATTGCATGATGTGTTTTTCGATTTAATGGTTTTCTTGTGACAAGATGTTTCTAAGTTTTGTAAGGTCAACTCTTGAGCGAGAGGCTCATGATTGACACTTCATTTCTCAAATCATGGCATGAAAAAGCATGTCAATGGAAGGATGATGGAATCAAGAAGCGAGAAAGAGGGACAAGATGCCAAAATGTTTGTAGCCAAAACCATGACCCATAATGAGCCATTTATGTTCCAGCACTAGTGGCTGAAAGAGATGGTCATTCTTCCGGATTTGGAATTTGGGCCCAGCAGAGTAAAAGATGGTCATTTTCTTTTCTTGTGATTAATTATGTTTGGAACTCATTGTTTGGTTTCACTCGGATGGGCTTCTTGAAAAGTGGTTTCAAGAGAATCTTTTTGCATCAAATGCATGTTTTAGGAAGGAACAATGTTCTAGAGTGGGAAAGCCATCGATCAAATTTCCAAGCATAGAAGGATCACTTTGGCATAGCAAGGTGTTTAATCGCTGTGGCTTAATAACAAGTGTTGGATTGGGTCGATGTAAAGGAGGACATTGATTGAAGTGCCAAACCATTTAAGACAAGGCATGTCAATGACAGGAGTGGTTGTCATGGAGATTTTTCAAAGTAGGAATCAGATTGATATGTGGGGAAAGAAGAGTATTCAACTCTCGTGAGGATAACCAACTTTTGTGGATTAAAAGCTTGGCTAGTGGGAAGGAGTGATCAAAATTTGGATTGGGGGCAAAAAAAATTCCAAACATTCAAAGTGCTCAAAATCGCGCAAACTAGAATGACCGGATAGGGCTCTTCGCTAGGAATCGAAGATCCGCCATTTCCTCAAAGCAGGTACGTATGATAAAGTTAGGTTGTTGTTCGTTGTGCCAAAACAAAATTTATAAAAAAGGTCAAACGGGGTCAAAGGTAAAATTTGGGTTTTCCTCTTGTGTTCAAATTGTTGACAATTGTTAGATGATTTGGCCCCAACTCATCGTGAAATTTTTTGATTGGTTTGTTGGAGCGCCAATGAGTGGCTAATAGGTGTCTAGCCTGGGCGCCCGTGCCTCGAGCCAGGTTGGACAATGTCCAAAGTATGAATTTTATTTATCGAAAAGGTCGGATTAATTTGTCTTTGGAGAAAAAATTTTGTATTTGGAGGAAGGGTGGAGGATTTAGGGTCCGACCCCCAACCTCTGCATTAACCACCGTGCTTCCAACTATTGCCATCGTTGGAACTTAATAACCGTAAGCCACAACATTTGTTTGAGTTTTAGTTTGGTTCGAGCGAAAGGATATGGGGGCCAGCAACATATAACATAAACGCTCGAAAAAAGCGAGAGTTTAATATTAATAGAAACTGATTAAAGTTTAAATATGGATTTTTAATTAACAAAACCTTGTTTTTGCGCTAATACGATTTCTAATACGGATTTGTTTAAACGCACTTAGTGCGTTAAAGCTACGATTAATGTTAATTAAACTCCACTTAATGATTAATTAATCACAATGTTAATTAGAGCGGAAGGTTTGTGAATTAAGTGATTAGGTGCCAACTCTAGTTTAGCGGGCTTAACTAGAGTTTTCCGGTCTAGTGGGGTTTCCTAGGCTAAATTGAATGAGGCATATTTCGGAGCATTTTAGAGCCAAATTAGGCTCGAAAGAGTCATTCCTAGATGATTTGGATGCTTTGAGCATGATGAAGCGCGAGGTTCATAGGCGTTAGAGCACTAATGTACGTGATTTTTACACTTTGAATATTAAAGCCTTGGGCCACCGAAGATGAGGTCATACCTAGTCCACTTGAAGACCATTTTCGAGCTTGAAGAAATTATTTTGATGTTTTTAAGTCTTACGAATCTAGTGGAGCGAGGTTCAAAGCCATTAGAGCACGCAACAGATGGCTATGATTATCTCATTGTGACCATTAATCCAAGGAGGGGCTAACTAGTTGAAGAAAACGGTCGCCAGGTGTGGCCCGGGGAGGGGTGAGCCTGGTGTCGGCCCTGCGAGTAATGTGTTTTATTTGTGTTGTTTATCGTAATTTAATTTTTGTTGTATGCTTTTTTAACATTAATTAACTCATGATTTTCTCACTAAAAAAACACAAAGTAAGCATGACATTTTAAACCATCAAATAAATGGCTAATTTGAAATGATCCTAAAACACATTTGTCTTACGGTCCTATTAGAGGGCTAATTATGTAAAAATAGTTTGGCCATATTCATGTCACAATAAAGGAATACAACAACAGGCCACATGGCCTTTCTTTTAAGAGCTATCATCGGTGGTTCCCCCTAATACCCATGTTGATTTTAATTTAGAGTCATGGGTTGTTCAAGAAAGATAAGTCTTATCATATTCTAAGTCTTGGAAGATGTAGCAACTTGGATTCTTAACCTAGGGAAAATGCGGGGATAAGGAAAGCCTTATCTTGGAATTAACCTTATCTTGGGAATATGAAGACATTGTTAGGAAGAATATTGATGGATAAATAAGTGAGAGATACAACATCTTTACTATATTGGAATGTAAGGGTACAATATGATAAAATTATTGTCTAGGCAAGGTTAGACGAGAGGGGATTGCATGTATGGAAGCTTCATTTCCAATATGAGCAAATTCTCATACTCCCAAAGATCAAGTCCTAAAGACACAATCCTGTCCTTCTTCAAATACTTCGGGTTTTCATGTTTATTTTATTTTTTGTTTTTTTACGGTGTTCTCATAGATAGCCTAGTTACGGTAGCAATGTTGATAGTCTTGAAATTTAGGCTAATTATTCTGCTAGATAAGTGGTCAAAATATATCTGAGTTCTCATTGGACATATTGAAACTACCTACTAATAACAAATATGTTGATAACGCTTGATAGATGTACATGTTTTACTTGATTTTATAAAAATAATGCCGTATAAACTTGCAAAAAAACTTCAATCAAATAAACATTAAAATAAAAATAAATAAATAATTATTTATTTATTTTTAATATTATAATAATCTTATATTAAAAAAAATAATACAACAAAAATCAGTGTGATCTGCAACAAAAATATAAAAAAAATGAAACAATGATGTTATTGAGAAAGAACAGGTCGATAAAGATGATATTAAGGTTTGTTATTCTTACTTTTATTAAAACAATGATTTATTGAGAAAGAACACGTCGGGGGATATATATATATCTATGAATGACCATGGAATAATTAAATGCTAAATTATCATTGAAGAACTGAGGTAAGAACATAGTAAAGAAAATTACCATTTCAAAATAAGGAAAATGAAAGGAATCAGTGTGACGATTAGGTATTTAGCATTGCCTCTGATCAATAATACTTTCTGATTGAATATGCCAAATAAACACTAATTACGTTTAGCTTTATGGAAAATGTCGCGTTACTAGCTCATTGCAAAATAGTTGCCTTTAGGTTGCAGCCATTGCAACTCCACCACAAACACAGTTGACGTAATCAATAGGTGTAAGATGGTCTCTGACATAATCGATTATACGGCCTGAATATTGATGTTCAGAATGTATAATTTGACTTGTAGATTTTCTTATATGGGAAAAAACAAAAGAATTTGGAAACACAAATTGTAATACGGCAAAATTTGTATAAATAGTGTCAACGTGAATAGTAATGTGATATTTGTAATGACTTGATATATGTTGAAAATTAATAGAAACAACGTTTTTTTTTTCGAAAAAAAATACGGAAGTATTTAACGAAATGAAATATATGATAGATTGAAATTTGACTATTTTAAGCCTATATGAAAGTGCATAATCTCATATATAATGAATTACGAAAGAACTTAACGGTCGGGCGGTCACGGTCGAAGGGTGGACTTCCCATGACCGAGCCCTGTTCTTACATCTTGTGTCTTCTGACAGGCGAGCTTCCTTAAGGCACCAAAGGAAATGGGGTGAAGCCAATAAGTTCGGGCTCAAAAATCCTTCTTACTAGAGCTTGTCAAGCAATAAAAAATAGGAGAAGCCGATTTCACCCCAACGGCCCGAATATGGTAGCCAATCGAACGTCACCGGATAAGATAGTCGGACAGCGATTCTCGCCTCTGTGATGCGGTGGGTGGTTTGGCAATTGTTTGAGCACCCAACCCTCTCGGAAAATGGGCACTTGATCATAAAGACGTTAGAGCACCTTATAATCCAAGGTGTGTTCCTCTAATTGCACATCACGTAATAAGTAAGTTAACATGGGTTAAGCCTCTCCTCTCTAGGTATCCATACCACTAGCAATAAGAGCTTATACAACATGGGATAACACTTGTCCATAATGAATGAACTCCATTGATATGATTAAGAGTGTTTACTCTTTGTGTTTTAACTTGTGATATAACCAACACGATAGCCCGGATAAACTAGCTTTGTGTGGTGGGCTTTGGACGCCTTTGTCTGCGGATATGTTACTATATCTTCTACTCGATCTCAAACTCATGAAACTCTGCCTTGCTCTCCTTCACTGTACCTTACTACTCTTGCTGCCCTTCTTCCTTTCATCCCTGCACCCCGCTTACCGCCTTTACCATCCCTCTTGTCTTTACTGCCTTTCTTGCTGCCTGTTTTGTCTACTTCCTTCTGTATCTTGAATAGTAATATTTTGTGATATTTGTATGTTGATATATGTTAATGAAAACATTTTCTTCTGTGAAAAAATGTTTGTGATATTTGTGGAATGAAATATATGATGGATAAAAGTGCTATTTTATAGTCTCGCTATTTTTGAACATTTATTTATGTTTTCAAAGAATATTAGGGGTAATTTTGAACATTTATTTGTGTTTTGTGTTTTCAAAGAATATTAGGGATAATTTTGAAAAGAAAAATGTAAATAATTTTAACTATTTTTAAATTTTAAAAGCTAGATTGAAAAAAAAATATTGTTTTACGTATCTTAATATTTTTAATAGAAACTATTAATGTGATTACTCATTGGTAAGTCCCCATTGAACTCAAAGACAATGGATCAAAGCATATACTTTTATTAAATGATATGGTCTAAAGTGAGGTTGAAAATCAAATACACATGTAATTTTTCAATCATAAATAATGTTAATATGAATTTGTTCAGTGTAGTATTGGTGAAATAACATGTAAGATTGATGAATATTTAATTATTTATAGAATAAAAGTATTTTATGACATTCATCATATTTTAGGATATATTTTTTGAGTAAAATGTAAATGCTTTGAAATTTTGGAATTTTGAAATATTGGTGAAGAAAATATAGTTTTTTTCATAATAATAAAAAAATTGAATAAAAAGTGTTAATGAGATTATTTAGTTATTGAAAAATTCCATTAATTTAGAGATATTTGACAAATCCTATACCCCTCAACAAAAATGGCATAGTTCAAAGCAAGGCTAGAAATTATATGAAGATGAAAAAGGAGCATGTTTACAAATAAAGAATAATGATGAAATTTTAGGGCTAATCATTGAATAAAACTATGTATGTATATGTTAAAAAGCAACCCTACAAATGTAGCCAATGAGGTGACTATAGAGAAGTGTTAGAGGTGCTTAGTATGTTCTTAAGGATTTCAGTAATGGAGTATCTCTTTCTACATAAATATTACAAAAGATAAAATGTATAATTAGGATGACAAAGAAAATGGAAAAAAATCATTAAAGAAACTTTTTTTAGGATATATGAATTTAAAATCATAAAAGGTATATTATCTAGAAATAAACATTTTAACCTATCGTTATACTTCTATGAGTAATATGGTGAGATCAATTAAGATGGTAGGACCTTCTAACTAAACTATTACTAGTAAAGAAGATAAAGGAAATTAATTGAAATTTCAGTGGAGAAACTAGTGTCCAATGCTGGTACACTAAAATAAAGAAAAACCCAAGTTTGTAGTAACTTGATGAAAAAGTAATGGGATGATGACCAATTATCTTGAATTTAAGAATATTGAAAGAGTTAAATAGGGTTTGATTGAGGTGATGTATTGATTTTACTAAACACATTTGAATAAGCTTAATGGCATTTTAAATAGAACATAGCATACGTGTAAATATTGTTGACACATAAGTTTCACCAACTTGTGATAGTAATTGTTATTCTAGTAGCATCACCATCTAGTCTATGAAGAATCAATCCCAATCTTGGCATTACTAAACACTTGGTGAAAATATGAATAATAATGGTCTATTGCATACTCTTTTTTTATCTTTGAAAAGTTCCAACACACTAATGTAAACTAAAAGATGCATGATACCTTGTACACATTCGGGAGAGTGAATCCATCATAAGCATGGTTTATATAGTCCAAATTGATGAATATGCAGGTGGATAAATAAAGAAAATATTATGGGATTAACCGAAATGGGTGAGTTAAGAATTAAGTTCTTTATCACTCTATTTAAGATCCCCTTCACATACATTAAAACCATAATTGTGTAGTTAACATTAGAATTCCTTATCACTCTATTTAAGCATCTACACATAGGTTAAGTATGTTGGATCATCCTATAAGGTTATGCTATAGAAATTTTATTAATTATCACCTTTAAATTAACATTATTGTTGAAGAAAAAGTGAAAATTATTTTGATGCCTAAGATATGAAAGGACTATTAAAGATCGTAAAATTGAAGTCTAGAACATAAAGGGAACCATTCTTATAATCTCTCTTTAATTAATAAAATTAATTTCTCCTCACCTCCACCACCCACCACACACCCCCATCTCCCCTCCATGAATCTACTATTTTAGTTCTTGTGTTATTATTGTGATTTTATATTGTTAAAATAATTGGTATATTTAGGAATTCTACTTTCTTAATCATATCAATATTGAGTTTTAACTTTTACTAATAGTTAAATAGGTTTGTATTTCGTTTTTGTGTGTTGGTAATTTTGTTACTGAATTTTATTGTGGATTAGTCACTGTCCTAATTTCTTTGCTTTGTCTAAAATAAAACCACTTCAAAGGATTTTAGAACACTCTTGTGGGATTTTTATTTCATCTTCTGTTTTTAATTTAGTTAATGTCAAGCACTTTGTGGACTCATTCAAAAAGTTAGATTAGGTCGAGTCTTTGCACTGGTGTCTAATTCACTATAAGACTGAAGTATATTTGAGTCTTCCCATGTCACTTATTTCTAAAATTTCTATTTTAAAATATTAGAAGGAATAATTCATTAATTGATGCTTTGAATCCTATTTAAGTTTGTGAAACATATGTGTTCTTGATACTTTTAAGAAAATGCCTTTGTTTGGAGAATTTTCATATAGACCTAAAAAAAAAATACACCATGTTGGGAAATATTTATGTAAGAAAGAAAAAACCATATGAGGTAATCAAGAAATCCTCCTAGAGGTAAAGGAAATTGTCTTTAAGGAAATCAACATTCCTTGGAACTACTGCTGACCCCCTTGATGCTACTATGAGCAAATGGAAACCTAATATTTACATTTCTAGTTAATTTAAACTTTGCTAGATACAACTACTCGCAGGTAAATATTCCTGTTAAGATCCCATTATGTAATCCAAAATTTGAGGGTAAATCTGAAATACCGTTTGATAAATAATGTATGTAAATACTCACCCCACCTATCCCATTCACAAGGGTGAGATATTCCACATCGATAATGTAAACTGATCAAGAATTAGCAAGGCGTCTGACGATTCGGAGGGGATTGAGTTTTGCCCAACAAGCCCCTATACTCTTGTGGCCCTTTGAGCGATGTGCTCATACATGGAGCCAGAAATCCACCCAAGCGATGTGGGAGGTGCTAGAACCAGTTGCACGCACCTGGGAGAAGATAAGGTAAGTCGAGGGCGAGAACCGCGTTCGACACGGTATGGGATACTTGTAGGTGGATCTAACGGTCCCTTCCCATCCACATGTGGCCACATGTGTAATCATGGCAAATGACAGATATGAGCCAACAAAAACACGCTGTCATAGCTTATGAAGTATAATAAGATTCGAGGATCAATTGTCAACGCGACTTCGTACTTGGCACGATTGCTTGCGTGATTCAATGTAGACTTATGCATAACATAACATATCCCGGATATCGGTGTCAAACAAGTAACAGTATGTGACTTAAATCAGCAGCATAGAGCATACGTAATCAAGCTCCACTGAGATGAGATATTTCAACAACCTTGGCATTTCATTCCGTCTTTCGGATCCTTTTACAATACCCAAAAACCCAACTTTCTTTTATCGAAGCTCGGGTTTGTACACGAGCGGGCCCGAAGTTCCCGCTGACCAACGAGTCCTTTCCCAAAAACCCAAACAAATCCTAGAGGATTCGTAGTTCCACCAATCTTGGTTCAAGTACGTATTTGCAACTCCAAAAGGTTCAAATACTTATACTACTTTAGCCTACACATCTAATGGTCCACAAACCATGGTTTGTAGACTCTTAGTCTACCCTTGACCTGTTATAATGCAACCGAGGCTTTAGCCCACCCAAACTTCTCATTAGACTAAATATAATAAAAAATATGCAAAAATGGACCCGGATTCACAACTCTTGTGAAAGGAGACCTTGTTCCAATAGTCTCCCAACACAATCTTGTGACTTGTCAGAATTATTGATGGTGGGTCTCCCTGTGCTGTGTGTGGATACTCGAACATAGATTCATTTGATCCGATAGGTTTGAGCTGGCTAGAATTGATGTAGCTAGGGGCATGTCTCGCAAAGGTAGAAATCCTAATTGCTCCACCATCGGCCCAGTCTCCTTAACTATGTAGAGACCAATAATCACTGGCAAAACTTCCCGGGATTCTTTGCAAGCTTTCGTACAAGAGGACCAATTGGCCTTCCATGAAAGTCTTCGGCAAATGTGTTGGTCATGGTAAACTGCCAACGAGCCTTCTGGACTTGCGGTAGGTACGCAATAAACCAATCTTCCTCCGAAAGCCTTAAACTGGTTAATACGCTCCTCCATGATGTGTGTGGTTCTACCATGTTTTGTGGTGTTGCGATACGTGAAATAGGAACAATATGCTCATGAGCATAATAGCTTCTTACATAGACCATCCTGAATGGGGTTTTCTATTAACTTCTTTTACCGAGTTGTTCGATGAGCCCGGACCACGGATGCGCACATCCCCAGTACGATGCGATACATTGCATACCTTGGTTGATACTTGCTCAAGATTTTATTAAAAGCTTCTTCGCGCCATTGGCCTAGGGGTGATATGGTGTGCTCTTCACATGATGGATCCAGAATTCCTCGATCTGACTTGGATTTTTTCATTAACAAAGTGCATACCTTTATATTGCTGAAAATCTTTGAACATCCAAATCTGGTCAAAACTTGTTAAATATTAAATGCGCAATGGTATTAGCAACCACAATCCTTTACGGCAATAGCCAGCCCGCCAGTTTACATAATCGATGGTAGCCAATAATGTAGCCGCGTGCCCATCTTTTTTCACAAGGGTTGATAAATGGTAAGTCAATAACCCACTTGTAAATTCTTGTGGGGTCATTTGGTTTTGAAGGGGAATTTCATCTCTGAGATAGCTACTATTTTGGCCGTATCACGAGCTTTTACAACAGTCATGGACGTCGGTATGCGGGGTTGTTACCATAACCGGCCCTCGAAGATCTTCTCGCGGGCCAATTTCTGCATAGTGACCTTGTACTGTTGCGTCATGGTGTCGATCAAATAGCCTTCCTTTCATGCTCCAAAACATATCCATGATAACCTTCTTGCCCCATCTTATATCGATTTCATGTGATGATACATAAACAAAAACCCTGTGCCTAGACCAATGAGTATTTTTTGTTATACGAGTACTTTGGAGGTGTCGTCCTAGTAGTCAAGAAGCTGAATGATGTCATTAAAGTGTGCATCTACTACCTTGCTAGCAATAGTTGCGCATCGGTAATCTGACTTCTAGATGGGTTGGCTCCTACTTCTCTGTTGGGACAGTGGTCTAGCCCAACATTCAATTTTTCCTAGCTTGACTATGATTTTAAAGTCATACTCACAAGAATAGCAGTAGCCATAGGCATATTTTCCCCCACCAACACAAGCATATTGACCATGTACTTTAAGGCTGAATAGTTTGTTGAACATTTTAGTGCCCCTAACAAGTAATGCCAATATTTATTGCGAGCGCGTAAACCATAGCAATGTCACCTTAAGCGGTGGAGTAGTTAGTGCTCCAAAAAGTTTCCTACTTGCAAAACGAGCACGGATGGTCAATATCTCCATCCCCTGGTGCATAAGGACAACCCCGAAGCAATACCCGACGCATCAACGTGGACATAAATACCTTCTCCCAATCCGGAAAGATGAGAATGAGTGTCGAGACCATCTTTTCCTTTAATGCTTTAAACTCTTTTGACATTCGTCATTCCAAAAAAAAGAATAGAAACATCCTTCTTGAAATTTTTCCATAGGGCGATATTCGATGTATAGCCTTGAATGAATTTCCTATAGTAACTGTCTGTCCAAGGATCGACGCATTGTTTCTTCATGGTTGGTATTCGGAAAATTTGTGATTCTTTGCAATTTTTGGCGGATCTACTGTTAATACATGTGACAAACTATGGTAAAGCAAGATTACGAAGAAATGTGAAAGATACACTTCTTGATAATTAAAGGAAATCTGGTGTTTAACGGGCATCAACATCATGCGCGGGTTTTAGAAGTGTGCCGCCAGCCGGGCCGAAGGCTTGATGCTGATCATCGAAATACACCTCGAAATTTGTGAATGAATTCTTTGAACACGCGACAACAACTTGCGTGAAGATAGCCTTGAGCATTTTTTGAGTCCAAATGACATGACGATGTGCGAAAATATCACCTTGATGAACGTGGTTTGCGCTGCCGGTCCTTAAATCTTGAATTCTTATACGATGGTATCCCTAGAACAAATCGGTAAATAATATGCTTCTTGTCCTCCCCTGTCCGTTCTTGAGAATGGCATTGGGAATGTGTCATCGAACGCGAGCATCATTTAACCTTTACGTAGTTCCACGAATCTGAATCTCTCCCTTAGTTGTTTCCTCACTGAGAACCACCATTGGACTAACCAGTCCCAATTTGTTCAATGTGTTGGGTGATACTTGCGACAAGCATTTGTTGAGCTCATCCTTGACATACCTTGTTCTTTGGGTTCCAATCGATAAGGTCGCTTCTTTATGAGTCGCGCATTGGGTTTGAGGGTAGTGTCTGCATTGAACCCTAGGTCCCACAGTCCGCTGGCTTCGAAAAATTTGTGAGAATAAGTCATGATATTCTGTAAAGTAACTGACACTTTACCTACGTATTTCTAATCTGGGTATTCACCAAATGTTAGCAGCAGGTGCTCTTTCGTCTCAATGTTGATTTTGCGCGACTTGAAGCTTAGTGACATCCACTTCCTTTAGTGGATTTCCTTCAGCAGCATTAACTCTCCCTCTCACTGGGATGAAAGAAACCAGACGTGGATCATCTTCACCTTCCTCTCTTTTAGCTACGGTAGGGTGACAATATCACACTCCGTGTTCGTGGGTGCTCTGGTCTTTGAAAGATGCGGTTCTGCCAGCATGGATGTATATATGTCCTGTGAACGCCGTTAAACGCCTCGGAACCCCTTATCCCAATCGAATGTTCTATAAAGTCATTCTTCATGATTTCTCGGTCGCGGTGCGGCCAGAAGGTACTTGGCTCCGCATCCGAGGTACCAAGTAGTGGGGATTGAACCCAGTACGTGAGTGAACAAGTGAACCTGCTCTTGTGGTTCGAGTGCTTTCGCCTCCATCCATGCCCACGTGTTCCGTGGATCCCTAAACCAAAAAACGAACGACCGTGCCTCTTAGGGTTTCAAATCACGGGGCATCATGTCTGACAATCCTCCCTCGAAAAAGGCTTCCTTATGCATCTCCCACCATCGTGCAAGGTTGCACGCATTTCTGGGTTAAGTGCCCATAACCTTCATTTCCTGAGAACCTTGGCTTCAAGTACGCAAAAATTCCCTAACATCACCGAAACCAATAAATACAATAGATCTCTTACCTGCGAAGATACGTCGTCCTTCGTGATTCGATGGCATCACGGCGTAGAGACATCATGTAATTGGTTTTGCCAATTTCTCACTCTGCTCCCCATGATCGGGCATTCTTGTCCTTTTTTTCCTAGCGAGTACCCCCTTCGCACGAGTTTAGTCCAATCTTCATCTCGCACGATTGACTTATAGATGTAGTCCACATCCTCTTCCATATTGGGCTGATTGCAGCCAACATCATTCACCTTCTGTAGGATCTAATGGTACTGTACCTGTCTGGGTGTTCTCGAACTCGCCGCCGCTTCTTCCCACAGTTAATGATGCCTCCCACCCCGATAGCCCAGGCGTCCAGGCCTGAGAGCGCGAGGTAGGGTCCGCATCTTGGACAATACGAATTACTTCAAAGTACGACCGGGACCTTAACCCTGCCGATACTCCACCACAATCTTTGATAGTCTTCCCAATGGAATGATCTTCTGTTTATTGGCCATACGCGGTACGGATCATAGAAAAATTCCAACTTAAACTCCCCATTCGTTGCCAAGTGTTGTTTAGCTAATGCATTCGCATCTAACCTGAGTCCCAAAATAACACAGTCCGTCTGCATCGTACGATATGCTGCCGATCGAACGCATCTCCCTGCCGATGCTTCTTCCTCCTGCGATTTGTGTCGTCCTTGGATATAGAGGAGGATAGGTGGTGACTGCCTGACTATGTTAATGCCTAAAAATTTTCCACGGCCCTTTGGGTTGCATAATAGCTTCATACATCCTCGTAAAGGGGTTTTGACCTCCTCCTCTACCTTGGGGTCCTCAGCTATTGTGAAAGTAAGTCTCTACCTGTTGATCTTTAAAAACTATGATAGTGCTATTTCTCCTTTTTCGAGATCAAACCTTTCTTGTTCCTAGCCGTCGGATCGAGCTCGATCGATTTTCTCCCAGGCCCTCCAATGGCGGTCACTGGTATTTAAGACACTCACTCTTGGATCTTTGTCTCGTAGCTCGGCCTTAACCCTCTTGCACATGCGCTGCGTGGTGTCCAACTACTCTCTCCTGCTTCTTCGCCTCCTCAAAAATTTGGGTCTTCAATCGCGTGGTCAGGCCCACCACCATCTGGGCATGATTGTCACGTAGGCTTTGGGTCCACCGAAAAAGTGCCCTACCTCCCACATAGTTATAATGAATGAGTTCCTAGTATGAGCTTCCTTGTTCCACCTCTTCCTCCCTACCCTTGTTGGGGAGCCCCATGCGCTCGAGAGGGATCTTGGTGAGGATGGATCCATTTCATGCCCTATAGAATTCCCTCGATCGATCATCAATCACTACGTACGGCGATTTCTATTCATCATGTCACTGAAAATTTGGTGAAGTTACACGACGACCAATTAGGCAAATGTTGACCCCATGATCGTTCGAGCGACGAGTTCGACGAGCAAAAACGTGGTTGCTGTACCATGTCGCGGTTAAAAGCGCAATTAAAAAAGTGTCACACTATCGACACTTTTTCCGTACACATCCCAACGTCACTCTTCGACGTTTCCCAATCGTCGCAGGCCTTTGTGCTTCTGTCGCGCCACGACGAAAATATGGTCGAAAGCCGTTTTGAACGTCGCTCTTTGTGTACGCAACTCTCTCATAATTACGGCCAATGTTAATTAAACGTTTTGGCGTCGCTCTTCGACGTTTGTAGCCGTAGCAATTCCATGTGATGTGGTGCAACGTTTTGGGCGTGTCTTAAACGGTTGTAGCCCCATACCACAATTAAATAAAAATATTGAGTACGACGTTTTAAGAACGTCGGCTCTTCGACGATTTTGAAACAACGAATTCCGTGTGATCGAAGCGTTTTGAACGTGTTAATCAGGCATTTATCTTGTCGCCTTCCCAGCGTTTCTAATACTGTACGCCAATTTGAGCGCTTATGATAAATTGTAGCGACGACAGGGTTCAATTTAAAAAAAAAATGGAAACTTTAAAAAGAGGAAAAACAACATTTTGAATATATTGTATCGATAAACGGTCCATGAAGTCATTACATTTTCATCGAAGGTGGAACCCAAGTATCCATCCCGAAAGAGTGGAGGTCCCACCCAGAACGGAGGTGATAGAAAAATACATGTCATCGGGGGGACTTCGATATAAAACCCCGATGTGGGTCCACATGGAGATTGACGAAATGCGAAAGCATCCCAATGTAGGCATGTAATAAGTGAAATAATTATGTAAAATAGTAAAACAACAGATAAATCCTTGACATCCATTAATTCAAAATAGAATTAAAAGTGCCAAAATCCTTGAGCAGAGAAAAAACGTAATCATGCTGAGGAGTGTGATATGTCCCAAATATAAAAACACCATGAGACCATATCAATGTGACAACATGAACCCGACACATTTCTAGTTTTGAAGGCAGTGTGTTACAATAATCATTTTTTTTTCACAAGAGAAAAAAACATTGTTTTGAATATATTATGTAGAAGTAAAACAATCCATGAAGTCATTACATTTTCACATTTGAAGATTGGAACCCAAATATCCATCCAGTATTGGAAGTCCACCAGACATTGATGAAAAATACCCCCGCATCTGTATACGGGGGACTTGATATAAAACACGTATGGGTCTACATGGAGATTATCGACGATATGAAACGTCAAATGTAAACATCTCGAAAGGTGAAAATAGCAGTGCTTAGAATAGTAAAATAACGAGATAGAGTACCGACGTCCATTGTTTCAAGCTGATGGTACCCAATCCTTGAACGGAAAACGCTAATCATGTGGGGGAGTGTGATGTCCAAAATATAAAAAGACCATCGGACATATCAATAAACCGTACTTGCTGGAGCAAAATACTTCAGTTTGAGCGATGATAATCATTTTTTTCACAAGAGAAAAAACATTGTTTTGAATATATTATATGAAGGTAAACGATTATTGAAAAATATTTTGTTTCTGGACACATGGATCCTTAAAAAGTCTTGACATCGATTCATCATCCATTAAACCCTGAAAAGAAATTTCTCCAACAACACTTTGTTCCAAGAAAAAGTCAATGTTAAATATGTGAATTCACACTTACTACTCCAGTTGATGGAGTATTTGTTATACAAAAATCATACAAAATATATCTCATAAAAAATTGAGATATTATCTAGGATCATCGTGTTTTACAACAATATAAAGACGGATGGTCTGGTAGATAAGAAAAATGATAAACTGATGTTGTCTTTGTTTCCTTCTTTTAAGAATGTGTTGGAGGAAGGCCGGACTATATATCTTAGCTTCTTTCTTTGTCCTCTTTTAGTAATTCTATATTTGATTATTCGTTCCTTTGATATCTTTAACTCCTCTAATACTCTTTGACCTTTGTTCATCCTTTTTTATCCTTTTTATCATGATATCTTTGTGGTAAATGGGAAAAAATTTATGTGGGGATAATTTTACAAAGATTCATCGACATATTTACCCGTGAACTTCGCGCCGTTCCTTTGCGACTTTCTTAGTGTTTCCTTGACCCTCGGTGTCTCCCCGGAAAAATTAAGTTTGGGACCCGGGAACAAATGATTTACTTCATGCTCAAGACAAAATAAATTTCTCCAATCGTCATGAAGGTTTTTCACATAGGCAATGTTGTTGATGTAGGCGGATTTGAAGAACTAGCTTGATTATCGGCCGCTGTTTTCCCAATTTTTCAACATAACTATCAAGGTCCAAGTAGCTTATCTTCTGCAACTATGGGATACAGGAAATCACTCTATTTAACAAAATATTCAATCTTTCTACGGAAAAGCGATGATTTCTTCTTGCATATACGGGACACCTTCGTTCTAAATTATGTGCAGTTCTTTTAGTAAAAAACTCTCTTTATTTCGAAATTGTTAAGATCACCATCATGAATACCAGCAATTGCAAGTTGATTCTTGGTACGAGTATTCAAAAAATGTGTGGTCTCTTGGCTGCTACGGCATGTTTAACTCTTGTCTTGATCTCTCAATCTCATCGACCAATTTAACTTTAAGTTTATTCTGTTCATCATTATTTGGATGAGGACCAAACATCCTTTATTCGGATTGAATGATATTATCACAAAGATATCATTTATTTCTTATTAAGGTTTCTCCCAATGTGAGATCATTTTAAATGCTTTGTTGTTTTTTCTAATTTGATTACTTCTCTTGTTTTATAATGTACTCATTTTGAAGATCATGTTTATGTTCTAAGTGGCCAATTGTTCCTTTGTTTTGTGGCAAGCTCTGGCTTAGGTTTCCTCTTTCGTGGCTTGTTAATTAATAATATTAAAATTTACGGTGTTGCTCTGTGACAATTACATTGGGTGACTGTTGTTGTTATACTGTCACTACTCCTGCTGTGAAATGCAGAATATTTGCTGTGTCTTTTAATGCATTCCTCGCTCTTTTTGATTTTAGAGTAAGTTGTATTCAATTTTGAAAAATCACGTGGTTCTTCCTCGGAAATTTTGTTTGATGATTTAAAACATACATTTCTCATTGTTAACTTTAATTTTTTCTCGAGCTGCCAATATCATCATCTTTTCTCTTGATCAAGAAGCTTAAATACCTTTCACATATTTAAGTTATGACCCAAATAATGATTATTTCCTCTAAAGTTTTAATTCTATTCTGTGCTGAGAGGAGAGGCTTTTTCAAAAAATGCAAGCTGACAACAGTATTGTCAAAGAATCCTTTTATGGGTCATCATTGATTTGTTCGTCGAGGAGTAGAATAAATCATCTCACTATGTTCTGTGTGTCAATTTTATCTGAGATGGATATCACTTTGTTGAACTTAAAAATTAGTCCTAGCATGTTTATTGTTGTCTAAGACGTTGTTGCACCTTGGGCTTCAAATGGATCATTAACATCTTACCATGTTGGATGTCATGTTGAACATAATCTTTCTTGATTTTTAGGAGCCATCTTCAAAAATTGATTTGTACACTTCGATATCAGGAAATGGATGGATTATAACGAAAACTTTATGTTGATGAATGTTCTTTTGATGTCCCAGGCAGTTTCTTTGGAGGTTTGAAAGAAGATATTTCTGCACTTTATTCTCTGTATTTCCTATTTTTGAAAATTAGTGGATGTCCCACTACTACTTTATTTCTTGTTGTCTTCTCTTCCTTTGTTTGTCGGGGAGTTTCCTGAAATAGTTAAATAATACCGGAAGGGGAGTTAATTTCTATGTATAACATCTTACTGTTCGAGCTCGTAGGAGTAGTTGTTGACCTCTCTCCTTTTTTCCCTTTTCTATATTCGAGTTTATGAACGTTTGGCTCATCGTACGAGTAGGAGAGAATTTTTCCTTGACCTTGTTCTTTAGAAGTCTCTGTTGCTCTTTGTCATTATGAATTTTTAATTATTTTTATATCGGGCTCCTTTTCTTTTCCTTTATGAGTTTCTCTGTCTTTGTGCTAATCTCCACTGTAATTTTTTGTAAAGTCACCATTTGAAGAAGATCCTACTTTTATCCAAGAATTCTAGGTACGAAGTATATTTTAAGATCTTTCATTGCATTTTCAACATTATTTTGCTCACTATCTTTTTTATTAATGTCCCTTTGTCCATTCATCTGTGTATTGTTCTATTTAAGTTCTTCCGTGGATGTATGGTGACGATTTGTTTTATTCTTCTATCACAGATAAGTTGTTTGGATCATAAGAGCTTCAGTGAAAACTCTTTGTGATACCGGAATAGTCTTCCCGTCTTGGCTTCCTTTCCAGGCTTCCCTAGAGTTACAAATACTAGAAGGGACCCTGGTGGCTCTTGATCTTGGTTGACTTTTCTTTCGTGCAAAAAATGAATACTCTGGTCTGTTCATACGCACAGAATATTCTAATGCGAAAAGTCTCATTGGGACATACTTGGGCGGTTTGAATGGGCATAATTCACATCCATATATCCTAATCTCTTATGTCAATTTTTGACCTGAGTACACAGTGTCACCTATGTTGTACGCTTTCGAAATTTGAAGGATTTTCTTGATTTCATTATTATTCTAGGAGGGAGGGCTCACTCCAACACGGTGGTTGAAGGATAAACAAAGGTCGACAAAATCATTATGGGAATAAGGAGAATCAAAGGAATTGTGAGCAATAGCGGACGAATGGTGACTAGGATTCCCTTTGGCATCAAGTTTCTTAACATAAAAATTTTCTGGTGAAAGCTAATCATGAAGATATGTAAGCCAGAAGAATACTTAAATATATCTCATTCTCAGATATGAGTAGTCATGGATTTTATCGACAATATAAGATGCAAATAAATGTGGCAATAGGGAAGCCATCCCGAGGGTAAAAAAATGGATATGATACTAGGGTTAGCAGTCAACATGCTCATTAGTATTGAAGCCCATTATGGAAGATATCATGTTTAAAATAAGTCTACCTCTTGATGAAAAGTATGTGTAAGGGAGGTTTGAGGTGATATAAGTAACATGAGAAGGTTTGGCATGGTTTAACTCTTCATAGGATAACAATGAATTTCTCCAAATAATTCATCATAGACGAAGATGAGAAATTGACCAGAGTTGGAGTGTAGCATTTCATTTGTAATTTTGACGATTTATTAGGGAAAAGAGACATTTTACTTGGAATGTTTGCTACGTGTGGTTGGATCCCCATAATTGCGTAGCAACAATAGATTAAATCGGGGAAAAATATGGTGGGGGAAAATTACATAGGAAAGAATTTGATTAAAGTCCAAAAGATGTCGGAACTATTCAAACAAACATCTATGTGACGGAAAAATATTTGAAGAGGATTCTCTTTGAAGACGCAAGTCCTTAATTTGAAAATCCATATCGGCTAAAGGCAAATAATCCAAGTCCTTGTGAAGACGATGACGGGCACGACATTCGGAAGCTACGAACTTCATTTTACGGATTTTCTTGTGGTTAAAAAATGAAATTTCGGGGTTTTGTGGAAAAAGGGGCACAGTACCGGTTTTGGGAGAAATATATTTTGATTAAAGGCAAAAAAGACCAGCCCCGAACTTCTTTTCGGACCTTAGTACGAGAATTAAAACTAAACCGAATTTTACGAGTTTAACGGTGGAATAAATACCTATTTACGAAGTAAACGTGTTTAAACGGGCGTTGGTTGTATTGTGGACACAGAAAATATGGCTTCAATTCTCTTCGACGAACGCGGTGTTGATGTGTGATTTGGTTTTGAATTTTGTTCGCAGAAGGCGGCTGGTGGAACAATAGAAATAGCGCGAGGGCCACAATTTGTTTTATTTACAAGTCAAAAAAGGGTGGCGGGTTTTGATTGATGACGTCGTATGTGTACGATAGTTTCGTCACAAAGGGATAGGAGCGGATCTTTGGCCGGGCCGCTCGCGCGGTGGGAAATGCGAACCTACAAAAAAAGATTAGGGCTTAAATTTGATGAAATTGCGTCACAACTCTCCCTCGTCGCCAGCAACTTCGGACCGAAAAGATTGGTCGTTGTTTGGTTTCGCGTCACAGAGTTAGCGCGTCAACAAGCTGTTTTGGAATGCGAATTTGTGCAGTTTCGGAGTGGTTTATAGTCGTTTGAAGTATTTGAGCGGAAGTAACTTAAGAACAATTTTGTTTGATCCCATCTTATAAAATTTGTGTTGGTTTTATTTGATAATACACATATTTATAATAAATCATGGAATACCACACTGGTAAACATGTGGAAAAAAGTTATATGACTATTGGACAATCATTTTTATGTAAAAATATCCCAAATGTGCTTTTTGGGGGGAAATAAGAATTCGAGTATTTGGTTCATATTGTTTTAAAGAAGAAGTGAGTTTAGACTCAAGATGTAGCTATTACAAAATGACCTATTCTAGAAAAATCAAGGTTGTGGGAATTTTTTTAGACTTGCCATGATATTATTGATCATTTATTGAGGTGTACATTACATTTTCAGTCCCTCACATGTCTGCGGAAAATATCATTTTATATGGAATGATGAGCTACTTTCGGCATTCTCTCTTTTAATGGATGCCATGTCTTCTACACCAACATCGGTTTGCACCTACTTTTAATGCAAAAACATTCATGGTAGGTACGAGACACTAGGACGAAAATTTACGTAACATTAACATAATAAGGGATATCATTGGCTTTTAAAAGCAAGAATTCAAAATATTTGAGTGAAATCTACGTATGAAAAAATAATCGACTTAATATTACATGCAATAAAAAGTAAAGGAGACAGTGTATCCGCGGGAAATTACTTTAAAATCAGAATGTCTGCAAGTAAGAAAAGTATTTTTTGAAGCTATGGATTTTATTCAGAAGATTAACAAAAATGAGGAGAAAAATTCAAAGTTTTAATTTTGGTTATAAAGGGTAAAGGAAAATTTGGTGTGATGCTTGCTCTTTCTAAAATGAAGAGGCCTCAGAATTTATATCAGTACATTTTCCTAGCTACAAATTTGCGTGGGAAAAGCTTGCCATAATGGAAAAATGACAATGGTACTAAACAAAAACTAAAATTTATAAAGGATGGGATGAACTCTATGGAGCATTGGGAATGAAGAAGAGATATGCTTTGGGTGCAAATGTAGAATATTTTCTGCACACAAGCATATTTGAATAAAAAAATATTAAAAGTCCCATGTCTCAGTGATGGAATGATTTAAAACATCTCAAAGGACAAAATATATTTTTGGAAGGAATGAAGAAAGATATTTAAAAATTTTATGAAGGTAGGGTTTATAATAAATAAAAAGAGAAAGTAAAAATCCTCTAGGAGTTGCTTCAACCATTACATATACATATTCCAAAGACTAGAAGATGTATCAATAGACTTTATTACGGAGTTCTTGAAATATAAAGGTAAGTATTACATTTTATTCATTTATATAGACAAATTTTGTAGATTTTTTTGTAGGCTTAAATTACACAAACAACAAGCCAAGTAAACAGTATTGAAAAATTCATAGTCTTCATGGTTTTCCTAAAATGTCATGTAATACTTTTGAAAGCAAACAAACTAATATGGTGTGGAAAATGCTAACTTCCATGAGTTCTACATATCAAACACAATCAAATGGTCGAAGCAAAAATAGTTAACAAATGTTTTTAAGGTTATCTACAATGTTACTCTTCGAAAAGCAATCTTAATGGATAGAAGTGGGTTCCTCAAGGAAAAGTATTAATATGAAACTGTCAACCTACCTATACATCTACTAATTTCCCCATTTGGGCCCTTTGTGGATACTCAACTCCTAGTATCTCATGCTTTGCAGAATAAGTCCAAAGTATGAGCAGTCACATATGGAAAATACTAAAGAAACTTTGAAAATTATTATGGAAAACAGCCCAAATGACATGAAACATGATAAAACAGGGGAACAACATTGAAGTGAAAGATAATTTGAGGAGGGTAATTGGGTATTTTTAGATTATAACGTGTAAACGATGTTGTTCGAAAAAGAAGAATAAAGAATTAGCTCAAAAATGCAATGTGGAAAAAGGCTGATAAAAGGTTAAGTAAATAAAGGGTCCAAAGGTTGAAATATATAGAGTAAAGTCGGGTTTTGAAAAAGTCGGAAAAACTAAAAAAATATAATATTCATTTTTGGAAAAAAATCTGATTTTTCAAAAAAAAATTAAAAATTATTAAAGAAAACTACCTCACTCAAGATTTTCGAAAAATTCGGCAAAAATTCGGGACTTCGAGATAAAAAATGAACTTTTTGAGGATGAAAAAGTAAGCCCAATAAATTAAATAAGGAAAAATTCGGGATTTTTTCAAAAATTAGGACTTTTTTAAACTTTCTTCTTAATCTTTATTGTAGCCCTAAATAATTATTCATAAGATTGCACAAGTGGTATGAAAGTTATGTTCCTTCTTCTTGCATTCATAAGGTTTTTCATATCTGCTAAAGAACATTTGAGAAAAAATAACACGATAAATAGAACTTCCAAAATTAGATGAAGAATGAAAGTTGATTCATCGAATACAAAAAGTTATATGGTGTTTAATGCAATATCTCTGACATATAACCATTATAAAATGCCTAATCCAAGTGGAAGAATATTCCTCTGAAGAAATTACATGGTAAAATAGTCAATTAGAGCGATGAAATGCCACAGCTAAAAGGTTCGTTTGAAGTTTTGACAAGGTTTGCTTATATGTTTTCTCAACGTGCGGCGAAAATAGTTTTATTGTTTGTTAAGATTCCACACGGTGATCAATTTGAAGGGCGGTCCGTTCCAATTGAAGGGCATATATCTATATTACGCCCTTCCATAATGAAAAAACTTAAAAAAAAAAAAACTTTCAATTTGACCCACAGTAAAATTATTTTACATTTCATTTCGGAAAGACAAAACCATCCAATCTTTATGTTAATAAAGGCTACTTCACATATACAACAATGAAGAAAGCTCCATCTTTTTTCATTGCTTAAATATCTCATTGGCAATGTCAACATAAGTCTTGAAAGACATATAAGTTTGGATACATACCAAGGATATAGGAGATTCTTATGTGTTGAATTGTGTAGTAATTTTGACTTTGTCTACGGAAGCAATGACATGGAAGTGCGAGATTTTTCTTATAGAACATTATTATTATTTGAAACGTTGTTTATAGATATGAATACAACAATGAAATTATGAGCATGAGTGGACAATTAGTCAAACTCATGATGCCAAACCATGATGATGTAAGTTTGGAATTTAACATTTTACATGTTAAAGACAAATAGTCAAAATCATGACAACTTAGTATGCCATAATTAATAATCATTCCTGATTTCACTTTTTATTTAATATGAGTTTGTGTCTACGATGATGCGAGGCATTATTTTTAACCAATGATAGGAGGAGGTTGTCCACATGTTGTGGCTAGGAGGGTTCGAAAAACATTTGAGTTGTAACGGTGAAGTGTCAATACCTCGGTGTTGTATACTTAGACTAGTTAGAGTTTGTAGGAGTCGAAACAGGTTTTTAGTTGGTTGAATTATTATAATTAGACCTTTTGATTTCTAGGAATGGTCCTCTCGGAAGAACGAAAGAGCCATATTTTATGTATATAAATTGTAATTATACGGATGAATAAGTAGAAGAGGAAGAGGAGAGTAGAAAGGGATTTCTACAATAAACCTGCGTGTGTGAACAGACAAACAAATTAAATGATTTCCAAGCTTAGTTGCCCATTGAATTATCTCGAACTACTAATTGTGGAAAAATTTTTTTAGCTGTGAGCGATTGAGTGCGGCGATAATTCATTCTTCGTCTTTGAATTCCCGTAAATTTTTTTGAATAACCATATTGAACTCACCCACAAGAAGGAGGGTGCGTGTGAAACCGGGGGGTCGTGAACACTGTTCCAATGTAAATCACGCTTAATAAAGAATGATTATTGTGCTTTCGGAACGACTTGAAAGTTGGACCGCAGTTAACAAACAAAAAAGGATAGCGGAACCGGACTTTTTTGAAGTGATTCAAGCTATGTGCCAAAAACCACGAGCGAGAATCACAAGCGGGTTGCCCATATCGCTTGCAGCTTTGCGGGTAAAAGCGGTATTTCCTATTCGCGAGAGATTCCTGGGAATGCGACACGTGGTGAAGTGACCTTTGGGAAAACCCCTTTGGTTTAACCGCGCCACTTCTGCGTGGCTTGGGCGTTGGAAGCCGAGCGGGGGTACCCAGTACGTTGATTTGAAGCGTGGGACGGTGAGTAGCACGTTGAACTTGGAGGTTAACTAAGACCGTGCGGAGGATAGCCGGGGTACGATGCGAGTGTTTGATTGGTTATTGATATATATAGGTGGGGCCGGAGTATAATGAAATTGTTTAATTAAACGATTGACGGATAATTAGCATAAGTACGGAAGCGTGATTGTTTGTAAGGTTGGGTGGTGGAAATATAGAGCCGAAAAGTTCATTACAAGTTATTTAAAAATAAACGTGGGTATAAATACAAAATGGTAATTAAACATTGGTTATAAAGCTTGGAGATAATATCGAAAGTCGAATATAAGTTAAAGTCAAACCATTGTGGATATTGTCAAATTATACGAATTGAAGTAAATGAGCCGAAGAAGTCAGCAGTGGGGCTGGGGCCGGAAAGAGCAGGGGTAAACCAAGGAAGAAATGTTTGATGAAGCGATTGTGAACACATGACTCTCCTTGAGGTCATTGGGTTTTGTTGCATCACACGATGATCTCTCTTCTGCGGCAGCATTTACTTGTATTGAAGATCACTATTCTAGGAATAAGGAGTTATTTTCTCCAAAAATAACCTAGCCAAACAATGGAAAACAGTAAAAATGAGATGTCTTTTATGCTTCCATAAGTACATATGTTCTACTTCTAATCATGTCTTGGAAGTGGTTTTTTTACTTGGAGAAATTATTTACGATTGGTTTCATACCAAGTCTTTTTCACATTTTCGGCATCAATACTTGAAAAAAAGATAATGGTTTAAAACAACATAAATATTTGAAAATTTTGCCAAGAATTGTACGGCACACTTTGAATATGAATTTTGAATTCAAGTGCATGATGATGTATAGGATCAAGTGTCATTTTGAATACCAAATGTTTAAAGAAAACTTCTATTAACATGCTACCATTAAGGGATTAAATGACAATATTGCATCAACTATTTCCATAATAAAATTGCACCATAAATACATAAGACCTAAACAACTACCAAATGTTGTAGATCTAGCAGAACCACACAATCAAATGTATTCCACAAGGCCAATCTTTGTGTGAAAAATGAAAAAGGTTTGTAACCAAAAAATACCTTAGGCAACTAGTTCAATTAGATACACCAAACCATGACCTTAAGAGAAAAGCAGCCCACTTAGCTAATATTTTTCAGCTGGGTCCTCTAATTCAACCAACTAAAAAACCAAAACCATAGCATTGATTGTTTTAGGCCTGCCCCCATCGTATGATAAACACAACCATAACCCACTTTCCTTGTTGTTTGTTGAAAAAGATTTGTACATTACTCTGTTATTAGTCCATATACCAAGTGATATGAGTAACAAATATGTTTCCTTTCACCTTTGAGTTTTCAAGTGTACCTACCAAATCTAAGACATTTAAGAGGAACTAATACAACGTTAAAAATAAAACGGTACACATCTAAAAATTACACTCCTTAGGTACTATCACACCATCATTAACTATTTTAGAAACCATGCTTGCTCTCCCAAGACAACATTTTGCCCCTTCGCCCCAAGCGTGACTCCAACAAGATCATGTGGGATTTTTCTGCACTTTCAAAGAAAAAATTGTGTGCTTTCGATGAATGTGCAATTGAATACCGGACCATATGCCAAAACAACCACTCCATGAAAGACATTAAAATAACACATTAAAATCGAATATGGTAAGACGAGAAAAGATCCATCGCGGTGAAGTTTTACGCATGCAGTGACCTTCCTTTAAACATAATTTTTCTGCGACACTGCCAATTTTTGTCCTTTGAGCCCATCCTTGTTGAAGTACAACTCCTTTTCCCTCGCTCTTGTATTATTCTGCCTTCTCTCTGTCACGTAATCTCGGATCCCTCACTGCCTTTGAAAGCGATTAAAGTAAATGGGTGAAAAAAGCTGAAAGAAGAACGGGTTGCTGCCATAATTGTCGACTTGTGCCCAACACGCACATAAATACCATTTGCCCGATAGAGGTGAATGTAGCAGTGATAATACGCCCCAACAGAGAATAATATTCTTGTCTTCCGAATATGAAGGTACAATATCTTCATGTGTGAACCTTAAAAAACGTGACTCCCATTGCTAAAAACCACTTTTCGGTTATGTGAGCAAACTAGCTTTAACTATTGCAACTTTTGGCAACACGGAACGCCCAAAGAGAAACAACCAAAGAAATACCTTGATCACTCATTTAGTAAGGAAGCGGGACTATATGTTTGCATTCGAATAATATAAAGAAATACGACTATATTAAGGTCGGCTGGCTCATCCCCCAACGGTGTCTCTCGCAGCCTTCGAGTTGCCATGCTAGAAAATTTTTGCTATTTTTAATTAAATTCTTAAGCCTCATTGTACATCTATGAATGTGTCGACATGGGATATCTACATCAAATATCCCTTTATATCACAAAAACAATTTCCCTTCTATAAGAGCACGAGTTTGATGGATCACCCCACACCATCCGCCCACTAGAAACGGTGAAAAAGGCTTGAAAAACTTAAAATATCTCCAAGATGACTATGTGGGTGGTTCTTATGAATCAACCAACCATTCGAACATGCTCATGAATCCAAACCATGAGTATTATGTGACAATATTCAAGCGAGCACTTTGAATCGGATTTATGAAGCTATGTTAGAGAAACCCTAAACTCTCCTGAAAATAGGTGAAATGTGGCACCACTCGGGGATTGACTTTGCGATTGGTACAGAAGTGGTAGACAATTGGCATGCTCGAAACAACAAGGTGATGCGGGGAATGACATGAGGAGAAAATATCGGAGAAAAAGCCCCCAAATACGGGAGAACTAAAGCTCATCATAACTTTGAAGATTGACAACTTTACATGATGTAACCTATGAAATCGTAAATGGAGAAATCATAGTAACAATAAAATACTTATAACAGAATTAGGTTCATCCACCCGGGAGTGGTAATGGGAGAAATAATGCGAACAACGGAAACATCGGAAGTTTCTTACAATCAAATAGATGAAAAAACACATACAAAGCCTAGATAACCATCATGGACAAAAACAACAATTAAGATTGTAAAGGAACTTACAAAAATGGAAGCATTACGAACTGCAATTAGTAACACAAGCAAAAATATCCTGGACGCAAAAGCCCTAGTTGACAAGTTATGTTATGTGATCAAGAAAGTTTGTACACCATGCCTTCGATCAATCAAAATCCATCATTATCTATGCAATAAATACAAGTAATTGATTAGTATTTTTACTCTAAGATGCATTCTTATGATAATGTTAGAACATATGTTGAAAATGTCTAAACACTTACCTAAATAAAATATCTTCCTTTCACGAAAAACGATTTATTGAGTCATATGAACAGGAACAAAGCCTCCTGATCTGAAGGTAACGGCAAGTCCATGATGACTTTTTGTTATACTGCCAGATCGAGGGTTGATCAAATTAATCGCTCATTAATTAATATCTCACAAAAAAGATAACCAAGCGGGGTACAGACTCTTATAGCCCCTCCCCCCCTCTAATGTTATCTCCAGTTCCCCAATACCCAAATCTATATTTAATTTTTTGCTTTTATGGGCATAAAAAAATATTCGGCTATTAATAACATTCAACAAAAAATCGCGGCGGGAAACATTGCAATTAATACTTAAACATAAAAAATAATTACATAATCTGACGGTTTTTTTATATAACACAAAAACATTCCAAGTATAATGCGTTTGTCTTTATATTGTTAATAACACCCATTACGGTTATTATTTCTTCTCCTTTAAACTCTGTTCATATCAATATCATCATGCTGCTCTTGTTTAGGCCTTTAGAGCATATTGTTGACGGTTGCGTGGTCTGGTATAGTCTCATCTAATGACCAGGGCGCCATGCTAAAAAAGCAGATAATATTAAATTTTAATTGTCGGTTAAATGTCATTGAACTAGTTAAGATAACCTTTAATAAAGGCCAATGGATTATTCCTGGTGCACGATTTATGGCGGCCAGCTGGTTCGTGGTCACGATATACGGTGTCATCAATGACGAGCATACGCTAAAAGCAGATAATATTAATTTTAATTGTAGGTTTTTAAGCATTCATTCAACTAGTTGAAGTATGTAAAAAAATTGCCAGCGGAATTATTGCCAGTACAGGGTTGTGGTATTTGTTCGTTCTGCGTAGTCCGATATACGAGTACTCGCTAAGTGGCAGGCTTTCGCCGCAAAAGCAAGATAATATAAAATTTTAATTGCGCCGGTTTAAATATCATTGAGCGCTAATTCCGGTAATATTAATAAAGGTACAATGAATTATTTACCTGGTGCAGTTGCTGCTTGCTTCGGCCTGATTGCGTGGTCACGATGTGCCGGTCTCATGTCGATGGCGGGAACGCCAGCCTCACAAAAAGCGGATAATATTAAATTTCGGTATGTTTTCGCGTATCAATACGAACTGCTGATAATATTAGCTAAAAAAATTTATTGTGGGAGTATTCACCAGTACGCGATTCGCCGTGACGTTAGTAATCCGATATACCTGGTCTCATCAGGCGGCGAAACGCCGCCTGCAAAAAGCAGATAATATTAAATTTTAATTATGGATTTTAAATATCGTTAATTGAATTCGGTATGTTAATGGCGAAGTGCAATGAGATTATCTGCAATTGCCTGGGAATTTATTAAAATTAGGTATTTGCCTGTATCTTCTCTTGATGATAAGATCTGCCGAAAACATTCTTGTCATTTAAACCAACATTATAAGGACAACCATCAAGGTATGATGCCGAAAAAAGTGAAAATGGCAGTGTTACCCGTCCTGGCCCTCCTTTAATGGTAACGTTATACGGCCTGGTCCTGCTAATGATGTCGGGTTACCATGAGATCATCTACATTGGCTCTAAAGGCACGAGTTTATTTAGTAAATGGGTAGTATTTTATCTGGTTTAAAGGATTGTTGAACGTTAAATTTATGGAGTGAAAAACAAACGCTATTGAAAAGGTTAATGTTTCTGTGTCGGACGCGGTCTTGGGACTGCCCCAAACTAAACGTTAACCTCGACGATAGCAGAAATGGAAAGCGATATTTTATCTTCCCTGCGTAGTTTCGTGCAGTCATCCCCCTACATACACTATGATTGTATAGCTCCTGCTTGGTGGGATAAAAACGTTGAAGCGACCGTTAGTTATAAGATGTTTAGCTACTTAATTACAATTCTTAAATGAGTTTAGTAACCGCCTTGGCACTGACTTGATAACACTTTTTAATCCTAGCTTTGGTTTCATTTTGAGGTGCTAAGGCAACCTAACATCAAAATATTAGTGAGATGTGGCCGTGGCACACTTTTATTTTGTACAGAAAAATAAAGCTGTTAATTAAGTTGTAATTCCTTGTGGGTCCGATTGTTTCCTTTTCTTTCTATTTTGTCATGGATGAGTGCTCTCCATACACTCTGGGTGTGGTGGGGCGCTCACCTCTAGGGTTAAGTGCAATTAAATCCTGGTGTCACCTGGTATATTTCAAATATTTAAATTTCTTGGGTTCTGGGTTATTGTATCAAATATAAGGCCTCACAAAAGGCTTCTAGATAATCTACAGTTCTTTTGATTGAACTAAGTCCATATGACACTGTGGATTTGGGCAAGTACAACACTTGTAGGCATATCAAGATACATAACAAACTCATTGTTTCCTACACAAAAAAAAGAAAGGAATGTTATAATTAATTTAAAAATAAAAATCATGATAATATACTTTTGAATAAAGTACATAAAAATAATTAATATTCATGCCACAGGGTGTGCACACATGCTTTATAGGTACACCCTCATGGGTGCATGTAACAATGTACACGTGTGGTCCAGCATGGAGTTGACACGTAGCTCGAAACACAATAATGTAGTTGGCCATATCAGCTATCCTTTTAATACCTTTCCCAGTGATTGTTGGTGTCTGTGAGCGAGGTGTGTTCTTAGGCAGTGGCTTCCTAAAAGGGCTAGAGGTCTTTAAGAGGGTTGATGATCTCCCTTGTATCCCTACCACCAACACCGGATTAAATAAGTGCCGAACGCTACATAAAAAAAACTTTTTGTTGAGTTTAGTCAATGTAAGGTAAAATCAAAGCATAGTTTAATCGTAGAAACAAAAAAATATCGCTTTTAGTTTTATTATTACGAAGTGTTTCTAATTTTGGCTCACGGTTATTTTATCATCTCTTTTCTTCCCGAATTAATGGTCATCAAAGTAACATAAAATTTTAACCTTGCATCTCGTGCCTTTTTTGTAAAGACAACGAAGATAAGGTGAAGAAAATATTTATAAAAGAGAATCATCGGTATTCATAAGCTGGGGTGTACACATATTTTGAACAAAATTAATATTATTTCAATTATGTAATAACTAAAATATGAAAGATAAAGCAATGCGCTTTATGTTCTTGGTAAAAGCATATTTCATGAATCATCCATCTAAAGTTTGTACTATTATTACGATCGATGCCTTACCATTGCAATAATTCATAAATCTAAAACTTGAAAAACGTATCTAATAACGTGAAAACACAAAATGTTGAAAATAATTCTATTAAGACAGGGCAAAAGCAGAGTTAAATTTCAAATATTACCTTACTTAATTGAGTCCTTTGGAAACATGTCATTACTGTTCATTTAAACAAGAAACTGGTGTTAATGAGAATATATGAATATATTTTGGAGCAAACTTCTAGTAAACTTGTTGTGAAGAACTTGAGGACATTTTTGGAGCAACATTGTTGAAGCTGATGGTATAGAATTGTTGGAGATGATCTTGAAGGGCCTTGAAGTGAAGCTTTTGGAGCAACTATTGAAAAATCCTTAGAGCATTTAAGTAAGGCACTTTCTATCTTCCATCACCTTTTTCCTTTCAATATCTTTTAAACGATTTTGTTGATATTTAATGTTTGAAATCATGTTATAATTCCTTGATTATATGTGTTTGGGGACTTTCCCTTTGAAATTACCCAAAAATACCCTGGTAATTTTATCTTCAGGATGCATGTCTGACCCTATTGTTCAATATTTTTATTGATAGTAGTAAACATAGAGAGTTAGGGGGCTCTTGACTTGGTTTGGTTGGGCCATTAGATCCCTAACATCTACTAGGGAGAATCCCCCTTGAGTTGGAGGAGAGCTAGCCCGAAGTGAAAAGCGGTTGGTGAGGTGACAATGGGGCTATTGAATTACACATGGTATCACACTTTAGCTTTAGGACTTTATCTTGAGAAGTGCGAGATTTGCTATATCAATTCTCAAATTGTTTACAACACTATTGTTAAGAACTAATAAGAAGTGATGTTGAGGGGTTTTTGGGTATAAGAAACAATACCATTTAAAAACTAGGGTTCTTAGTCCTTGGCATTCCTTCACCCGGGCCTAGGGGCACACTAGAATAATTTCACACTAAACCATGCAAACTTAAAAGTAACTTAACAGATCCATAAAGTAATAATAATCATAATTCCTAATTTCCTATTTTACGATATGATGAAAATTATTCAAACATGAAGCAATGAAGACATGCAATGTCCGAATTTCAAGATTGATGAACAAATACAAGAAGTTAGAAACTACAACTTTGATTCAATACTCTGTGTCCTAACTCCAGGAAGGAATCTAGTTTGTAGTACAGAACATGCATCGTGTATTATCAATTCTTAATTGACAACAAGTAAAGGTCATCTACCTCATCAATTCCTTCCCATTTTGTGTTTTTATGTTATATTTCTTATAAAAGTGTCAAATTTCTCTCAAAGTAAGCAACCACTGAATAAAATAAAAAATAGTTGAGATATGATTGAGAAATGGTCATTTATTTCTTGAAAGTATCTTCACAATTTCTTTGGTTGTTTTTCATCTCAAGAAACAAGAAATGACCTAAGAAACTATCGTGATGTAATATAAGAAACAACACTGTGCAATGGCCATTTTCAAAGCCAAATGATGTCCATTGAGGACATGGCCTTTATTTGGTTCCTGTTTCATAGGAGTTTCGGGTAGAAATGGAACTTTTTTGTACCATTTCTAGTAGTAAAAATGGAAAACCTTCTTTTTCCATGGGAAATAATTTACCTTTCCTTTTTCAAGAAAATCTAAATCACAAAAAATATGAACTATACTGCACACATTCTTGGATAATGTGAAAGTGGAAAAGGAATACCCTACACAAGTGATGCACACATGTACATTTGAACACTAATAGATTTTCGTAGTTGAAATGCAATGCTTGTTTTCATTTAAATGTAGGGTTTTTAAAGCAGGGAGAAATAATGGCTGCCAAATTAATAAGCGTTTCTTTGGGAAAAATTTAAATCTTGTGTTGGGTGATGAAGATAATAGAGGGTATTGAATCTTGACTCTTGACATCTACAGAGAACCCTACAGCCTAACACAATCCAATGGAATTGACCAAAAAAACCCAAATAGAGTCAACCCTACTATAGGAGGAAGGGCCCGCAGTAAGAACTTACCATTTTGCAAGAGCTGAGGGCGAATGCTGTTCTGCAAGAGCTGAGGGCGAATGCAGGCGAATGTTGTTTCGCAAGAGCTAAGGGAAACAGGCGAATTCCGTTCGCAAGAGTTGAGGGCGACGTCGAGGGCGACCGTGTTGTTCTGCAAGAGCTCAGGCGAATGTCGAGGCTAATGCTGTTCTACAAGAGCCGAGGGCGACGTCGAGGGCGAATGTTGTTCAAGAGCGAGGGTGATAGCGTGCGTGATATCGTACGTTAATGTAGCACACATGTACATTTGAATGCTAATAGATTTTTGTAGTTGAAATGCAATGCTTGTTTTCATTTAAATGTAGGGTTTTTAAAGCAGGGAGAAATAATGGCTGCCAAATTAATAAGCGTTTCTTTGGGAAAATTTAAATCTTGTATTGGGTGATGAAGATAATAGAGGGTATTGAATCTTGATTCTTGACATCTAGAGAGAACCCTATAGCCTAACACAATCAAATGGAATTGACCAAAAAAACCCAAATAGAGTCAACCCTACTATAGGAGGAAGGGCCTGCAGTAAGAACTTACCATTTTGCAAGAGCTGAGGGTGAATGTTGTTCTGCAAGAGCTGAGGGCGAATGCTGAGGGAAAATGCTGGTCTGCAAGAGCTGAGGGTGAATGTTGTTCTGCAAGAGCGTAGGGTGAATGCGCGCGTGATATCAGACGTTAATGTAGCTATTGCGACGGATACAAAATAATAAAATCATTTTTATGTAGCGCGCATATAAGTTTCGTAATTTTATGTAGCGCGCATATAAGTGTCGTTATACCAATGGCAGACAAAGCATCGCTATTGCGACGGGTGCCTCCAAACGTCGCAATTGCGACACTTAGACATTGTGTTGCACTTGCGACGTTTGGAGGCAGTCGTCGCAATAGCGACGCTTTGGGCCATAGTGTCTCAATTGCGACGTCTTCCTCCAAACGTCGCAATTGCGACACTTTGTTTAAGTGTTGGTATTGCGACACTTTTCTATAAAAGTCGGTATAGTGACTGTTTCGGGTGGGATGGAAAAAATTTGGGGAAATTTCCGATATTTGGTCAAAAGCGTCGAAACCAAGTGTCAGAATTTCCGCCAAGTGTAGTAGTGTCGGCAAGATTATCTCGCAGGGGTCAGGCATTCCCTCGCAAAGTGCCCTATTTCCCCATAGTAATAACTGATCAATTTTCCTCTTCCCCAATCTGTGCCTCCACCCATTCCCCCTCCCCTGCCCCTTGCTGGGGAGCCTCCTTTGTTTGAGGGAGATAGTGGTGAGGAAGGGTCAGCCTATACCCTGTATAGGTTTCCTCGATCTATCATCAAGTCATAGGTCCGATAGTTATGCTCATCATGTCCCACAGAGGAGCAGAATCTACACCATTGCTGCTTCAATTCTGGAACACAAGCACCAAGACAGGGACAGTGGTTAGTATCATGTAGCTCGGCAACACGACAATCAGCGCACCATAACGTCAGACCACTTGGCCCTACAGCCTCCATAGGGTGCAATGGGCTGGGTCCCCCAGCTTGCATGTAATCTATTAGTAAAGGACACTGATCCTTGGTATGGCTAGATACCCTATATCTTATGCACCATATGTCGAGGCTAGCCTCTTTCCCCCATTCTTTTCGCAGATTTTGTATTTCAATGTGCATTGCCTCCAGCTATCCCTGGATCTGCTGCACCCCAAAATGGGCATCATCTCTTGGAACAACCTCTAGTTTCATAGCAATCTCCAAGGATTTCTCTTGCGTTGCAATCGCCTGCTGACCCATAGGTCCACGCAAGTGAGGTAGCAGCATAGCGATAAACCATTCCTTGTGTTGCCTATCATCATACTGAAATTCCCCATCTCTGATAACCTTCTTTAACTGTTGATCAAATTCCCATACTGATTCAATGGGTTCCTGTTTAAAGTCTTTCAAGTCAACCACTATTTGAGAGTAGGACTTAGGCTTCTGAAACTGCTATTTTAAAGCTGCCTTAATATCTTGAATAGATGGATCCGCGTGCTGCCCTACATACCCCATATACCAGTCAAAGGCCCTTCCTTCAAAGGTGAGTGATAGTTGCGCTCTCTTTATAGCGTCGGTAGCCACATTCTGCGCAGTCCATACTAATTCTACTACAAACCAAAATCAGTTGATATCTTCATCCCCTACACCCTTGAAAGTGGGTATCTTCACATGTGTGGCCATATCTTCTTCTGGTGGTGGTGGAAGTGTGGGCGAGTTCTTACCTTTACGCTGACTTGAAGGTGGTGTAGCTGGAGGACTATCTCCTGCATGCACAACCGACAGTCTTAGTAGACTGTAGATGGATCTATCCCATTATCAATTGGTTTGGTAATACTTACCACTTCGAGTTGTACTCTCTCTCTGATCAGAGTTCATTCATTTGGTGTGGTTGCACATAACACACTTTTTGTACAATAATATTTTGATTAATAATTTAAATTTTTTCAAGAACTTACCCCAAAAACCTTTGAAGAACCTCCGCTCTGCTTCAAAATAGGATACGAAATGATTAGCTGTGAATTCTGTCACAAATCCTCCCAGCACGCTATCCACCCAGTGATCCGCCGTACGGGTGATGGAATTGTCATTCCTCTCCAATTTTTGAATCAAATATGGTGTCCATTGTGTAACCTGATCGTCCTTCCAACATGTCTGGAACTCTACGAGCGTTGCTAATCACTCCTAAAGCTCGTGCGCAAAGGTTACAAAGAAAAATTGTTCTTCCACCTCTAAGCCATCAACTTCGTGCTGTGATTCTCCTTTACAGAAAATTCCTGAATCTGCCTTTCCAACCAGTCTTCAATTTCCACCCGCTCAGGTCTCCAATGAACTCGTGGCATTACTTGATCTCTCTCTCAAAATTCTCCCGGCCTCGGCAATAGAACCATGTGTTGGCTTGAGGGGTCCTGACCCAGGTTCGGAGGTTAAGTTTTGCCAACAAACCCCTATACTACTGACCCTTTCGACAATGACCTACTTGCGTAGGCCAAGGTCTCACCCGAAGTAGTATGGGAGGGTGTTGGAACTAGGTTTCCGCACCCTAGGAGAGAGTAGGTATTTTGAGGCAGATCTGTATTATAACTTACTCAGTTCGCACAGAATGAGTCTATTCGAAGCTCTTTTAACAGTGTCAGCAGCATATAACCATAACAAAGCTATTATCATCAACAGATCTAATTAATTCCTTCGTATCCACGTGCGCTTTACCAAATATCATTACAGAGTATTCTAATCGCATCTACTTTCATATCACAGATATAAATGCGCCAATCATAGATACATTTGCAGCTTAAATAAACATCACAGATGCACTTCAGCAGTAAACATAATCAATCCAGATGACACACAGATAATTCAACTACACTTCACATTCATTAACATCAAGATCCACTTACAACCAAAAAATAGCCCACGCACATAGCCTAGTGGGGTTCGCACACAGCAAGACTAAGGATCTCCCCACACAGAGCCATCAAGAGTCCTTACCCAAAACAACCCGAACAGATTTTAACAATTCGCATGTAGCATCAATATATCGACTTAATTCCTTACTAAGCCCAACTATCTATCTATTTATACTATCGTAGCCTTCGCTATCCTATGGTCCGCAAACCATGGTTTGCGGACCCTAGAGCTACCCTTTAAACCATTACAACACATTAGGGGCTTTGACCCACTCCCAAACCCATATGCAGGACCGACTTTGTAATATTCCTAATTAGCCCAAGCTAATAGGAATATACTATTTTGTTTTCATTTTCTTGTTGCAAGAATAATATTGTAAAGGAGGATAAATTAAACTCCTAAAATAGCAAAATAAATCAATGCCCATGTGAACAAGGCTAAATCTGGGCTGCCTTAATAAAAATCCCTCATGTGTGAAAGGGATTGTGACAATTGACTGGGTCAACAGGACCAAATCCACAACATTTTCCAGATGCACAACGTAGATCTAGTTGGAAGTTTCAAATTTGAAAGGAGCTAAACCTTTGAGATGGTTTAGGGTTTTGCAAGGCTTTCATCCTATAAATGAAAGAGGAGAGAAGCATGAGAAGGGTTGTTGAACATATTTTCTTGGAAGGATTTTTCTGTTTAGACACTTCTCATTCTCTAGCTGTTTAGCTGAGAATAGTGTTGCTTAGCACTTGGGTGTTCCTGAGCGGGAATCCGACCTCCTTCCTAGAGCAGATCTTGGAGAAGTCTTGCATTTCTTGTCCACTATCAAGCATTTGGCCAAGCTCTTCTTCCAACTACAACTTAGATACTATTGAGGGTTTGGTTTTCCTTGTAAGCAGTAGCAAGTGGAGGCTAGATCTATTCAAATCAAGGCCATACTAGTGCCTCTTTTCAGTGGGAAATCCTTCTATCCCATTGGCAAGAGTGTATTAGATGATTGGAGCTCCATATCTACATCTTGCAATCAGGCCAAACTCTACATCAAGCCTACAACACAGTTTATCTCCCTGGACTGCGTTATTTTCAAGTGAGAAGTTGCAGGGTGTTTGGAAACTATTTAGAGGAGAGATCTCTGGTGTAAAGGAGCCTTCCTTACATTGTGGTGATCCATGGATTAGCCATCTAATCCAAGTATGTTTCAGATCTAATCTATTCATTGATGTATCTACTTCAGAATTTCTGAATCATTTTGCAGATCTGCTACAGTAGATCTTAGATCTGCTCTTTGTGCTTCATGTATTGCTGAAAACCCCAAGGGGTATGTAAAATAGAGACAATCTAATGTACAGATCTGATATAGATCTAATATTTTGTACACAGATCTATCCTAGATCTGATTTGTAACCTACAAATGTTTTTAACTCATAGAAGTAACGTTGTTAAGGATTTTACAGTGGAATATATTGTTGCAGCACCTTTTTAGAGGGTTTTTCTTCATGAAAGTCTCCATCTTTCTCTTGTACATTGAATGGGCCATATTGTAAATCTGATTTATCATTGTATGAGCTATTTTTGAGCTGTCATATTGGTCTCTTGCTACTACTATCTAAAAATGCATTATTTTCTGGGCAGTCTTCTTTTGTATTGCTGCAGTCCCTTCTTTGGGCAGTTTTCAAGCCATACTGGGTGTGGGAGATCTGTTTAACCCACCTAGTTTGATTTGTTTCTAATATCCTCTTGGATTTGGGTCTTATATTATCAGATCTAAGGGATCTAAGGGTTGATTTCAAGACTGTAGCATCCATTCTTGAAAATGTGTTTTTCAGGCATGCCTTGCTAGCAGTCCCATTTTGGGGATATTACAGTGGTATCGGAGCATCTATCTTGGCACAGCCTGTGCTTTTCTTACTGAAGAGCCAATATTTCTTTTCATGGAAAGAGAAGACTGTTGAAGAAGTGTTTTTACACCAAAGACATAGAAGAAAAGGGTCCAAACCATTTATCTGGAATTTTGCATAGAGAAGAGTTCTCAAAACCTCTTTCTCAAGCTATGTATGTCCTGAAAGAAGAAATTCAGGGGATGAAGAGGGACATACATGCAAATACCTCAAGAGTATTTTCACATCAAGTAATCCCCAATACTTCTTATTATGTGTGTGAGCATTCAGCCACACAACCTGATCTGTAACATTGGAGCATGCCTGCTTTCTTGACAAAGAAAGGAGGAAAAGGAGGAACACCAAAGGAGGAATCTCTTGGTGATTATCTACAAGAATATGAATCTCAATCAAAGAGATTCAAAGAGAATCTCAATTTCCCAGAGTTCTGTCAACTCAAAGAAGAAATATCCAACAGCTACAGTGGAAGGAAAGGGTGCATGCAGCACACTTTGGGTAGATTCTCTCTACCTACATTTGGTGGATCACCTAAAGACTCAGCCAAGTCTTGGGTAAGGAAGCTTGACACATACTTTCAGCTGCATCAAGTGTTAGAAGAAGAAGCCTTCAGAGTAGCAGTGCTGCATCTTCAAGGAAAGGCTTATGCTTGGTGGCTATTTGAGTTCTCTTCCTTGAAAGGGAGAAACATCTCTTCTTATGCAAAGTTCACTAGGAGACCAGTGACAAGATTTGATGTGAGACATTCTAAGACTTCTTGGGAAGAGAAAATCAAGCCCAAGAAATCTGAATCTTTGCATAAGTTGGAAGATTCCGTGGAGCCAACTCCAGTCCTAAACATTTTTGAAGGGGTTGAGGATCTGTTGCACAATTTTCCAGAGGCAAAGGCCCCACTACAACAAGATCTCTTTTCTCAAAGAGAAGACATGAGGATTCCTTCTTCACTGAGAGATCAAGTAAAAGGATCTCTTGATGATGAAGCATTCTCCACTGATGAAGAGAAGGGAGAGGAAGAGTAGAGAAGATCCTCTAGCACTATGCTCTGTGCTAGTTCCACATGTGGGACTATGATCCACCTCCATGTGCACAAATTTATGATTATTTGCACATTGTTTTGATCCCCTATGTTGATGATGTACTTGTTCTTTTTATGGGGATGTATGGAGGAAGGAGGGAAGGCATGCATGTGCCCTATGGGATGACTACACTCCCTGTACCTTTTGTCTTATATTTCAGGGAGGGCATTGGGAAAACCACGTTTGTTTCATGTGATTCATTGTTTCCTTATGGGGAGAGTTGTTTGCATCTCATGAGAACATTATTGCAACAAGTCATGGATGGATGGTTTGGTGATTATTTAGCTTATGAGAGAAGTTTATCCTTTGTTTGTGACACCAATGGAGGAGGAGATGAGTTGCAACACTCACCTTACCAGTTTCTTGATGACAAGCAACATTTTGGAGGGGAGGACTGTAATATTCCTAATTAGCCCAAGCTAACAGGAATATACTATTTTGTTTTCATTTTCTTGTTGCAAGAATAAGATTGTAAAGGAGGATAAATTAAACTCCTAAAACAACAAAATAAATCAATTCCCATGTGAACAAGGCTAAATCTGGGCTGCCTTAATAAAACTCCCTCATGTGTGAAACGAATTGTGACAATTGACTGGGTCAATAGGACCAAACCCACAGCGCTTTCTAGATGAAATGTGCCACCTAGATGCACAATGCAGATCTAGTTGGAGGTTTCAAATGTGAAAGGAGCTAAACCTTAGAGATGGTTTAGGGTTTTACAATGCTTTCATCCTATAAATGAAAGAGGAGAGCAGCATGAGAAGGGTTGTTGAATATATTGTCTTGGAAGGATTTGTCTGTTCAGACACTTCTCATTCTCTAGCTGTTTAGCTGAGAATAGTGCTGCTTAGCACTTGGGTGTTCCTGAGCGGGAATCCCACCTCCTTCCTACAGCAACTCTTGGAGGAGTCTTTCATTTCTTGTCCACTATCAAGAATTTGGCCAAGCTCTTCTTCAAACTACAACTCAGATCCTATTGAGGTTTCGATTGTCCTTGTAAGCAACAACAAGTGGAGGCTAGATCTATTCAGATCTAGGCCATACTAGTGCCTCCTTTTAGTGGGAAAGCCTTCTATCCCATTGGCAAGAGTGTATTAGCTGATTGGAGCTCCAGATCTACATCTTAGCATCAGGCCAAACTCTACACCAAGCCTACAACGCATTTTATCTCCCTGGACTGCGTTATTTTCAAGTGAGAAGTTGCAGGGTGTTTGGCAACTATTTGGAGGAGAGATATCTGGTGTAAAGGAGCCTTCCTTACACTATGGTGATCCATGGATTAGCCATATAATCCATGTATGTTTTAGATCTGATCTATTCATTGATGTATCTACTTCAAAATTTCTGAATCATTTTGCAGATCTGCTACAGTAGATCTCAGATCTACTCTTTGTGCTTCATGTATTGCTGAAAACCCCAAGGGGTATGTAAAATAGAGACAATCTAGTGTACAAATCTATCCTAGATCTGAGTTGTAACCTACAGCTGCTGTTTAATCATAGAAATAACGCTGTTAAGGCTTTTACAGTGGAATATATTGTTGCAGCACCTCTTTAGAGGGTTTTTCTTCTTGAAAGTCTCCATCTTTCTCTTGTACATTGAATGGGCCACATTGTAAATCTGATTTATCATTGTATGAGCTATTTTTGAGTTGTCATATTGGTCTCTTGTTATAGCTATCTAAAACTGCGTTATTTTATGGGTAATGTTCTTTTGTATTGCTGCAGTCCCTTCTTTGGGCAGTTTTCAAGCCATATTGGGTGTGGGAGATCTGTTTAACCCACCTAGTTTGATTTGTTTCTAATCTCCTCTTGGATTTGGATCTTAGATTATCAGATATAAGGGATCCAAGGGCTAATTTCAAGAACTGTAGCATCCATTCTTGAAAAATGCGTTTTTCAGGCATGCCTTGCTAGTAGTCCCATTTTAGGGATATTGCAGACTTTAACAAAATTGTACCAAAAATGTAGGTTAGGGAACCACGTTCCAAAAGACATGAATTGATATTATATGTTTGTACTTTTCCTATGTTTATGTTATGGACAGGTAATGCTGAGGTGTACATCAAAAAAGTGAAAGTAGTGTGATCTGTGGCATGCTAGGATAAGCATGGATAGTGGAAAGACAGTAGAAGCAAGGTTTCTTATGGGTTCAGTGTGTGGTTTATGGATGTGAAACACTATTTTTGTGTATATGTTATGCATGTTGTATATTCAATGATTGTACCTATGATGATGTCTACATGTAACATATGCAGTGTTGTGTACATGTGATGTTGTATGTTTATTGTATATATATATGGTGTGGTGTATATGTTGCATATGCATTTCTAGGTATATATGGTGCTATGTACACGTTGGATATGAGGTGTTGTGTACATATCGTACTGTGTGCATGTTGGATATGTGGTGTTTTGTACATAGGGTGTTGTGTGCATGTTGGATATGTGTTGTTGTGTATGTATGATTCTATGTACATGTTGTATATGTAGTGCTATGTACATATGGTGTTATGTGCCTGTCGTACATATGGTGCTATGTACATATGGTGTTGGGTTCATGATTCTTCATGTGGTGTTATGTGCAGGTGGTGCCATATACATGTTGTGCACATGGCATAGTGTACACGTGGTGTCGTGTACATATAGTGCATGTGGTGTTGTGTACATTTGGTATTGTGTACACATTGTACAGGTGGTGCGAAGTACATTTGATGTTGTGTACATATTGTACAGGTGGTGCCATGTACACATGATGTTGTGCACATGTTGTGCAGGTAGTATTTTTTGTTGTTGGTACTGTGTACATGTTGTGCATATGGTACTAGTATACATGTGGTATTCTGTGCAAGTCGTACATGTTGTGTTGAGGGCATGAAATACTATGTATGTTCATTATGTAGTTGTGGTTTCATGACATATGTATTTTTTATGTTGTACTCTATGTAATACCTGTACTTTGTGGTGTTATACACTGTATGTAGGTGTATGTGTCATGTTTTATTATACAACGGGTGTATTTTTATGTGTTGTATGTCGATGTAGGCATATGTATTGTGTTTTATCGTACACTCCGTGTAGGTGTATGTGTTGTATGTCAGTGTAGGCATATGTATTGTGTTGTATCGTACACTGCATGTAGGTGTATGTGTTGTATGTCAATGTAGGCAGATATATTGTGTTGTGTCGTACATCATATACATGTGTATGTACATGTATTGTGTTTTACGTCAAGTGTGGATGTACGTATTGTGTGGGGTTGTATGTCATATGTGGGTGTACGTGTTTTGATGTAATCTATGTGTGTGTACGTGATTGAAGAGAAGAAAAGGCATTGGGTGATTTTCGGGTGTGGCAACTGATCCAATGTGTGTACAGAAAGAACAAAGGCAGAAGTAAGGACCGATGAAGGATAAATATCTATCTTTTATTTCAGTTCTATTATGCATGTGATCTATGATTTTGACTTATGATGGTTACATGTGATTTATGATTATGGTTTATGATGATTGCATGTGATTCATGATTTCGACCTATGATGGTTGTGTTTTGAGCTAACTAGATGTGATATGTGTATTCATGATGATTTAGTCAAAGATATGATTTAACTATTTGTGACATGAAGTAAAAAGAATTGCAAGTGTACCTTATTGACGAGCTACCAATGAGGCATTTGAATTTAAATCAATTTATTTTGAATATAATGGAAATTATGTGCTTGGTAAAGGAAAGCATGCAATTCCCAGTTGGGTGGTTGAAACCAATTACAAGAATTAGTAGCAACAAAAAAAGGAATTGGAACATGTAGTAGTATGTTGGTAAATCACTTCTGGAGTAGGGCCATTGTGGGACAATGGTACCCAATAGTGTCCATTGATTTCCATGAGCATGTTATGACTGGTATGATGGTCTTGAGGTAGGGACATGCCTTCGTTTTTGTACCTTCATATGTGAGGAATACTTTTCAAGGGATGGACTACCTGGGATGAGGGTGTCAGCGGAAGTTGGAAAGTGTGTGACTGCACAGAAGGGGGTGGCTAGATTTCCTGAGGGAATATGAGAAGTGAAGGGCGAGGTGGATTTGTTTGGTCATTAGCATTGTCAGATGGAACCAAATTTACAGTGCGTGTGCACCCTTGAAAAATGAGTCGGTAACTGTTGACTGAGGGTACAGTAACGCATGATTGTAGCATTGGATATTGGATGTAGACCTTGACTTTGGCAGTGGAATCTGGACTTCATGGGAAGGAGGTGAATCTTGGTATTACTTTGAGGGTGGAGGTGTGAGCCTCTATATTCCCTTATTGTCGATACAAGAATCATATCCTTTTATTTTCCAGTTGAGAAAAGGTGTATGTGTATATTATTGTAAATATTGTATCAAGTTGGATTTTTAAAGCTCCATAGATAGTATGATTATTTTTTGTTTGAAGTAAATGTGGCTGTTATTGTAAATATTACAATGAGTTGTGTTATAAAGCTCCAGTGAGCGGTATGATTTTCATGTTTTCCATAGGTTAATCATTGTAAATACTACAACGAGCTATGCTATAAAGCTCCATAGGTAGTATGTTTTGTTTTATCAGTTTTTTGGTTTGTGTAGAAATTATACAACATGCATGTCTATCTTGGATTCACCCGACCTAACAATGTACTAAAGTTAAATATTGAATCGCTTATAGAAATATTTTGCGGAATTAAAAAAACAATCACAAATCAAATGAAGTAAAGAAGAATCAAATCACACACAACACAGATAATATATCGAGGAAAGCTTACAGCTAAAAACCCCACTATCTTCTATTTTATATTCAACATGGATCATGAAACAATTACATACCAAACTCTTCTCACAAGAGCCCTCCAGTACTCAGCTAATTGTCTCAGAATGTCACGCAAAAAATGACCAATACTTAGCCAATTTACTACCTCCAAACAACCTACCTTGCTTGCACAATCCCTGATGAATGTGATACATAAAATATAGGAATTATTTCCTTCCTTGACTGCGCAATTATCATGGGAAATCCAATGGGTGTTTGATTGCATGTGTGCAACCCAATAATCCTACAACTAATAGTCAGCTTCCATTTCACCTAGAACTCAATTGGGTCTCCACTGGATTTGATATGCATGCAACGAATAATAGTTAATCCTAAATTTCATGTGAGATCACTGATTATGAATTAATTAATATTTAATTCACTTGATATCTCACTATTGTATCTTTAGTTACAACTAGCACAACTAAGTCTAAATCACTTAACTTTGTTAAACTAATTACAACTTGCATTAACTAATGCACCACTGCACTTCAAACTTTGTTACAACTAGAATTACTTTTCATGCCTCACCAACTACCTCTAACTCGAAATCCACTAGATAATTGAGTTTATCACTCTCAATAAACTATTTCAAGTCATCATTGAGAATATATTAGAGTTTATTGTCCATATTAATTAAGGGATAACTAAAATAGATATGCACCCAAAAATAGCACTGTGTGCCCCACCCTAGTGTAGGTGCTTAATGCACTAGGTGTGGGTGCTGAAATTTTTCTTGTTGAATCTCAACACTCCCTCTCAACAAGAAAGGGATTATCCTTCACCCCGTTCATGTCTCTATGGAATTAGAATTTTCTCCTGGTGAGCGCCTTTGTCAGAATATCTGCATCCTGATCTTCCATGGTAATGTACTGAAGAAACATTATCCTTCTCTACACACAATCTTTGAGATGATGGTACCAGATATCTGTATTATTAGACCTATCATGAAACACATGATTAATTTATAGTTGATGCAACTTTGATTATCATAATGAATCACTGTCGGATCCATCTAAGAATCAAACAAACCAACCATGATATTTCTCATCCAGATAGCCTCACATGCAACTTGACTTTCTTCCATGTATTCTGATTCCGATGAACTGAGTACCACAGATCATTATTTCCCGTTGTACCAAGAAACTACTGTCAATCCTATGCTGAAGATTCCTCCTGATGTGCTCTTTTTGTCTGATGGACTGCTTGCCCAATCTACATTCGTGAAGACTTGAAGCTTCACTCCCTATGCCCGTATGTAAAATATACCATACTCTGATGTGACCCTCAGGTATCTCAATACATGCTTCCCTGCCTTCCAAAATATCTTGGTAGTCTTAACAATAGCTTGACTCAGCTGGTTAACTGCATATCAAATTTATGGTCTGGTGTTCACTAGATACATCAGTGAACCAACTAATTTCCTGTAGACAGTAACATCCACTACCTCTCCAGAAGTAGCATCCTCTTTCCTCCAATTTCCTGGAAGAGGAGTATCCATGGCTTCGTAGCTCTCCATGTGAAACTTACCCAATATCTCATTTGCATACTTTCCTTGAGACAAAAAAATTTCACCATTCCACTGACATATTTCCAATCCAAGGAAATAATGAAGGAGTCTCATGTCCTTCATTTCGAACTCCCTTGCAAGATCCTCCTTGCATGAGTGTATCAGTTACTCATCACCAGTCAAAATTATATCATCAACATAAAGAACAATGATCAATGGCTTACCCTCAACCACAATTTGGTACAGGCTTGCATCTGCTTCACTTTTGGTGAAGCCCAGTCCGGTGAAATAGTTGTCTATCCAAGTATACTAAGCACAGGGTGCTTGCTTCAGCCCATATAGTGCTCTTTTGAGTCAGCACACATGCGACTCACTGTTGAAGATCTTGAAACCTTCAAGCTACTCTATGTACACCTCTTCCTCAATGATCCCATTGAGAAATGTAGTTTTCACATCCATCTGATGAATGCGCCAACCCATCTGCGCTGAGAGTGAAGGATGGATCTTATGGAAGAGCACCTTGCAACAGGTGCAAAAGTCTTATCATCATTCTATCCACTCGATATGTGAAAATCCCTAGGACACAAATATGGCCTTGTATTTCACCACAATCCCATCATCAGCTTACTTTACCTTGTAGATCCATATTGATCCAACGACTGATTTATTGACTGGTCTTCGGACTATCTCCCATGCATTTTTCTTGACAATTGAGTCATAATCCTCCATCATTGCATCAACCCAAGTTGGTTGTTGCACTGCTTCCTAAAAGGAAGATTGTTGTCACAATACGTTTTCTCATAAGAGCCATGTATTTAGTAAATCGATCAGGAGACTGTCTCTGTCTATGCTATGAAGTAGGGGCTCCTACATTCTCCGCGGCATCAAGTCTCAATCTATCAAATTCCATGGTGCACCTTCTGCCATTTCTGATGGATGGCTCTGCATGAGTGTTCTCCTCCACTCCATGAACCTCCTAATGTGGTTGATCCACATCTTGAGACTCATCCTTGGGAACCAACAGTTGTTCCTCTGCATGCAAGTCCAGCTCCCTCTCAAGGGATAAATGCATGGCTTTCTCTTCATCAAATTTTATATCTTGTCGCACAATAGTCATTCTGTTGTTTGAAAAATACACACGATAATTATGGGGTGTTTTAGTGTACCCCACAAAAATCCCAACCTCAGTTATTGGTTCTAGATTCTTCCTAGCGTCCTTGGTCACATGCACATAAAAAAATGAGCCAAAAATATTAAAGTGTGAAACATCAAGTTTCTTACCAGTGAAAGCCTCTTCAGGTGTACTCATGCCAAGTATCCTATGAGGACAATGGTTTTGCACATGTATTGTTGTGTTGCATGCTTCTGCCCACAGATCCATCGGTAGGCCTTGATCATGCAACATCGCTCATGCTACACCTACGATCGTTCTGTTATTTCTCTCCGCGACCCCATTTTGTTGTGGGTTATGAGGCACTACGAGTTCTCTTAGAATTCCTTCTTTGATACAGAAGTTATTGAATTCATTAGATATGTATTCTCCACCATTATCGCTCCTAAGAGCCTTCACTTGCTTCCCCGACTCTTTCTCCACAAGTGCCTTAAACTCCAAGAACTTAGAGAATGTCTGATCTTTCTTTTGCATGAAGAAGATCCAACACTTATGAGAAAAGTCATCAACAAATATTACATAGTACTTATGTTTTATTGTCGAAAAAACAAAGAATGGCCCACACACGTTTGTGTGAACTCTCTCAAGGATCCCCAAAGCTCGGTTCTCCTTCTCATGAAAGGTGGCCTTTACATATTTTCCCATAGTACATCCCTTGCATTTTTCTAACAGCGCAAGTGTACCACCAGGAAGACCAATAGAAATCTGCTTCATGACTTTCATGGCTCCATGGTGAAGATGGCCCAATATCTTGTACCATAATTCACCCCCATCTCGGCTCACCACTTGATCTACCTTGCCCATCATTTCTGCGTAGCCATCTACCTCCAACTTATAGGGATTCTTAACTCGAATCCCTATCCTCTTGGCTTGTCCTATTTTTTTATCTCGCAGGAAATATTTTCCTTTTCTAAAAACAACATCATAGCCTCTATCCTCCAACATTGTGACTGAGACTAAATTTTTCTTCAAACTTGTTACACGAATTACATATTTTAATTGAAAGGGTTTACCTGAATGCCTCTGAAAGGTAATGGTACCACAACTGGCAGCACTGTACCACCCGTCATCACCCATTTCAATATGCATCGGGAGATCCTTCTCCACCAAGTCACTCAAAAGTTCCTTGTCTCCTGTCATGTGAAAGGAAGCACCACTATCCAAATACCACATAGATCCCAATGCATTGGACACCATGCATGCGATCAATGAGAAGTCAATCTCAAATTTCAAGGAAAGGGCCTCACCAACTACAGATCCTCCAACCTTCTTGTTATTCTTCTTTTGTGGACAGTTAGTAGCAAAATTCCCATGCTCGTGATAGTGAAAACACTTCGCCTTGGACATTGCCTACTTATTTCCATTCTTGGACTCAGATTTAGAATGGAATTTCTTCTCCTTCGCCTTCCTTGCCTTGGCAGCTGAAGAAAAATCCTCTTCATCTTCATTCTTAGATGAAGATCCATCTCTAGTGTTCCGTCTGAACTCCTCCTGCACAAAATCTTACCACAGTTGTTCCCAATCTGGAAATTTTTCCCTTCCATTGAAAGAGTCTTGATAACTATGTAAACTCTTGGGAAGTCCTAAGAGAGCGAAGCTCACCAAATCATCATCAGCGATTTTTATTCCAACGCTCCCCAGTTCATCCTGACATTGGAAAAACTTTTTTAGATTTTTTGAATGGTGTCACCCTTTTCCATCTTGATCTTCCCGAGTTTATCTTTGAGCACCAATTTCCTATGGTCGTTGCTTCTTTGGAATAGATCCATCAAAGCCTTCCACATTACATATGGTGTGTCTTTCCCATGGAGTCTTGAGACAATGTGGTCTCGTACTCCCTCCAACATGATCCTCCTCACCTTTGCCACTTTCTTTTTCCATGCATCAATATTTGGAGCATCTGTCACAACGGGTTTAGGAAGATCATTGTCAATGAATCCCTTCAAGCCAATGTCTTGTAGTACTGCCTCCATCCTGTCCTTCCAAGAAATTTAGTTTGAGTTTCCCTCGAGTGCATACTCCAACCTCAAGCTATTGAAATCCATTTCGATCTTGAATCAGCTGTAGCACCAAGAAATTCTTTCTGTAAATTCGAATTCTATCCTGTCACAAACTCAGCTCCTACTTCACTTCTACAATTTCTTGTGCTCTGATACTAAGTATAAATTATACAGCATGCATGTATATCTTAGATTCACCCAATATAACAATGTACTAAAGTTAAATACTGAATTGCTTCTACAAATATTTTCTGGAATTAAAAACACAATCGCCAATCACATGAAGTAAAGAAGAATCAAATCACACACAACATAGATAATTTCCTAGGGAAAGCTTACAGCTAAAAAACCAGCTATCTTCTATTGTATATTCAGCATGGATCATGAAACAATTACATACAAAAATATTCTCAAAATAGCCCTCTAGTACTCAGCTAATTGTCTCACACTGTCATGCAAAAACTGACCAATACTTAGCCAATTTACTATCTCCAGACAACCTACCTTTCTTGCACAATCCCTAAAAGATAGGAATTCTTGCCTTCATTGACTGTGCAAGTATCATGGGCACTCCAACGGGTGTTTGGTTGCATGTGTGCAACCCAATAATCCTACAATTGATAGTCAACTTCCATTTCACCTAGAACTCAACTGGGTCTCCACTAGATCTGACATGCATGCAACTAATAATAGTAAATCCATGTGAGATCAATGATTTTGAATTAATTAATATTTAATTCACTTGATATCTCACTAGTGTATATTCATTTACAACTACCACAGCTAAGTTTAACTCAATTAACTGAGTTAAACTGATTACAACCTACATTAACTAATGCACCACTGCACTTCAAACTCCGTTACAAATAGAATTACTCTGCATGCCTCACCAACTACCTCTAACTTGAAATCCACTAGCTAAATGAGCTTATCACTCTTAGTTAATTATTTCAAGTCATCATTCAGAATAGATTACGGTTTATTTTCCATCTTAATTAAGGGATAACTAAAATAGACATGCACCCAAAAATAGCACTGTGGGCCCCACCCTATTGTGGGTGCTTAATGCACTAGGCATGGGTGCTGAATTTTTTTTTTATTGAATCTCAACAGTTTGTAAGTATCATTGAACACCGAGGAAGATGTTCCCCCAAGGGGGAGGGTTCTGTAAAATCCCTGGTAAAAATTCATGTAAAAGTATAATAACCACAGTCGATGGGACACGTATTCCAAGATGAATATTGGGAAAAATATCCTAGCAGTCGTTCACTTGGGTTTATTATGGCTAATGAAATTGGAAAAGGAAATGGAAAATTCTTTAGAAAGGAAAAGTGGCATTTATTGGAATTTATTTATGAAAATAATGGAAATTAGGAGGAAAGGAAGGTGAAAGGTCACAGGTTGCATGTGACGAGGAAAATGAAGGAAAATAATGGAAAATGAAGAAAATATATGTCTCATTAATAAAAAGGCTTTTGAGGATCATTTGGTGAGATTTTTCTCAAGCTTTGGTCAGTGCATTTTTTGGGCTCTCTCATTATTCTCTCTCTATGTCATACTCTTGGATATTTAGAATTTTCTTGAGCACTCTTGGAGAGTGTGGATACTTGGTGATTGGAGCAAGAAGGCAAGGAAAGAGCATGAATGCACAAGAGGACATCATTATCAGCATCTACAGTGGGTTTGGTTGTAGGTACCTAGCTGCATGTATATTTTCCTCACTAGTTTTAGCATGAATGGCACATGCATGTGTTTTATTAGTTATGATCTATCAATGGCATGGAGGATTGCCTAGATTGATAGAGGATTTTCTTAGCTTTTCCCTTTCTTGGATAGACATGGAGTTGTGGGTTTATTTCCATTGATTTTTTTTCTGGTTGGTTCTCATGATTCCTTAGTTGTGGGTTGAATTATTAGTTCCTGGAGGCCTTGGTTGGACAAATGCTCTAGAATCTTGGTGGAAAATTGTGGGTTGAGTTACCGGTCCTGGAAGCCTTGGTTGGAAAAACTCTCTGAAAGCCCCAGGTGGGTTTAGTTACTAGTCCTAGAAGCCCTGGACAAATGCTCTGGAAGCCCTGTAATATTTGGGGTTGAGCTACTAGTCTCAAAAGCTATGGTTGGAAAAAACACTATGGAGCCCTGGAAAAGCTTGGGTAGAGACGAATCTGTGATGGTTGTAATGTCCGACCGTGAGGTGAAATCAGTGGTTGAGGGTTGAGGCGGTTTGGCCTCTGGAAGCCTTGGATTGGTTTTAGTTGATGTGTTTAATAAAGTCCCACATTAATGCTTGGAATATGGCATGGGGGTGATTGGCTGAAATAAGATTTGGCTCAGCCAATATATTGTCAGGTGGAATGCGGAAGTCCCATCTTTGGCTGGTTTTTACATTCAATAATGAAGAGCTCATTCCTTTGGTATTTGGTATGAAAATGTACTAGTTATTATGTGGATTCTATTGTTGTTGTAGGCATGGTATTTTTGTTGTTATTATTCTGGTTATAAGCATGTATATTATTAGTGGTGATGTATGGCTCTATCCATGTTTTTACTCGATGCACAATGTATCTATGTTCAAACAGATTGTATTTCAGCTAATGATGTAAGGTATAAATGCTTCTTAGCGATTCTCAGATAAGTATGAGACCCCTATGCTTAAATTTGTTGTTTACACCTGTAAATTCAATGTTTGTGACATGTTTGAAAAAATTCCTTTCATGGATAGGAGGGGTCCGAATGAGTTATTGTTGATTTATTTCTTTTATATCATTTTTATAATGTTATTTATCATCCCTTAAGTTTTCATGAAATTCTGGGTTGTGATCGGGGCTCTAGGCCTAAAAAGGTGGCTCAAATCTCGACGTTGCAAGCACAGAACTGGGCATTTGGGGCTCTAGCCTCAGGCATGCAGTGTTGTGCCTGGGGCTATAGCCTCCTAGCCACAGGAATTGAGTCTGATGAGTGTGGCTATGGCTCAAAAGGGTCAAATTGTAAGTGTGACCCAGAGGTAAGAGGCTTGAAAGGTTGGGTTGGCTCCTGGGGGTGTTGTTGATGATGTACAAGGTCTTTGTGATGTGTTTTCGTCAGTTCCACTTCCTTAAGGTCACCTAGGAGGTTGAATCTCATTAAGTGGCATCTAGTCACATGTTTACCTTGGTTGGCCGGTTATTTGGTGTTACGATTTCGGCGGTGAATCATCTCACCACGATGGGATCCTAGTAGATGTATCCCTACACTCTAAGACATAATCCTTCAAGGTTCATAGTTTGGAAGAAGGAGGTTAGTAATATCTCCATGTGACTATAACACCTATTGAGGATTGTAGGGCCTCTCTCCCTATGCAAACCTCAGGATTCTTTAAGGGAATACTTGTCATAACTTCAAAGGGCTATCATTTGGAAGCTAGGGTTTTCTCTCCATCAGTTACTCACTCTCAGGATTTTAGTTTAACTATTGATAACATTCAAAAGAAGAAAGAGAAGAAATTGAAAAGTACCAATGTTAGAGAAAAAGGTAGATTGTCGGTATTTGGGGAACATATTAAACTAGATGAGGTTATTTATGTGGTGGATAGCGTGCTGGTAGGTAGGGTTCAAGAGAGAGAATACTCATCATCTTGTCTGAAGAAATGGATTATAGAAATTTTGGGACAAGTTCTGTCAAGACTGTCGCCTGTGGTAACCATGAATAGGGGATGATTTTCTTTAAGGTTTCAGAGGTGAGAAGACACATCCTAGGTCTTGATTATATACTGCCACATTGAAATGATGCTTGTTATGTTGAAGTGATGGTCACCCCTCTTCAACCCTGAGCGAGAAAAATTGGTCATCAGGCCTATATGGGTTAGATTTCTAGGTTTACCTCTCCAATTGTGGACCGAGGATGTGTTTAGGTGTATTAGGAACAATTTGGGGACATTTATGGACTATAAAAAATTTGTTTTAGAGATTGGAAAGATGTCTTACGCTCGCATCTTAGTCCATCTTGACACCCGAGAGGGACTAGTGGAGAGCCTGAATTTACATGTGCAGAATATTATTAGAATGCATAAATTGGACTACGAAGAAGTCTCTTTCCACTGCATATGGTGTCATTATGTGGGACATTTATATAAGGAATGTACCCTAATTTCAAAGGCTAGGTTATAAGTGGATATGTCGGTTAGCAATACAGGTCTCAAATCAGGAAATGATGCATTGACCCATGTGCCTCCTAGGAGCTCAATTAGTGTTCATAAGGAATGGGCTAAGGAAACTAAGAAGTTGGACTCATCTTCCCGACCTCCATCCTTGAGGGTTACTCAATCTCGGGCATCCTCTATCAGATCCCCTCCAGGTACTATCTCATCTCTCACAACTCTTTCTCCTTTTTGTATGAATGAGACTATTTCCTCCCATATTGTTTAGAATGATATGTATCCTCTCTCACATTATGATTTAAGTTCTATTACATGTGCCTTAATTTCCATTCCTGCTTGTTTTCTGACACCTTCACCTTGTATCCATATAGTTTTGACGATAGCCATGACTAATAGGGAAGATAATTCATCTGAATCTAATTCAAACAGTTCTTTCCTGCAATCACTTGCCAGACCCCCCATGGGACAGGGACTTGTCATATCATCCCACCCGAATATACCTAAATCATCCCAGGGGAGACAATCCTATATCTAAAAAATAATCCATAAGGCTGGTATGGATGTTGTAGAAGGAAGGTGATTATCACTTGAAGGGGTTCTTAGAGAAAAATGCAACCCAGACCTAGTTTCCCAATAAAATGGCTATTTAATTGTAGAGGATTGGATAGCCCTGCTAAGAAATTAGCCTTTAGAATAATTTTAGAACTAAAGAAGGTAGATGTGATTTTCCTATAAGAGAATCTTGGGAGAATTACTCTCATATGTTCGTATTTGGAAGCCCTACGACCTAGCTAAACTTTCCATGCTTTAGATGTTCAAGGGATTGACTGTAAATCGATGAAACTGTTGAATGTTTGGGGGAGCGAATATGTCCTTATGGCAGATATATTCTCTGAGGAATTAGGGATGAATCTTAGAATTGTCAATATTTATGGGCTCTATCACAACCGTATAGAATTTTGGGAATCCCTCCTACGCTCCTCTTTTCTGATTAAAGATAAAATTATCCTTGGGGGCGATCTCAATTTTTCACTGGGTCATGCTGAATCTTGGAGAAACCATGCTCAGACAAAAAATATCTCAGAATTCTTAATCCAAATGCTGGAGACTAATAACTTGATAGACATGTTGGTTTCCCGTCTTCAACCGACCTGGAGAAACCATATAATTGGGGATGTTATGCTGGCCAGAAGGCTCGATTTGTTTCTTATCAAGGAGACTTTGATTATTAATTTTGACATGATCTGACATTGGGTGGGGTATGGAGGCATCTCATATCACTCACCAATTTATTTATAAGTTTCCTGAATCACTCCCAAGCCCAAGGCTCCTTTTAAATTCAACTCAATATAGTTAAGAGATGAAGAATACCATTGTATTATTAAAGAATCTTGGCAATCTTACTGATCAGGTGCTCAATTTTACGCTAAAAAACCAAAGTGTTTAGATTGGATTGGAACATGAATGACCGCTTAGTTCTCGTCATTTTGAATGTTTCACACTTCGTTTCACGAAAAATGGTCGTCGTATGCTCCCGGAAATGCAATCTGTTCACTTTTCTAAACAAGTAAATTTTGTGCAGGGATGATAGGGATGTTAACTAGGCATCCTTATGATCCAGTTAGCAAAAGGTATATTCCAAGGAATATTCCTTGGAATATTCTTAGAATATTCCCACAAGTGGACCTATGAACGGGTGACAAGTGTCAGCATCGGATTGGTTTATTGGTGTTGGGTTGGACCAATCAGGTCATGACAGATGGCAAGACTGGAGGCCACCATGTTCCCTCATGGCCGTAGGTAAAAAATTTGGTGGGGGCACTAGGGTTCGACCCTGCGACCTCCCCAATGCCAGCGTTAAGTCTTACCACCTTCGCTACCTATTGGTTCTTAACGACAATGGGAGTCGACTTATATTTAAAATTTACATTGTGATACGATGGGAAAAAGATGGGCCAGCCCCAGTCCACAGGACCACACATCGTGACCGCCGGCAGGGGTTTTGTAGGTAAATTTTGGCATCATCCCCCAAGACCTAGTCAAACTAGACATCATCCCTAGGACCAATGAAATAGGATCTATCATCCCCTTATATTTCAATTTCTATATGCCCTAAGTGAAGAACATTTCATTCATGGCTTCTATTGTGAGATTTCCAAGGTTCGAAGTATATGTTATATGACCTACTGATTCACCAATGCTCATCTGTAAGGGACTAATTGCATTGTAGTGCCAAATCCTCCATGCAAGGGTGCACTGCAGTGCACTTCCTGACACTCAAGGGTTCGTTGGTCACCTGGGAGCGGAATTCTCATTGTTCTGGGAATATCCACATGGCCAGTGCCTTTTAGAAGAGTCCATATGTGTCAAAATTTGAATCCAAGTGTCCATCTAATACCTCTGAACTTGGAAACATGTATTTCCTATTATTAGAAAGTCAGTCATTGAAAAACTACCATCAGCTTCCCTATAAATTGAGCACTCATCCTAGTGCTAGGTGTTACACAGTATTTTGTCACTGTCCCTGCAATCCCCATCTCACCCATTGGAGGGTCATTTCTGTGATCAATAAGCAGTGTCATGGCTTGAAAATACCATCATTACATCCCTTTACATGAGTGCAATATTCCTTCACTTGAAAATTCCTTGAGCAGAGCTTTAGAAACCCTTGTTTTTGCCTTGGCACAAGTAGTCAATTCTACCCTCAAACCGATGAGGAAGATTAACACTGGGCCCCACGTTAGTTTGTGCTCTATCTTAGTTAGACACCCACGTTGACCTATTTATGGAATGTTTTTTAAAAATAGAGGTGGAGATTCCACTCCAACAACTTCGAGGATGAGTCATTGGGAGTGGTTGGACTGAATAACCACGGACTCCCTCCTTTAGTTTATGGTTTCCAACTCTTATGGGAAACTCCTAAAGGATAGGCCTCCCTTCCACCTTTGTAGGGATCCTAGCCTCCTCCTTTTCCTCTATAAAAAGAAGCTATCTTTCCTTGCATAAGCTAGCTGAACATGGAGAATTGAGTATACTATAGCTAAATTGTTGAAGAGATAGAAGAAGAAGGAACTTCGTTGAGAGAGCTTAAGCCCATGCCCTCATCCCATCCAAATCCAATAATGAGTATCTGAGACGTACTTCGGCTGAACCCCACTGGAGGAGATTGCAACGTCAAAGCTTTGGTTGTACCTCTTCCTTCTATCAATTCATATACGTGACTATTGTTTGGGTTCCCATTTTGTGTTATTTCATTTGTTTAATGCAATATGCTTATCCCTCTTTGACTATCTAGTAATTACGAATGAAGTTATTATGTCGTATGCTATTCTTTCCTACTATTTTTTGTGCAGGTATCCGAGCAAGACTGTAGAAGGATTGTGACTTGCCGAGGCAGGAGAGAGAGGCCACCACCACTATAGTCGTAATGACAGCATTGGATTCAAAGTAGGTCGATCTACCATGTCCTCTTTTCATTTAGTAATTAGGAACCTACACTCTAGCATGTCCCTTTGTTTCTAGACCCACTCTAGGGCTAGAGGGATTGTCTCTATCCGTGGAGAGGATTTACCTGCTTAACATATTGGTGACTCCACTGGGGAATTAGTGTGAGTTTGTCATTTTAGCTTGTTTGGGTCGACTTCGGTCGTTGGCTTTCTTGTTTGTCTTTTTCTGGTTTGCTTGCTTGTTTGCCATCCCCTGTTCAGCTTCAGAGTGTCAAGATTGACCTCTGCTCATTGGGTTTCCTTTTTTCCCATAGTTATCCAGCTTGGCAAACTTTTCGCTTGAACAGTCACGCCAATTGGTGTAGGTTTCTTTTGGTGCAGTCACGCCAACCCCTGTTTGGCACTGAATATCGCCTCACAGTCGCGTCGAATCCTGTAGGATTTGGTTTGCCCTCCTTGATGATTTTTTTGGTCAGTTGTGCTTGACTCTGGGTTATTTTTTGTGTGTAATTGAGCCTTTGGGACTATTTTGACTACTGTAGTCTTGTTTTTCTCAGTCATTTGTATATTTTCCTATCAGTGTAGATTAAGGCCTTAGGGTTTCTAAGTGTCTTTGTGAACTAAGCCTTCTGTTTGGAAATCAAGTCTCTTTGATTGTTTTCAATATCATTCTCAGGTCAATTTTGCTAAGTTTTATTGATCCTTTTGAGTGCCTTGATTGAATTATCATTTCATTTTCAATTTATTCTTCTCCTTGTTGCTCCAAGCATAGATTACATTGCTTGTTTTGGGTTGTTTTGAAAATTTTCTTTTGTTTTGGAAGGTTGCAGCATTAGTTTGAGTGCTTTCTTGTGATTGCTTTGCATTGATTCAGTCATTCAATTTCAATTCCTAAATTCACATTACTCAAGCTAGTGTTTGTTTTTGTTTTTCATGTAATTAGTGCATTATGTACTTCTTTTCATTGAAAAATTAAAAAAAAAAAATATTTTGCATTCTTTCCTTTGCATCAAAAGTGAAAACTTCTTTTGCATAACTAGCAGTTGATAGTCTAGGAAAGAGTTTCATTTTCGTTTGATTGCATTAGATACATTAGTGGATTTATTTGCATACTTTCATTTCTTACTATTGTTTGAAAGATCTCTATCCTTCTCGTTACTAGAATTCATTGAATCAAAGATGATGTTCATTTTCATATAGTTTGCATTTAGGAAATTTGAGATCCAAATTCGATAGGGCCTTGAAACTGAAACATAATCCAAGGTCAACTTTAAAATTCATTCAATTAACCTAAGGAAGAATTGGAACCTAATGCAACATTTTTCGTGGTCTAGGCTAGAGACGTGTTCCGACGTCTTAAAACCTAGTAGCTGTCATTCACCATATGGCTTTAGACAACACTAGTAAGGACTTGTGCTCCCCATACCGTCGATTATATAAAGGGAGACCCCTCTAGGTTGCAATCCTTTTATCCATAGGAAGCCGAGTCTACTGCCTTGTAACCGTGATACACCGAACATAACATTCGGGGAGATTACCTACATGTATGTTAAGTCCTTGATCATTTCTCTTTCATTTGATCACTAAGGTGTATATGGCAGTTCATGGAAACCTGGTACACCATCTTGCTTATAATACCTGAGTATTCATTTTGATCTTTTCATGACTCCTTAAAAAGAGAAGAGATTGTCAAGAACTTGTCCTTTCACGCTCGTTTAAAATTGAAAGTGACTAGAGTCATCTTTTGCCTGTTTCTCGACTCTTAAAACATAAACAATGAAATCTGGTTTCAGTGTCATAAAATTAATTACCTACGATCACATGCCTGTTAAAATTTTTATTACTTGGCTTGTTTTTTTTTTCCTTATATTTTGATCTTGGAGCCTTCGATTGGTTATCTTTTTCCTTCCTGTTTTAAAATACAGTCACAGTGGCGAAACCACCAGTTTCGTCATCCTCACTGCCTCCTAGTGGTGGTTATTTTTTGGACATTTATTTTGAAACCCCTCAGTCCACTAGGTCTTCCGAATTTTCGCAGCCTATTGTCCCGTCTGTCTTGCCTCTTGCTACTCGATCTCCCCCTGAAGAGCCAGTTGAGTTAAATTGGCCTCCTTCTAGTGCTTGGTCTGGTTTTGGGGAAGAAGAATATTTTCCTCCCCTTACGTTGGGATCACCGTTTTTCTCTGCTGCTGTACCTCCTAGTCCCCGTACTCTTTTCGAAGATCTTACAGTGGAGTCAGATACGAATTCATCTAGTCCTGTTGGTAGTGAAGGAATGTCTGTTTCTACAGGAGAATATCAAATTTTTCCTAAAGATCTCCCTCATGTTTTTACTCAGTCTTCTTCACCATCGATTTCACTTCCGCTTCGATATAGGTCGTTGAGTCAGATTATGTCTGGTGTTGCATCCATCACACAATCCAGTACATCCACTCCTCCTCAGAGTTCCGTCCTCCCTTCATTAGGACTAACACCTTCGACAGCTGGTTCATCGGTTACTGTTACATATGTTCCAGTTCAACCTATTGTCTGTGTGGCTTCATCCACACTGATTGTTACAACTCAGTCTTTAGGATCTTTTCACACTCGCAGGTCTATTTTTCTCAATCCTATGTGGCCTGTCAATCCCGGTCCGGGTAGATCAAAATATCGTGCCACAGAGGCCCTGCCTGCGTCTAGTGCAGCTTCCACTGCCCCAGTGATTCCTGGAAGCCTTACTTTTGAAGAGTATTTGTTGGTTTTTCAGCAGCAGAGCTCTCAGGGTTCTCAGCAGCCCCAAGCTTTTAACAATCCTCGATTCCATCACTATGATGCTGTCGGTAACCCTGTATATATGTTTCCGCATCATTATGACAAATATGGTAATCATGTCTATTTTCCTCCTATTGATCCTCATCAGTTTGTTTATGATCCTTATCAGACTGTTACTCATCTGGGACCTACCTTACCTGTGCAACCCTCTGGCTTACAAGGACAACCCTCAGTGAGACAAACTTTGGCTTAGCAGGGCTCTGCCTTTGGTCCATAGGGACAACCTTACGATCCACAAGGCCAACCTTCTCAAGGTCAACCTTTGGTCCAATAAGGATAACCCTCCAGTCTATTGGGTCAACCTAAAAATCAATCAGGACCATCTTATGCTCCTGGGGGAAATCTATCCACCACAGGGACAACCTATTGCACCAAAACCGCAGCCACACCTTTAGTATGGCCAAAACTTTGTCAACAAGGACAACCCTACGGTCCTCCTCTGGGTCAACCTGGTTATCAGGGACAACCTGGTCCATCGCAACCATCGGGCCAACCTCTCTAGCAAGGGCAACCTGGTGGCCCTCAGTATTCAGTTCAACCAACTCAACAGTTGGTTCAACCTGCTCCTCAGCCGATTCAATCAGTTCAACAACCAGTTCTACGTGTTTATCCAATTTAGCCAGGTCCACCTGCTTAGCAGCCCACTCAACTACTCAGCAAGGTCTGCCTGCTCAACCACAAGGTGCTTATTACCCTCAAGGTCAATATCAACTGGTATATAGTACGCCCCAAGGTTTTTACCCTCAAAATCAACCTCCATTGATATATAATAAACCTCAAAGCCATGCTTACATTCCGTAACAGAATCCATACGTTGCTCAGAAAGGACCTCAATGGTCTACTTAGCCTAAGTATCTTGGTCCTCAACCCCAGTATCAATAGAATTATCCTGCTTCTAACCGCTATGGTCAGAATCCTCCGGGGCAGAATTCCTCTCGGACTGGGTGGAATGTGAACACAGGTCCTTATAAGAGACCTCCAATGACTTTCAATCTCCAATTACCATTTCTTGCTATGTTGGAATTACCAGATGTGTCAAAGTTAACGAACGATCTCATTCTTCATAACCCATATTGGCCTTCGGTTCCAACCAAGATTCCTAGTGACTTTCCTAAGTTTGAGGGAAAGTTTGGTGAAGACCCCCAAGCAAATGTGATGACTTACCACTTGTGTTGTTCCTCTAACTCTTGGGTTGACGATTCTATTCGACTTTGTCTTTTCCAACAAACTCTTACTGGTGTCGCTGTAAAGTGGTACATTGAGCTTTCTCGTGGCATCTTCCAAGACTTCAATTCTTTAGCCATGGAATTCCTTACTCATTTTCAGTTACCAATTTGCTATGAGACTGGGACACACCTCCTCACTTCATTAAAATAGGACCGAGCTACTCATATCTCGAATCATATTCATGAGTGGTGAAGTCATCGTCGCATGATCAAATTTGAGATTCCTGATCGGCTTCTAACTCATTGGTTCACCACCTCCTTTGTCAATTAGATTTCGAAAGACATAGCTATGGGGGCATGTGTGACCGAGGAATAAGCCATTTCTTACGCCCAGTACCTTGATCTCATGTACTCTCAGTCTGGCGCATTGTATGATATCTTGCCTAATTCTCCCCGACCTGGAACTTCTAAACCACCAGCGACTCCATCCGTTGATGGTATTATTGGTTCTGTATCTCAGACTTCTCAGAAGTCTTCTTCATCAAACTCTGGAAAAACGAAGTCTACTTCTTCCAACAATGTTGCTTCTCAGTCCACTTCGAATTCTGGTAAGCCCGCAGAAGTTAATGTCGTTCAGGACAATCCGGCGGATAACACTTCTAAAGGTGAAAATAAGGATAAAGGTAAGGCCAAATCCGATACCCCGAAACAAGATTCTTAGAAACCTCATGCTGGTGATGGTTCTCAACGCAAACCAAAGTACCCTTGTTTTATTTGTGATGAAGATCACTTCACCAAGGATTGTCCTCGACGGTCTGAAGTGAGTCGGTTGCTCAAAGGCACCCACGGAACTCCGACCATTCTTAAAGGACCTTTCCCATCTCAGCAAACCCAGATGGTAGAGAAACCTCCATCCTCTGCCCCATTTGGCTCTCAGGTATTCATGATGAATGGTTCTACAATCGTTTCTATTGCTACTCGATCGAAATATTATACTGGATCGCGTCAGGCAATGGGGAAGGAGATCGTTGATGGTCCTCCACCTCCGCCTATTTCTGGCCCTCTTGAGATTGAAAGGCCTAGTGTCGAATCCATTGTACGACCACCTTCCAAAGGTTTACTCTATAAGTCTTCTTACAATCCCAACGCCTGTGCCGCTCACCATTACAATATTGCTGAGGATTTAGTTTAAGCACTGTCTGCGATGTCCGCATTAGAAGTACTTCAGAGTTTTCCGTCTCAATGAAAGGATTTTTTGTCTGCGATTGGTGGGGTTGATCCTATCGATACTAGCTTCCTCGCTTTCAATTTAGAAAATTTCGTTCCACGACTTCCGCATCAGATTGAGCTTATTATCCAAGTGGTTATTAATGGTCTCAAAATCCATCGAGCAGTTGTCAATGAGGGTGCATCAACCTGTGTCATGTCATATTCTTGTTGGAAAGCTATTGGTTGTCTAGCCCTGAATTCATTGCCAAATTCCCTTGAAGCATTTGATGGAAATGAATCAAAGCCTTTAGGTGTTCTCACTAGTTTAACGATTACTTTGAAAGGGAAGACAGTCAATGTCAAGGGAGAGGTAGTTGATGCCTAACTCAATTATAATCTTCTCCTCAGTTGCAGTTGGACTCATGCCATGCTGTGTGTTCCATCCACTCTCTTTCGTGTTTTGAAATTTCCACACGAAGGAAAGATTGTTACTGTTGATCAATTGTCCTTATTCACCTCTTCTTCCAAGAACAATGTTCTATATGTGGATAAGATTCCTACTCCCTATGAGAGTGTAGAGCTTGGTCTTTTCAAGGATCCTACCCTCATGGGTATTTTTCCTCTTCCTCCACCAAACACTGTTCAGATCAATATGGTCTCTCGGTCTGATGACCCATGGATTATCCCTTCGCCTGAACAGATCGATTCTTTCGGAGATTCAATGTCGTTGAGTCCGATTGAGATTGACTATTGTGAGATCATTGCAGCTTCAGATATTCCGTCCTCTGATTGTGCTCCTTTGAGCATGTCTCTTGACATTTATTCTCAATCCCCTTGGCTTGGTGATTCAGATTCGCCTGATCCTTTGAAAGAAGTGTTTCCCTCCAATGAAGCCATCGTGGAAACTATGTCTCTCGAATATCTGCCATGTGACAATGGTCATCATTGTTCCTCGTTCATGCCTAGTCTCGGGGCCATGTCTACGTGTCTTGAGAGATTTTAATCTCAGGTTCCTTCTCCTTTGCTTCAAATGCCGATTCTGACGCATGACGTTTTTATGGAAGGAACTTGAGTAATATTACACAAACAATGCCTATTGAATTTTCTGTTAAAGAGGGAATCGTCAAGAACATCCATATTGGGGTTACTTGTTCTTCCGATGAAGTCTAACTTTACACTAGCCTTTTCTGCGAGTTACGTGATGTCTTTTCTTGGTCCTACGAAGAAATTCTCGGCATTGATCCTAGTATAGTGGTGCATGAAATTCCTACTTACCCTCGTTTGAAACCTGTTCACCAGTGTCTTCGTCCTGTGCACCCCAGAAAATTTGATGCCATTAAAGGTGAATTTGAAAAGCTTCTCAGAGTTGGTTTCATTATGTGATTCCCTTGACAGAATGGGTCTCTAATATTGTTCCTGTAGATAAGAAACAGGGAACAATTCAGGTATGCGATGATTATCATGATATCAATCGTTCTTGTCCTAAGGATAATTATCTTACTCCCTTTATCGCTCAAATCATTGATGAATGTGTCGGGAGTGAGATTTTTTCCCTCATGGATAGTTTTTCTGGTTATAATCAAATTAAAATTCTCCTGACTGATCAACATAAGACTGCCTTCATTTTTCCTTGGGGTACCTCCGCATATAAGAATCTCCCTTTTGGCTTAAAGAATGCTGGGGCCACATTTCAGTGAACGATGTCGTATGTTTTTCACGATATTCGTCACATCATTCAGCCTTATCTCGATGACCTTTCAGATCATTCATCTAAGTGTATGGATCATCCTGACCATCTTCGTCATATTTTTCTTCGTTGTCGATGCTAAAACATTCAGCTTAATCTACACAAGTGCATCTTCTGCGTTGATTCTAGTATACTCTTAGGCTTTATCATGTCTAAAGATGGAATTCTCCTTGATCTGCTCAAGGTTGAGACTATTTTCAATCTCCCCTTTCTCTCCTCATCGCATCAATTGCAGAGTTTGCAAGGGAACGCTAATTTTCTACGACGTTTCATACCTAACTATGCAGAAGTAGCTAAACGATTCACACGATTATTAAAACATGGCGTCCCATTCTTCTGGGATGAAATTGCTCAGAAGTCCTTTGATGCACTAAATACATTGCTTTTCAATGCTCCTCCGCTGCATCCTCCAAATTATCATTGTGATTTTTCCCTCTATTTAGCTGTAGCTTTCAGCATGATTGCCATGGTTCTGGTACAAGACGATGATGACGGTAACAAGAATGTTATTTATTACTTGTCTCGTAACCTTCTTGACCCTGAGACACACTATGCACATGTTGAGAAGTTAACGTTAGCTGTGGTTTAGGAAGTTCAACGTTTTCGTCATTATATTCTTTTGTGTATTGTGATTGTGATTTCTTATTGCAACCCTATGACCTACATATTATCTCGACAATTGCTGGGGGAGGAATACTCGAAGTGGATTGTTATCCTCCAAGAGTTCGATTTGGAATTTATAGATGCCAATTCAAAGAAATCATTAGTATTTGCTGATTTGATTTGTTCCCTCCCTTTAGACTCTGCTCCATCTCGTTCTGAGGAATACATTCCAGACGATATGCTTTTCTTGATCAGCACCCTCGATCCTTGGTACGGTGATATTATCGTCTATCTCCAGACTTCTACTTTCAGATCTAAGTTGACGAAGGATGCCCACTGATGCATCCGACATCAATCACAACATTATCTTATAGTCAGAGATACGCTCTATCACGTCGGAGTGGATTCCATACTATGTCGATGTTTGACTCTCGAGGAAGTTGAGAAAACCCTAAATGATTGTCACAGTGGCACCTGTGGCGGTCATATTTCTGGTTATGCCACTGCACAGAAGATTCTTCCTGCTAGTTATTTTTGGCCTTCTATCTTCAAGGACTGCATTGTCACGGTTCGAAAATGTCATGATTGCCAAGCATACCAATGAAAGATGCATGTGCCACCTATACCTCTTCAACTTTTTGTTACCGTTGGTCCCTTTGTGAAGTGGGGCATCGATTTTATGACGTGTAACTCTCACTCGGCTGGGGGGCATGGCTATATTATCGTAGCCATGGAATACTTCACCAAATGGGCCGAAGCAATGCCTACACTTGTCGCTGACGATAAGACAACTTCTCAATTCATATTCAATCACATCATTGCTAAGTTTTGTGTCCCTCAGGCCATCGTTACTGATCATGGTTCTCATTTTTGGCATTATATGGTGGCGGAGTTGACTTTTAAGTTGGGTTTGCATCACGACATCTCAACACCGTACTATCCTCAGGCCAATGGCCAAGTTGAAGCCGTAAACAAAGTTCTTGTTACCATGCTTCAACATACTATTGGGATCCACAAATCTGATTGGCATCTCATGTTATTTTCGGCTCTTTGGGCATACCGAACCTCAGTTAAGAATGCAACCAGATTCACTCCTTTTCAGTTGGTTTATGGTCAGGAAGCTACTCTTCCGATTGAGTGTGAAATACCTTCACTCAAGTTGGCTATTGAATTACTGTGAACACTTCACCAGAAGAAGAGTATCTCCTTTACTTAGAAAGGTTGGATGATACCCACCGTTTTTCTGCTCTGGTTATCGAAGCACAGAAGAAGCGGATCAAAGCTCATTTTGACCAATCAGTTTCCCCTCATTCCTTTGTTGAAGGAGATCTCATCCTCCTGTACAACCAAGATCATGATAAGCTAGGGGCAGGCAAATTTCAACCCATGTGGCATGGGCCCTACATTATTAAACATGTGTTGCAGAATGGGGCCTATGAGCTCATTGATTATGAAGGTCATCCTCTAGAAAAACCCAGAAATGGTTTGTATCTCAAAAAATATTATGCATGAGTCATTCATGCATGATTTGTGTACATAGGTGTTGTTTTCATATTTTTTACATGTTTTGTTTTGGTGTGCTTTGTGAGCGTTTTCCTGCTTATTGGGTCTTACTTATTATGCAGATGTCTATTACCCCTTATGTCGGTTTCGCGGATGGTGCTTTCCGCAGTACCAAGAATTTGTCTTCAACAGCCTGGGTAATTTATGATCCTACTGGCGAGTTGATAGATCTGCAAGGTATTTGTCTAGGACAGACTACAAACAATATCTGAATATAGTGTTTTCCTCGAACTATTAACCGAGGCAATCAACCTCAGCATACAGGCATTTCTTGTAAATCTAGATTCACAACTTGTTGTTCTTTAGCTCAATGGTCGTTATTCGGTTAGAAACCCGTACATTTTGAGATTATATTTATGTGTTCATTTGCTGGAAAGACATTTTTATTTTATTACATATCAACATATTCCTAGACGAATGAATGCATTAACTGATACAGTGGCCAACATTGTATTAGATAGACATTTGCGTAATTTGTAAAATCATCATCATATGTAAAAGATCCATGTAGGAAAATAGATGTATATATATATCGAATGTTTGCATCAATGTGCATCATAAATTCAAAAAAAATATGTGTGTTTTTGTTACATCTCGAGACACCATGTCTCTCAAAATATGTAGATATAAAACCTAGGTGTCTAATCGGCATGATGCTCATGGTAGCATGTCACTGCCCGTACAAGCTGCCTCAACAAGCGATGAATGCGGCTTGGCACCCCTATGGTATGTCTTTGGTAGGTACAAGGAACATCGTCGAATCGTGCATAGTTCAGGATTCCACGTGTGATTCCCTCCAGGTTGCGCACGATCTCCTCCTCCTCGCCTCCCTCGCCTTGAGGGTAAAAATTGCGAGCGATTCGTCTCGCTATCAGAGACATGCCTACGGGTCTCTCTGGACTAATATCTTCAAGCACATGGATTTAACGTTAGAACATAAATAATTAAAAAATTATAACACTCGTGAAAATTAAAAATGAGTCTTACCCAAATCTTATCCCAATCCTCTCCCTCTGGGAGTGGGAGGTTTGGATCACCGGTAAAATATGTACCAGAGTAGGGCCAGTCCTCCACGATGATCAATTGTCGGCATATCCAATCAAAGAACTCCGGTCTCCTGGAAATCTGTTGACCGCCCCCTGCCCTTGGCATCAGAGCCTCCCATCGGGCCATCCGTGCTTCCCTCACTGGTGGTGTTGGGACTATGACCTTCTGACGCTAAAATATTGGTAGTCGTTCCAGGAATAACGATACCAAGATAGACCCATAACCAAATTGTTTCAATTTGGTGTTCTTGCACTTTGTTAGCTGGCATTTCATGTTGATTATCATAGCCTATTCCTAGTTGTAGATGGTCGGTGTCAAGCAGTCTACAGCAAGAAGAAACTGTGTCTTTTTTGCTTCGTGTGATGCTTACGATCCCACAGCTCGTGTGATGGTATGTAGCACTACTTTTAGTGCCAAGTCTGGGATAGTCTAGATATCGACTTTCCCACTTCCTGATCCTTTCCGTGCCCCTGGAAATACCCTGTTAATCACCATGGACATGTTCTCCATGTAAGGCTAGGTGCTAGTTAGGATTAGTGCTGCTCCCTTCTGTGATAATCCTGTTATGAAGTAGACATCAAAAACATCAATCTCGAGTTCCTGATCTCGAAGGATGAACTTTTCTTGATTCTCATCCCAAATGCTGATCAAATACTGTAGTAGCTCTGGTTGAGCTCGGAGACACGGTGTCAAGAAGAACTTCTTCTGTCCACAGTCTCTAAGAGCTTCCATGCATCTCTCATTTTCCATGGCAAGCTCATCCTCTTTGTTGTGTTCCCGTTCTTTCCATTCGATTACCATTTTGCCGCTTTCTACCTGCAAACATGTTCATATGGGTGGTATTAGTTGTTTTAGAAGCTTGTATTTGTAAAAAATTATCCTTTAACTTGCATTTTTTAAGCAAATATGGTCTACGCGGTTGGCGCGACTATTTCTCAAACAGTCGCACCAATGGGCGTGCCCTAGTTCAGAAAAAATGGGTGATTGGCACAAGTCCGTGCCTGACACTCGAGCCAACAGTCATGCCCTAAAATTTACATTTTTCCCCTCAGAAATTAAAATTAAGGGTTGTAGGCAGTAAAAGAGGACTTAAAATGAAGGGAAAGATGTCGACTCTTACCTGGAACTGACGAATTCGAGATTGGTCTATCGGATCGTCTGCTATCGTCGCCACAAAATCACAGTGTAAAATGGGTAACTATTGCTCCACAAGAGGTAAAAAGTGAAAAGTACCTATTTTTACCATTTTTGGCATTTTATAACTTTTCACAACCCTAATTAGGTTTTAAGACATATTTTTCGATTATTTTATTATATTATTTTCGAGAAATGGGTTTTACACGTGTCTCTTGTGCAGCGACAGGTTTTCACACGATAATGATGAAGTAACGAGTTATATTTTATACTTTTTTGGACTCGGTAAAAACATGAAAAGGTCACTACCAGATTCATCTTTCAACTCTTTTCTGACCCTCTAAAATTGAAAATATTGTCAAGATTCTTGTCATTTTGAACTCGTTAAATGGCTGCGAAACAATATCTACCCAATATACGTTTACCCCTTTTTCGAGCTGGGATGGATTATTTATGAAAGGAATACCTTAGCCTATCGCGACTAAGAGGTTATTTTAGATATTGTTTTCTACCTTTTCGGATTTGAGATACTATTTATGAAAAGGGCCACGCTGGAGTTTTCTTTTCTGCCTTCTTTTCAAACTCTCTAAACATGAAAAGATGTCGAGTTCTCCCTTTGTCAGACTCGTTAAACCCTGATGACATCAGACTTCATCACCATGACGTTACTCGAGTTCCTCCTTCCTAGGGCTCATAAAATGTACTAGGTTGGATTTTTTCCGAAGGACAAACTTACATTTCAAGCATTGGGGTACTCGCCAGAAATGGTGGGGGGAAATGGAACCAATTTTTAGTTATGTTGGTAGTATGTCACTCTTGAACATGGCACTTCTCTGCATTTGTGTCGAGTTGGGGACATCTCATTCCTTAATTTTTCCTCCATGGGTTTGGGTAATCTCTTTTGACCTCTCGTTTTCTCTCTACCACCTCATCATGACCTCAGATCCCTTGATGTCAAATAATACCAAATCCAGTGTCGTGTCGCTGATATGTTCAAGAGAAGTTTGCCTTTGTAGTTTTCAACCTTCCTCTGATTCTCTGTTGGTCCTGATTCAATATCATCATGTTCCTCTGTCTCATGTCGATGATGTGGGAAACATTATGGCCCTCCTTCGACTAGGTCACTTCTTTTCAACTTCAGTTCATTATCCAGGAATTTTATCTAGAGACTCCCTTCCGGTACCTTAGAGCCTGCATGCCTCAATGGCAGGTTCTTCACATTCGACGCAAGGTCCACATTATTGGCCTTTGATCGAGTGATTCTGCAGGTGTTCGACATCAGATCACTATTCACATTCCGTGGATTGTACCTTTCGTACCTTGAGGGCCATTGTGATTATTGGTGGTTTCCCTTGTGTCTATTAACGACTTTCATCATTGGCTGGTAATCAGACGATTTTCTTGCATGTTCGACTTCAGCTCATATATTCGCATGCTTAAATTTGTGCTTGTTCGGGTCGAGATGGAGGACAAGACACTGGGTTTTGTATGATAAAATCTAGGCTATGAATTTCTGTGGATTAGCATGACTTATTGCATGACTCTTTTGATTGGATGGATGCGACCATACCTGATTCTATTTGGTGATCCTTACTGCTGTATGGTTGCGTCCATACCTTGGATCTCAGTTTTTATGTACTCTATTATGGATGGCTACGCCCATATCACATGTTCATGTATCAGAGATATCAATTGTATTTTCAATTTCACGCTTTCCGACAACGGTGTTTAGTTCGAACGCTTTCTCATAAAGCATTTCGCCCCTCCCTCTCCCTCGGACATCATGCTTTAGGGGGAATATGTTACACAACATTTTTTCACTGTCCCTGTAATCCCCATATTTCCCATTGGAGGGTCATTTACATGATCAATAAGCAATGTCATTCCTTGCAAAGACCATCATTGCATCCCTTTACATGAGTGCAACATTCCTTCTATTGACAATTCCCTGAGCAGAGCTTCAGAAACCCTTGTTTTTGCCTTGGCATGAGTAGTCAGTTCTACCCTCATGCCGATGAGGAATATTAACACTGGCCCCCGCGCTAGTTGGCGCTCTGTCTCATTTATACACCCGCGTTGAGCTATTTATGGAATGTTTTTTAAAAATAGAGGAGGAGATTCCACTCCAACAACTTCGAGGATGAGTCTTTGGGAGTGGTTCGACTGAATAACCATAGACTCCCTCCTTTAGTTTATGGTTTCCACCTCTTATGGGAACCTCTTAAAGGATAGGCCTCCCTTCCACCTTTGTAGGGATCCTAACCTCCTCCTTTTCCTCTATAAAAAGAAGCTATCTCTCCTTGCATAAGCTAGTTGAACATGGAGAACTAAGTATACTATAGCTTAATTGTTGAAGAGATAGAACAAGAAGGAACTTTGTTGAGAGAGCTTAAGCCCATGCCCTCATCCCGTCAGAATCTGCTGATGAGTATCTGAGATGCGCTTCGGCTGAACCCCGTTGGAGGAGACTGTGATGTCAAAGCTTTGGTTGTACCTCTTCCTTCTATCAATTCATATACGTGACTATTGTTTGGGTTCCCACTTTATGTTATGTCATTTGTTTAATGCAATATGCTTAGCCCTCTTTAACTGGCTAGTAATTACGAATGAATTTATTATGTCGTATGTTTTTCTTGCCTACTCTTCTGTGTGCAGGTATCCAAGCATGACTGCAGAAGGATTGTGACCTGCCAAGGTAGGAGTGAGAGGCTACCACCACCATAGCCGTAACAACAACGTTGGATTCCAGGTAGGTCGATCTACCATGTCCTCTTTTCATTTAGTAATTAGGAACCTACACTCTAGCATGTCCCTTTGTTTCTAGACCCACTCTAGGGCTAGAGGGACCGTCTTTGTCCGCAGAGAGGATTTACCTTCTTAACACTAGGGAAGGAATAATTTTGGTAAAGTTATGTTATTGGATTCTAATTTGATAAGAGAGTGAAAGTAATGATATGCTGCTGGGATAATGTTGGATGTGATGAGGCAGGAATGAAGCTGGAGCAGGTTGACAACAAATTGATCCATTGGTTGTAATCCTCCCCTTATACTCTTTAATAAAGATTGTTGTTCATTTTCCCATACATATGTCTCTATTTCTTGTGAAATGTATTGTTGAATGATGTATGTATTTCAGATCTAATCGATTTAATTTGACTAAGATAAGTAGATATCTTGTATATTGTATTTTTTTTCTTGTCCTTCGTTTGTGTTTGCAGGAATCGATTTAGCGACTTGAGTTGGATTGAAAGCAACGACAACAATGACAGAAGGAGAAGGAGAAGTGAAAGAATCACAAGTAGGCTCCTTTCCCATTCTGTATATCTTCTTTTTTAAGAGAAAATAATAGTTATTCTTTCATCTATTGTTCTAAGTGATAAACACCACACTTAGGGAATTTTGTTTATCCGTAGATCACAATTCTGTATAACAATTGGCGACTCTGCTGGGGAGTATCCTATCATTCATGGTGTTTTTTCCTTTGTTTATCCTCATTAGTAGCATCTACTTTCTGTTATCAGTCATTTGAATGAAAAAAATTCATTAGAATTGTGTCTAGCTGCTTGATTTTTCAATCTTAGCTGCGCCCAACGCACTGTTGGTTAAGACACAATGCACTGCAGTGCATTGTCTCCCACTCAGGGGTGATCTGCAACACACTGTCTCCCCTTAGAGACTGAATTTACCCCTCATCCAACCAAATTCCATCAAAATTTTTCATTTATTTCAGTTTCAGCCACTTGTTTGTTGTATTCTCAAATGTCTAATACCTCTTAGAGACCAGTAAACTTTCCTGTTCTTCCTCCTTTGAAAATTAATTTGTTCAATATTTCATTAGTGTTTTTCTTTATCATTGGGAAATCAAATTCAAAGTATTTTATTTGTGCATTAGATCAATTCTATTTTCGAAAGGAAATTTTTGTTTCATTCCTCGTTTCTCATAAGAAAACACTTGTTTGATTGATTTACGCATATAGTTTCCTTTCTTCCATTCACATTAAAGGGAGCCGGAAAGAAAAACATGCATGTGCATATAGTGAATTGTGTGTGTTGCATAGGAACAAGTTAGGAAAGCTACATTTAGTTTGTGCTCTATGTTGTTTGCTCAAAAACTGATTGCTCTTTCCCTTTAGTAGCTAGTATTTTCATTAAAAAAACTAAATTGAAAAGTTTTCTTATAATTTACTTTGCATTTTTTGTAATTTCCATTACATCATGCAGTGAACCTCAAAGAAAAAATTTTAAACAAGATCAACATAAAATTTACATCAATCAACCTAAGAAAGAATTGTAACATTAAAAGTAACATTTAGAAGGCTTAGGCTAGAGATGTGTTTCGACGTCATTAAATATAGCATATATGGCTAACTTATCTGCGATACATTCCGAGTGTGATACCTCACTCCATGTACGCAAGTATATCGGAGCTCATCCACATACCTTTGGGTATATAGGGAGGTGTTCTAGTACGAAATGTATAAGGGGGTGCTCTCACTGTGCGGTTTCGCATTAGGCAACACTAATATGCACTTGGGCCTCCACATACCTTTGGTTATATTTGGGAGGAAAACTTTAGGTTGCTATCCATCCATAGGTAACCGAGTCAGCCACCTTGTAACTTGTGATACACTGAACACAACATTCAGGGAGATTGTCTGCCTGTGTTTCTTGGTTCGGCAAGAGGTATTCTACAGTTCACAATTACTTGGTGAACCTTTTGCTAGAATTACCCTTTTATTTTTGTTTATTTGTTTTTGTCATAAAATCACTCAGTCATTGTGGAAGAAGAACATCCCTTTCCTTGTCGTTCATGTAGAATAGCACTTAAACCACCTTTACCACTATAAGCCATTTATGGTCGGCGAAGGCGACATTGTTCTACTGAAACCAGTACTATTAGTACCTCTGGTGTGACATCATCCTCACGTATAAAAGATTCATCTCGAGTTGTTTCTATAAATCCTAGTTCATCTACTGTTGCCGAGACGGAGTCCTCACAACTACCTCTTGTCACGATCCATCCAATCAGTGAGATCATACCTCCCGAACCCAACGTTGTTCAACTAGAAGTTGATCTGGATCCTATCATTCTTTTACCAGAACATCTAGATCCCGAAGTTGAAAAAATGAAAGTTTTTCCTGTATTGGTCGCTCCATAGTTGATTGTAGCCATTGAGTCTCCCATATCACGTAGTCAACCACCTAAAATATATCTTGGGCCTGATGGTGAAATCCTTCCACCTGGTTTGATTTCGATTGAATAAATACCACAAGACGAAATACCTTAAACTCCAACACATTTTGGGGAGGAGCTTTACCTTTACAAGTCTTTTCCTAAATCACCTCACACTGATTTCTTTGATCCTGTGTCAATTTGAGTTCTCGTAGATCCTATAGGGTATACATTGGGTCATATGAACATGGAAGAGTCAACATCTTCAGTTATACAATTTATTACAATTGCAACAAAATCTACTATTGCTACCCCGTCAATGTTCACCACATCACCAGAGTCACATTTATATGGTGGCCCTTCCATCCCACCTGGTTACCAATATTTATCTGGAACCTTCTCTAGTGCATCCTCAAACCCATGAAATTCACCCATATCATCATCTGGTATTCTATCTGGTACATCTCTAATGAGTACTGAACAACTTGATCCTTTATATACATCTTTAGTGCAATGTCAAGCTGATCCATCTGGGTATATTCCATCCAATAAAATATCAACTGGACTCCCGACATTTGGAGAACAATATATTCCATATTATTATACTCCTCATGCTGGGGGGAAACCTATGGTCACCGATTTTGATAGTACTCCGTCGCCATATGGTCATCCTAATGTTGGAATGACTATTTGTCAGTGGTAGCCTATCTTGCCCATTCAACCACAAATGGTTGTGCATTCATATCAACCAGTTCAACCTATTGCACCCACATATACTCCACTTGTTAATACATCCTTACCCCTATTACATGCTCAAATTTTTATACCTCAACTGTCTCAGGCAGGTCCTTCCACCCAATACCCTCAAGTATTGGGCCCTAAGACTCCAACTCCTTCGGTTGGTTTACAACAACCACTTGTACCTGGAATTATTTATTCACAAACTGGATTACCCTATTATGGGATGTCAAAGGCACAACTAAGTTTTACCTATTCACAATCGGGTCCAAGCTATTCTAGTTTGGGCTATAATCTTGGTGGATAGACACCTTGGTAGCCACAAGCGCAAATGAAACAACCATATTTCCAACAACAAGTACTGTACCCAGGTTTTGGTCAAAAAAATCCTCAAGCGTTTGCCTATAAAAAAACCCCTATCTAGGTTACTAGCAACAAATTCCTTATGCTGGTGCTCAAAGGCTTGTTTCCCAAGCAATTCCATCATACCCTAGTTATGCTTAACCTGACTTAAATAGACAGTTTCTCTTTGTTCCAACTTTAGAATTACCTGATTTAAACCGGCTTACCAATGGTCCAATCAACTATGCTCCTTGGTGTTCAGTGATACCACATAAATTACCCTAAGATATTCCTAAGTTCAATGGAAACCCTCGAGAAGACCAGTCGATGCATGTTATGAATTATCATTTGTGGTGTTCATCCAAATCCTTAAATGATGACTCCATTGGACTGTGTATTTTCCAGCGTACGTTCACTAGTTTGGCTGTGAAGTGGTACATTCAATTACCACGAGCTTCATTTGATAATTTCACTGCCTTAGCTACTACCTTTCTGACCCACTTCCAGTTACCCATACGATATGAAACTGGAACGAAACTCTTGACAAATTTTAAACAGACTAATGCTACTCACATTTATAATCATATTCATGAGTGGCGTCGTCGTCGTAGAATGGCCAAAACATTTATTCCTTATAAAATCCTTGTTGAGTAGTTCATTAAGTCCTTACTGCCATATATCACTGAGGATGTGGCTAAGGGTGGCGTCGTCACTGAAGAGAAGGTAATTTCTCGTGCCCAGTACTTAGAAAATTCCCAACGCGTTGCGATCTAATTTTACTGTTCCTCCTCCATCTAAGGACTCTCATGTCCACGACATTATGATCGGTACTACAAGCACACATCACTCTACTACATCTAATCCTGCACCTTCTTTCGAAATTCATGCCATGTCATCTGACAAAGGAAAAAGTGACAGGCAACCCGGAAGTAAGAAAAAGGGGAAAGCAAAGAAAAAGAAAAATTCAACCATGCAGGAACGATCATCTGATCAACAAACTGGAAACAATTAGAAACCTCGTTACCCTTGCATAATATGTAACAAGGAGAACTTTTTTCACAATTTTCCTTACCACGCTAAAGTATCAAAATTTCTTAAGACTTCGAATGCATCTGTTGTGTTGACAAATCCACTTCCAAATCCAGACACAAATATGGTTGCTATGGAGCCTGCTTCTATTTCCCAAGTGCTTATGCTATCCGTCACAAAGCCAAAAACTCATGTTTTGGTGTCAATACGTAATAAATATTACGGTAGTCAGGCTACTGATCAACCTACTACCTCGATCACGAATCCATCCATGGAATCTATTCCGCCAACTATTATTCCTGAGTTAACAATAAAGCCACCAAAGGGAGTCGTCCATAAATCGATATTCAATCCTCGAGCTTGCGCTGCTCAAAATAATTATATAGTTGGATATTTGGCTCAATCCCCTTCAGCTATGTCGACGCTTGAGGTACTTCAAAATTTTCCCTCCCAGAAGCAAACTTTGTTGTCAGCAATTGGTGGAATCGAACTTACATATTCCAATATTGTGGTCTTTAATCATACGAGCTATGTGCCACAATTACCAACAGAATTGGCATTCTCCATCCAAGTAAATGTTCTCAATCACCTCGTTCATCGTACTATTATTGATGAGGGAGAATCTACCTACATTATGTCTCTAAACTACTGGAAGTCACTTGGCTCACCGCGCCTGTCTCAATTTCCTACGACATTGAAAGCTTTTGACGATCGCACATATAAGCCTTGCGGTATCATCAATAAACTGCATATCGAACTAGGGGGAAAAATAGTAACTGTTGAAGTTGAGGTTGTTGATGGAACCCTTGACTACAACATTTTACTCAAAAGGCCATAGGTTTACGCTATCATTGTGATCATCTCTACTTATTTTAGAATGATCGCCTTTCCTCATAAAGGTGTTATCACAATTATTAATCAAATATCCTTCTTTTCCTCCAGTTCCCGGGTATCTGGAAGCGTTCCATTAGTTCGCGCACCCCAACTAGCACTTCAAAACATTGATGTAGGACTCTTAAACGGTTCTTCCCTAATGGGAACCTTTTCATTACCACCGCATGCAACGTCGGCAGAAATTGAAAGCATAGAGACCTACTACATGATATCTTCCACTCCATCTGGCTTAAGGAAGATTACGGATGATTCTGAAGTTGTTAAGTTGGATGAATTTCTGCCACCCAACCCAATTGAGCTGGCATAGAAATCAATCTACATGGCTTGTGCGGTGAATCCGAAATCATGTACATTGATTGTTTGGGTCGATCGTTCATTAGATTTTGGTACTCTGTCTAATATTTTTTCATCCAATTTCTTGACTAATGAGAGCATTGTAGAATCCATGATGCCAGAAGGAGAACCATGGGAAGATCATCATCATCGTTCGGATCTTCAAGATTACAAAGAAGATAATATTATTGAACTATATCACCCATCGATCAAAACATTATGTTCAAATTATTTTCCTATTAATGCAATCGAATCCGGGCGAAATTTATCAAATATTGAAGCAACCATTTCTATCGATATTTCGACCAAACCTAGAATTGTAGAAAACATTCATGTCGATATGTCTTGTTCTTCATTAGAAGTCGAAATTGATCACTCTCTCTTTCATAAATTCTGTGATATATTTTCTTGGTCGTATGAGGAAATGCTAGACATAGATACTAGTATTGTTGAACACACCATTAAAATGTGCCATGATGTCAGACCAGTACGTCAACGCCTTTGTCCTGTTCATTCGAAGAAGGCTACTACCATTAAAGCAGAACTTGAAAATATTTTGTGTGCTAGTTTCATTTACCCTGTTTCTCTTACTGATTGGGTTTCCAACATTTTTCCTGTCATGAAGAAACAATGACAATCAGAGTGTCCAAAAGAAAACTATCCTACTCCCTTTATCGACCAGATTATTGACGATTGTACTGGAAGTGAAATATTTTCATTCATGGATGGATTTTCTGGTTACAATCAAATCAATATCCACCCAGAGGACCAATATAAGTAAAACATTCATCTATCCCTAGGGCACATTCGCGTATCGTAAACTCCCATTTGGTTTAAAGAATGCTGGGGCAACATTTCAGAGAGTAATGGATTATGATTTCAATGACATCAAGCACATTTTTCAACCTTATCTGGATGATTTACCCGTGCATTCACGAAACTGGGCTGATCACCCGCTGCATCTAAGAGCTATATTTCTATGCTTTCGACACTACAAAACATGACTCAATCCACATAAATGTGTGTTTTGTGTTGGTTCTGGTCGTTTTCTAGGATTCGTCATCTCAAAAGAAGGAATTTGAATAGACCCATTGAACTTTGAGGCCATTCTTGATTTACCTGTGCCATCAAATTTACTTAAGTTACAAAATTTTCAAGGAAAGGCTAACTTCCCAAGAAGGTTCATACCTAACTACGCTGAAATGGCTAAAGGATTTACTCATCTCTTGGAAAAGGGGATTCCCTTCCATTGGGATAAGGTTTCACAAGCCTCTCTTGATGTTTTCAAGGATACACTTGTCCAGGCGTCATTAATGTATCCCCCCAATTATCAGAGTGATTATTTCTTATATATTGTCACGGTTGATACGACCATTGCTATCATATTGGTCTAGGAAGAAGATGGGATAGAACATCCGATATATTATTTGAGTCGTAATCTCAATGATACGGAAGTTAATTATTCATACGTCGAAAAGCTCGCCTTGGCGGTCATTCAAGTTGTCCAAATATTTCGCCATTATATCATGTTCCAAAAGACCATTGTCATTTCAGATTGCAACCCCATGAGATATATTTTTTCACGTCAATTGCTGGGGGGGAAATATTCAAAATGGATCTTCATTTTACAGGAAATTTATTTGGAATTCATCAAATCCAAGTCAAAGAAGTATTTAGTTTTGGCTGAGCCTCTCTGCGACCTTCCTTCTGATAGTACTGCTACTACATCAGAACCATCAATTCCTGATGAGTCTTTGTTTATGATCGGATCATCTGATCCTTGGTATGGGGATTTTATCATTTATCTCCAAACCTAGAATTTTTGGCCTGATACCTCTCGCTATCAATAGCAATGTATTCGATACCAATCCAAATATTATCTGATTGTCGGCGATACACTTTATCATCGTGGTGTCGATATGAGTTTAAGGAGGTGCCTCACTCATGAGGAGGCTGAGAAGGTTCTAAATGATTGTCATGTTGGGGCTTGTGTTGTACACTTGTCTGGATCCGCTACCGCGCAGAAGATACTATGTGCCGGTTACTTTTGGCCTACCATATTTCACGACTACATCCTTGCGGTTAGAATTTGTCATGTGTGCAAGATATTTGATCTTACAATCCGCAAACCACTAGCACTGATGCATCCTGTTATCGTTGTGGGACCATTTGAAAAATGAGGCATTGACTTCATGACCTGCAACCCTCGTTCGTCCGTGGGGCATGCTTATATTATTGGCGTAATATACTACTTTACCAAGTGGTTCGAAGCGATGCCTACATTCAATAACACAAGATAACAACTTCATTATTCTTTTTCAATCATGTCATCTCACGGTTTGGTGTTCCACAGGCTATAGTCACAGATCATGGTAAGAATTTTCGCAATCACATGATCAATGAGTTGACCACCAAATTAGGATTGTTGCATGATAGTTCTACTCCTTATTATCCACAATCCAATGGACAAGTTGAGGCTATTAACAAGATTCTTTAGTGAATGCTTCAACGAATGATAGGAGTTCATAAATGAAATTGCAATTTGATCTTGTACTCCACTTTGTAGGCATACTAAAACTCAGTGAGAAATGCAACCATATTTACCCCCTTTCAATTGGTGTATGGTCTGGAAGCTATCTTGCCTATCCAATGTGAAATAACAACGTTAAAAATCATCGTTGACTTGTTACCTGATGCCTCTACTGAAGAAGTGTGTCTTTTTAACCTCATCCATCTTGATGAAACACATCGTGAAGCCGCATTGACCAATGAAGCACATAAGAGACGTATAAAGGTGCAATACAACCAACATGCCCAACCTCGCATCTTCTCATAGGGTGACCTGGTCTTACTTTATCATCAAGAAGCTAATGTAATAGGTACAGGAAAATTTGAGTCGTTACGACATGGCCCCTATATTGTCAAAATAATTCTTGCTAAGTGTGCCTACGAGTTAGTAAATTATGATGGAATTCCATTAGCGCAGCCCCGAAATGGGTTGTATTTGAAATGTTTCTATGCTTAAGCATGATCATAGTAATTCTTTGTATTATATTGTATATATGATTTTGATTTGCATTTACTATCTTAGTTTGATTTTCTAGAGTTTTCTTGAAGTTAGTAATTCGCTTTACATTTCATCGCAAATGTCCGAATCTTTGGAACCATTTTTTGGGTATGCTGATGGTGCTAGTCGTTGTACATAGAATCTATCCTCTGCAGCGTGGGCCATTTTCACTCCGACAGGCGAGTTAGTGAGTTTTCAAGGGATTTTAATTGGTCAATCTACAAACAATATCACCGAGTATAGTGCGTTGATCAAAATTCTCTCTCATGCCATTTCATTTGGTATTAACCACATCATCATTAGGTTGGACTCACAACTTGTTGTACTGCAACTTACTAGCATTTATATTGTTATAAATCCAACAATGCATCATATGTTCCTAAGGTTTCGACTTTTGGAAAGACATTTGATTTCATTCAATATCAACACATTTCCAGAAACTTGAACACATTAAATTATTCCTTAGCAAATTATGTTATAAACAGACATTTGCAACACATGTAAAGACATATTTTCAATTCACATTACATCATTGAATAGGATTGCGCAATAAACATAGGAAAACACTGAAAAAAATAGATAGATAGTTATAGGTTTTTACAAAATTTGTGCCCAAGACACATTGTTCATGTGACCTTAGAATTTATGAAAAATGTCAAAGTAAACTACTGATGCTCGTGATAACAAGATACTGATCTAGCTATCCTACGCAATAACTGCATCTAACAATTAGGAACACCATGAGTATGGTGTTGCAGTCTCATGGGTAACTTTTTGATCTGGCAATCCAGAATCTTGAGAGTCAATCCCTCTATGTGGTGATGTAACTCAACAAGAGTCTCGGTCATATATAAAGCCTGAAGGACTTCTCTCCCAACATCCCTCTCTGTTGGCTCATCTTCTCCCTGCTCTAGCTGACCCACTGGTTGAACTTGACCTACATCTGCATACATCAAAACTTTATTTTAGTCTTGGGAGACATCAAAATACAAAAACATGTATAAAACTTAGAAAAATAAAAAAACACGGTCAAAACATTCTTACCAATTGCACACCATTGAGCGTCATCTGGTAGAATCAAGTATGAATCTCCTCGGAATTATACACCTACATATGCATAATCATCGATGGCAATCATTTGTCATCTAAACCAAGCGAAGAATGCAGTAGAGAATATGATGGTCAATTGAACAACATGTCTAGCCATCAATTCTACCCATCTCTGCATTCGTGGATCTCTAGGGCCAGATATACCCAGTGTAACATGATGGGGCTGCATCAATGGAATCTTTTCTAAGGCAAAGGAAATCAGGATCAAGCCATAGTTGAAATTATTCTTCCTTCCTCCCTTTGCCTTGGTCAGCTATTCTTTGGAATTGGAAAGCTCTGCGATAATTAATAGGATGGTCCTCAAATGCAAATCACGTACATCGCGGATATTTATTTTCCCATCCTTACTTGGTTGAGTCCTAGGATGGCAGTGCTGTAGTATGTAATCTCTCATTTTCTCCCCTCCAAGAGAAGATCCTAAAAGAGAAATGGGTGAACCTCGCCTCGATAATCCTGTGAGAAAATAAATGGCCTCCACTAATATTGGGACCACTTTTTCCCCAATGTGAAAATCTTGTATTACTGGATCCCATGAACGAAAAATTAACTCCAATAGTTCCATTTGTTGCCTCATACCCAAAAATCTGAATTATTTTAGCAACCCTTTTCTAGACTGAGTTAGATTATTTACGAAAAATGAAAACCTTATTCGAACATGGCTAAGAGGTTTTCTCAGGTATCAGTTTACACTTTTTCGGACATGAGCGACAAATTTACAAAAGAGAACCCATGGAGTTTTCTTTGTCCTATTTTTAAAACTCTCTAAACATGAAAAAGGACTACGTTGTCACTATCGTTAGGCTTGTTAAAACATAAAATAGCAACAGACGTGTCGATCATGGCAAGAATTGAGTTTCATTTATCGCTAGACTCATTAAATTATTAAATAGCGATGCATTTGCCTGAAGGGTTGAATTATAGATCAATCATATGTTACCCTACTCAATCTTGTTAAAAAATAAAGAGGTACTGGTCGAAAAATGACCAGGGAAAATTTGGGAAAAAGAATAGAACACTTTATGGTAGCAAGTCGCTCTTGAACATGAAAATTTCACTCCATCATTGTGACTTTTGGGTTGGGTAATCTTCTTGATGGTTCATTCATACCTATGGTTCATCATACCTTCACTTCGGTTTTGGGTCAATGTTTCCAACTCATCTCAGTGTCGCCGATATGTTCAAGAGAAGTCATCCAGTGAATCCTCATCCTTCTGCAATACTCATAAACCTTCCTTTTCATTACAATCATCCCTGAACATTGCTATATCAAGTCACATTTTGTCTCTGAAATTAGTAACTCTCGTTTCGCGATAAATTTTCTTCCTGTCTACATCAGCTCATTATCTAGGAAGTTTACTTCGAAACATCTTCCAGTACCCTAAGGGTTGTTACATCATCGACAGGTTTCTCGCTTCCGGACCATTGAACGAAAGATTTTGTTTAGCGTTCGACATGAAATCATCTATTCACACCTTGCAAATTTTACTGTAGTACCTTGAGAGCCATTAACATCAATGGTGGTTCTCTCACATTTGTTAACAGTTCAAATCATTGGTTGGTAATAAAACGATGTCTTACCATGTTTGAATTCAAGTCATATATTCACATGGCTAGACTTGTACCTGAACGATCGAGTGAATGAGATAAGAAGACCCCGAATATAGTTTCATCCATCTTGGCTGTGATTTCAGGATTGTTGTGCACATCAAATGTACGATGACTTTACATACAGATCGTCATCCGAACATGGGCCTATATTTGTAGGCATGTCTATATTGGGAAACATTCTAATGTAGACGACTTTCTGAACTATGTACATGTTATTAGATAGTTTATGTGCTAACCATGGGAATGCCTCCCTCAAAAATTCATGATCAAGATGAAATATATCATGATGTAATGTATTGTAATATTGATGCAGGTCACCATCCACTTCAGTTTCGGCTCATCACATTGTAAAGCATCTCATCCAAATACTATTATTATTTTTACTTCATGCTTTAGGGGGCAGTTGTTACAGGTCAATTTTAGCATCATCCCCCAAGACCTGGTCAAACTGGACATCATCCCTAGGACCAATGAAATATGGTCTATCGTCCCCTTATATTTCAGTTTCTATATGCCCTAAGTGAAGAACATTTCATCCATGGCTTATATTGTGATATTTTCAAGGTTTGAAGTATATGTTATATGACCTACTGACTCATCAACACTCATCTGCAAGGGACTAACTACATTTCAGTGCCAAATCCTCCATGCAAGGATGCACTGCAGTGCACTTCCCGAAACTCAAGGGTGTGTTGGCCACCTGGGATTGGAATTCTCATTTTTCTAAGAATATCCACATGGCTAATGCCTTCTAGAAGAGTCCATATGTGTCAACTTCGAATCCAAGTGTCCATATAACACCTCTGAACTTGGAAATATGTATTTCCTATTATTATAAAGTCATTCATTGAGAAAATACCATCCACTCCCCTATAAATTGAGCACTCCTCCTAGTGCTAGGGAAGGAAGAATTTTGGTAAAGTTATGCAGTTGGATTCTCATTTGATAAGAGAGTGAAAGTACTAATATGCTGTTGGGATAATGATGGATGTGATGAGGCTGGAATGAAGCTGGAGTAGGTTGACAACAAATCAATCCATTGGTTGTAATATTCCCTTCTACTATTTAATAAAGATTGATGTTCATTTTCCCATACATATGTCTCTATTTATTGTGCAATGTATTCTTGATTGATGTATGTATTTCGGATCTAATCGATCTGATTTGAGTAAGATAAGTAGATATTTTGTATATTTTATGTTGTTTGTTGTTCTCTGTTTTTATTTGAAGGAATCGATCTAGCGAGTTGAGTTGGATTGAAATCAACAACAACAATGATAGAAGGAGAAGGAGAAGCGAAATAATCACAAGTAGGCTCTTTTCCCATTCTATATATCTTCTTGTTTTAGAGAAAATAATAGTTATTATTTCCTCTGTTGTTCTAAGTGATAAACACCACACTTACGGAATTTGGTTTATCTGTGGCTCACAATTCCGTATAACAGGGGGCTCGATCACTAAGCTAATTATTAAAGACCTTAACCATGTTTGTTAACCTTAATCAATGTTTAAGCGCCTAAACCATAATTAAGTTTCGGATTAGTTTAAAAGCGCATTTAATGCTTAAACTGTGCTTAACTAGCGCTAATCCCCACTTAGCACTAATTACGAATTAATTGGAGGACCTTTTTATTTGGTGGAAACTACCATTTCAAGTGGCAGTTAACTAGTTTAGGGCCTAAGATAGTGGGGAAAATTAAAAAGGGCATAACTTTTGAAAATTTTGACCAATTTCAGGCTCAGAAAGAGGCTAGCTGACCATTTTGAGCCATTCTAGACTCATTGGAGGAGGTTACAGGAGCAAAGAAGCATTGTAAACATACCAATTTGACAATTTGAGCATAATATTGATGCCCAATCCATGGAAGATGGACCAAGGAGATGTAGCCCAGGAGGGGTGAACTCCTCCATCAAATACCTGCGTTAATGTTATGTATGGTGATGTTCTATACTTTATTTTCTGTTGTTCAACTCTTGTTTTTATGTTAAATTTCTCTCTAAATTGACATGAAAAACACTCATGAGACTTGATAATTTGCAAGAAAACCTGAACCCTTAAGCACACATAATAAATTTTAATGTATAATCTAAATGAGTAATTAGCACAACAACACTAACATACTCCATTCAGATCATTTTTGGTATGAGAGCTCAAGTTCATTCGGTTTTGATGTGCAAGAAGGTATCTAATTGTTTGCAAGTTTTTGTCATGATTACAAGGTTAAAACTCAAAAGAGGAGAAAGGGAGCTCGTTGAGAGCCCTACAGTTGGGTCAGGAGGAAGAAGGGAAAGGTTTCCAAACTCTTCAACACCAAAAAATCCTAGAGTTGAATTTCAGTCTTCATTGAGCATGTCTCATGAAGGAGAGCCTATCAAGATTGAATATGAGAGAGAATTCAGGAAGGCATTCTTTGATATGACTGAGATATTTAAAGTCCTCTACGAGGAACGGAATGTAAGGATGCAAGGAGAGAGTTCAAGACCTACAGGAGGAGAGGGTTCTCCAGGAGTAGGCCATGAAGATGGTAAGAAGCCACCATCCACTCCACCATCATCATCACCACCATCTACACCTTCCTCATCATCGTCATCTTCCACTACCACAACCATACAATATGTTCATCCACATACTTCAAGAGGAATTGGTAAATCACCCTTACTTAAACTTGATGTCAAATTTAAGCTACTGATGTATAATGGTGAAGTGAATGCAAAGAAGCTTGATAATTGGATTCATCAATTAGAGGTTTATTGTAGAATTCAGAACCTTCATTATGATGACATAAAGATTTAGTTGGCTTCCTTGAGAATGGAGGGTTCAACACTTGTATGGTGGGAAGAAAAGACACAAGAGGAGATTAAAAACCACGGTAATATCTCAATGTCTTGGTCAAATTTTATTTCTGCCATTAAAAGGAAATTCTATCCTGTAGCTTACATGAAAAAATACATTATGGATTGGAAAAAATTTAGACAATTGAAAGGGAAAAGTGTGCAAGATTATACTCATGAATTTAGGAGAAGAGCTCTTATTTTGGGTGTAAATTTCTCAAGAAACTTTGTTAAAGTATACCGGGGGTTTACAAAATTATCTTAGACATACTATTCTCATGTTCAATCCCACAAAATTATATGAGTTTTGCATTCAAGCCATACATCTAGAATCAAGAGGGAAACATAGTGCAGATGAGAAAATTGATAGTTTCCTTGAGTATGAGGGTAAAGGAAAGGGCACGTTTAATGGAAGAGGAAAGAAAAATAGTTCTATCAAAATAGAAAAATAGAAACTCACATGTAAACATTGTTCAAAGAATGGCCATGATAAAGACCATTGTTGGAAACTCCATCCAGAGTTGAAGCAAAAAAAAACTAAAGCCAAAGGGAAGGGGAAAACTGTTGCAATCATTGAACATGACTTAGGTTCAGATTCGGGAGATGAAACCAAGATTACAACAATGGGTTTGAAAGGTAAGAACATAGCAAGCACTATTTCTTCAATTTGTTCTAATGTAACTCAAGATGAAGATACAAGAATTGAAGTCTTTCATATTAGAGTCGTTTCGAAACATACCAGGACAGACACACTATTTGATAGTGGTTCTCAAGCTAATTTGATTTCCGAAAACTTAGTTAAGAAGTTAAATATTGAAACTGTTACACATCCAAGACCTTATCCTTTAGGGTGGATATGAAATAATGAAAACTTGCAGGTAATAAGGAAGTGCATCCTAAGGTTTGCAATCAATTCAAACTTTATTGATGAAGTTGAACTTGATGTAGTGCTGTCTGAGATTTTAGTTATTGTTTTGGGAAGTCCTTATCTTTATGATATGAGAGAAGTATTTCATCGCCATGAGAATAATTATCAATTTTTCAAGGATGGAATTGAGTACATAGTTAGAGCACATAAGAAGAAGAGAAGTTTGTCTCTTATACATGCAGGAGAAATGAAGAGAATAGTGAATGCAAGTCAAAATTTGACTTTGTTAATGATCAAGCAGAGAGATTTTTTGAATGAGACCTTTCAAAAAGATGCATCGAATGAACATGTTAATTTACCTGAAGTTTCTAATGATTTTAATAATATTTTTCAGGACTCTAACATGTTGCCTTAGAAAGGAGGTAAACAAGATGTGAAATATTTGCAGCAATCATCATTAGTGTTGAGTAGTGTTGGAAATAAGATACCGGTGCATGAGAGTGCAAAGGTCAAAGATAAAGCGCCAAAGAAATTTGACAAAGAAGGCATAGGTTCCCCAAGTATTTGTTTTTGGTTTCCAAAGGGTACATGGAAATGGCGAGAACACTTGGTCAAAAGTCGATACAAGTACAACGCAAGACAAGCTAAAAATCGCCATGTCAACAATGTTTGAGGTGAGACAATTTTCAAGTTTCCTTCGATTGAAGACCAAGGTGGGAAAATTTTGTTTCTGCAAGAAAAGCTTTCTTCTCTGCAAATTCAGGGGAATTATAGCATGACGGTGTCTACAACAGCAAGACAGGGTCTCCAGAATCAAGGAAAAAGACTAGAGATTTTGTGAAAAGATCAAATTGATGAAATTGGGGAAATTATAGTGGATTGAGACTGGAAGGGTGAGGGAATTGTACCCTCATCCACATGTTCAGTAATTAAATATATTTTAGGGTCCAAAAGGCTTCCAATGGGGAGGAATGATGAGGTGCTCAATTTTATGCTAAAAAACCAAAGTGTTTAGATTGGCTCAGAACTTGAACGACCACATAGTTCCCGTCATTCTGAATCTGACACATTTTATTTCAAAAAAATGGTCGTCGTATGCTCCCAGAAATGCGATATGTTCACTTTTCTAAATATGTAAATTTTGTGCAGGGATGACAGTGGTGCTGACTAGGCATCCGTAGGGTCTAGTCAACACAAGGTATATTCCAAGGAATATTCTCATAATATTCCCACAGGTGGACCTATAAATAGACAAGTGTCAGCATTGGACTGGTTTATTTGTGTTGGTTTGGACCAATGAGGTCATGACACGTGGCAAGCCCGGAGGCTGCCATGTGCCCTCATGGCTGCAGGTCAAAATTTTAGTGGAGGCATCGGGGTTTGACCCCATGACCTCCCCACTGCGAGCGCCAAGACTTACCACCTGTGCAACCTGTTAGTTCTTAAATACAATGGGAGCCAACTTATGTTTACATTTTACATTGTGATATGGTGGGGAAAAGAGGGGCCAACCCTAGTCTACAGGACCACACGTCATGACCATCGGCAAGGGCTCCAACACTAAGTGGAGTATTAAAGACCTTAACCACATTTATTAACCTTAATCTATGTTTAATAACCTAAACCATAATTAAGTTTCAGATTAGTTTAAAAGCACAGTTAGCGCTTAAACTGCGCTTAAATAGTGCTAATCCCCACTTAGCACTAATTATAGATTAATTGGCGGACCTTTAGATTTTGTGGAAATTTTCAGTTCTAGTGGCAATTAACTAGTTTAGGGCCTAAGATAGTGGGGAAAATTAAAAAGGCCATAACTTTTTCAATTTTAGACCAATTTTAGGCTTAGAAAGAGGCTAGCTAACTATTTTGATAGATTTTGGACTCATTGGAGAAGGTTACAAGAGAAAACAAGCATTGTAAACATGCCATTTTGACAATTTGAGAATAATATAGAGGCCCAAGCCATGGAATCTGGACCAAGGAGATTTAGCCCAGGAGGGGTGAACTCCTTCATCAAATACTTGTTTTAATGTTGTGTATGGTGATGTTCTGTACTTAATTTTTTTTTGTTCAGCTATTGTTTTTATGTTAAATTTCTCTCTAAATTGACATGAAAAACACTCATGAGACCTTATAATTTGCAAGAAAACCTAAACGCTTAAGCACACATAAGACATTTGAATTTATTATATGAATGAGTAATTAGGACAACAACACTAACATACTCCATTAAGATCACTTACTCTCTGAGTGAAGGTCATGTGACATCTGAACAATTTTCCTAGAACATGAACCAGCTAAAGAAAAATACGATAGTATGGGAAAAGGAAAAAAAGGAAGATGAAAGCCTAAGGAATATTGAGAATGAAATTCACAAGTTATAAGACTTAGACAATGGAGGATTTGCATATATTGAAGAAAAATCTCACATTATTCACCTAGAATAAGATAAGCTCAGGATTTTGAAGGACAAGGAAGAAACTTGGAGACTTGAGAGCAGGGCCATATGGTTAAAATCTAGAGACAATAATATTAAATTCTTTCAACAGTTTGAAAATGGAATGAAGGCGATCAATACAATCTGGTCAGTGGAAGATGAACAAGGAACAAAATTTCAATCCTTTTATGGTCTTGCAAATATGGGTATTTCACATTTCAAGCAGTTATTTAAAGCACCTACGGAGGCCTCTCTCGCAGAAATTATAAAAATTGCAGGACTTTACCCCTGCTTTGTTGAAGAGGAGACAATCGCGAAATTAACTGATCCGGTGACCATGGGTGAACTTGAGGTTGTGATCAAATGGTCTAAGAAGGATATGAGCCCTGGTTCAGATGGTTGGCCTGTGGAATTCTACTTAGCTTTCATTGATATGATTGGTCATGATATACTAAGGGTCATTGAGGAATTTCAGGAGAATGGTAGGATATATGAAGCATTCAATGCAACCTTTATCGCCTTAATCCCGAAATCGGACAAGCTGAAACCCTTCAATTACTTCAAACCCATCTCACTCTATAATTGCATCTATAAGTTTATGGCCAAAATCATTGCAAATCACATTAAACCTATCATTTCGCAATATATTTACCAAGAGAAATTTTATTTCTTAGAAATCATCAAATCTATGAAGCGATAGGTATTGCGTAGGAAGGATTGCACTCTACGAAAAAAAAAATTGAAGGGCATGATTCCCAAAATCGATTTATCAAATTCCTTTGAAAAAACAAGCTAGCTCTATTTGAGGATGTTACTAACTCCTCTGAGTTTCCCTCATGTTTTCATTAATTAGATAATGTGTTGTATATCCTCTATATCATAGAACATCCTCATCAATGGATCTGCTTCAAATTTTTTTCATGAAGAGCGTGGACTCAGGCAAGGTTTCCCATTATCTCCATTACTCTTTCTAATTGTGATGGAAGACCTAAGCATATTAATCACTGAAGAAAAGAACTAGGGGAGGCTTAAAGGGGTTATAATCTTTGACAACAACAATTTGTCTCATCTATTTTTTGTGGATGATGTCCTCATATTTTTGAATGGAAAGATAAATTACTCTACTGTGTTCAATTCTACTCTCAAGTTATTTTTTAAAGCCACAGGGATGCTTAACAACTAAGAGAAGTATTCTATGGCCGCTTATGGATGTACATAGTATGAAATTGATTATTTCGTTTAGATATTTCCATAGAAAACCTTACCTTTTGAATATGGCCTTAAGTATCTGGGTTTCTCCCTCAAGCCCAATAACTATAGAATTTCTGGATGGACTTGGCTAGTAGAAAAGGTTGAAATAAGGATAAACATTTGGCATCATCGATGGTTATTTTCAAAGTGCACTTATCCTGAAAAGAAAGTCCATACAGGTGAAAATAGTTTTTTTAGAAATAGAGGAATAACATGTTTCGAGTATTTTTAATAACCCAACGTTTCGGACTTCTTAAGTGAGTCCATCATCAGGGGTAAACGCTTATACTTCTTTGAAAATTTTGAGGATATGAAAAGTTAATTGTTAATAAGGAGGTCGGTTGGATGAAAGGGTATGTAAATTTAATTATTTATATGATTATTTTATTTATTTTATTTTAATTTATTTATTTACTTTAAAAGTTATTTATTATTATTATTATTATTGATTTGTTTATATATTTTTATTTTTATCTTATTTATTATTATTTTATTATTATTTATTATTATTTTTATTATTTTTATTTTTTATTTTTTATTTATTTTATTTATTTATTTATTTTTAAGATTATTTTTTATTTTTTATTATTATGTTTTTTTAATTTTTTAATTTTTAATTATTTTATATATATATATATATATATATATATATATATATATATATATATATATATATATATATATATATATATATATATATATATATATATTAAGAGGTAAGATTTTAGGGAAGGTGGAAAAATTGAGATAATATATTAAATTATATTATTATTAGGTTTGATGTTTATGAGAGGTGTGATATATTAGAGGTTTCCATGTATTGCTAATGTTCAGACCCTCATCTCGATTTAAGTTATTTTTCCTTTTCTCGATTTCTATGGCTTCTCTTATTTTTCTTTTAAGATAATGATCTTCTTTAGATATAAGTTTGGCGTCTTCCATTCTTATGTAATGGGAAGATGAGAAGGCATGATCTGCTAAAGCAGATTTTTCAGTTCTGTTTCTGGATATGTCAGTTGTATGTTCCTTAAGTCTAATGTTAAGAGATCTACCGGTTTCTCTTATATATTCTTTTCCACAAGAGCACGGTATGATGTAGACTCCTTTTTGTAATCTAGGGTTTATAGGATCCTTGGCAGAGTCTACCATATTTCTGATGGTGTTAGGGGGGGTGAAGGCAATTTTAATGTTATGTTTGTTTAGGATTTTGGAAATTTTATCAGTAGTTCCTTTTATGTAGGGCAAAGAAATTTTAGGGATGTCAATGGTTCTTTTTATGTTGTTTTTATTAAGGGTTTGGTGAATAGTTTTATTGATGACGTCATTATTATATCCATTATGTTGAAAGACATGGCGTAGGTGATTGATTTCATGTATACGATGGTGAGAGTCCGCAATTCTAGAAGCTCTAGTTGTTAGGGTTTTAATAATGCCTATCTTTTGTTTAGGATGGTGGTGAGGATTTGCATGGAGGTATCTTTCTATGTGGGTCTTCTTTCTATAGACTTCAGTGCTCAGTTTTCCATTTTTTTTTTTCAAAAGGATATCAAGGAAAGGTAATTGGTTATCCTTTTCAATTTCAATGGTAAATTTGATATGATTTGAGATGTTATTAATGTGGTTTAAGAAGTCATATAATTTTGATATACCATGGATCCATTTTGCGAAAATTTCATCTACATATCTTTTCCATTCCTCAGGCGTGAATGGAAAGGAATTGAGAGCTTTTTTCTCAAAATTTTCCATGTATATATTAGCAATTATAGGGGATAGAGGTGAGCCCATGGCTACACCATGAGTTTGTTCATAAATTGTTCCTTTGAAACTGAAAAAAATGATTTTAAACATAATTTTAGGAGATCTATGGTCTCATCATCAGTGATAGTTTTCATGACATCGATGGCTTCATCTATAGGAATCATGGTGTACAAAGAGACAATATCGAAACTAACCATGAGATCTTCGTCTTTCATATCCAGGATTTTGGCCCATTGAACGAAAGATGTGGAATCTTTAATGTATGATGAGGTGTTTCCAGCAAGGGGGTGAAGCTTTTTGGCAAGGTATTGAGCAAGGAGGTAGGTGGGTGAGCCTATGGTGTTAATTATGGGTCTTAGAGGGATGTATTTTTTGTGAATTTTAGGAGCGACATATATTCTGGGGGTGATAGAGCTTGAAGGGGTGATTCGTTTTTTGGTGATAGTGTCTAGAGATGAGTCTTTTATTTTCTTGGTTACCTCTTTAAGAATTTTTGAGCTAGGGTCTTTCTTTAGAACTTTGTAGCAACCACTATCAAATTTGTTGTGGAGGCTATTGATGTATATTGGATTTCACTGGCATGGATCCCAAAAGTCATCATCTCCAGAATTCAATAGTTGTGTTGAAAGTTTCTGTGGCATGGTGACAATGAGCATAGACCTTTTGCATGGATAAATTGGGAACAAATAGCTTTACCTAAGAAATGGGGAGGATTGGGTATGAAGAATCTGGGTTGCTTTTCCAAGGCCTTTGCAGCCAAGATGGGATGGCAGATTCGCTCTTCAAATAATCTCTTGACAAAAGTTATCACTAAGAAATACATTCACCCTCTAAGCATTGATGATTGTATCAGGAGCCCCTGTTCGAATAGAAAAAATGTATCTACCATTTAGTTTATTTTTTTGAATTCTATGGAATACATTCACGTTGGACTGGCTTGGAAATTAGGTGTGGGAAAAATGGTAGGCATTGGGTATGATGCTTGGTATGGAAACAATAATGCTCATATTCTTCCACCTAAGCTTATTCACCTGTTGGATTATTTTTGAATAAGGACTCTAAACCATATTGGAGACTCTAAAAATTATACTATGTTTGGACAAGCTTGGAAGTCTCCACTGAACTTGAGGATCCTGGCTCGATGGAATCAATATTGGGAAAATTATATCGATGTTCTCTCGGAATCTCATATTTGAATTCAAGATAGAGAGGATGAAATCGTTTGGGCTATATCGTAGCATGGTAATTACTCACCTAACTTTCAGATATCCCTTTATTTTCGCTGATTGTGAACCCCAGAACATTGTTTGGTGGTGGCATATTTTTTGGAAGTTAAAAATATTTCCCAAATCCAAGATGTTAATGTGGTGCTTGTGTTGGAAATATGATGCAATGTGTTGTCCTTTTTGACAACCTACTTGATTAAGTTGTCCTTGATGGAAACCTACTTGATGAGTTGTGTTTTGACAGCAGTTCAGAAGCAGCAGAAAAAGGAATTTCAGTAAGTGCCAGAGAAATGATAAATATAATATGTCACAATGTATACGCTACTTTTATGAAGGCAACCCGCGTATGGATTCAATGTATACACTACTTTTGTGAAGGAAACCCACGTATACATTCAGGACTAGTATATACGCAGCTAGTTTGAAGAGAAATTGCGTATACACGCGGATACGAACGCTCCAAGTCACGTATGCCTTTTGCGCTCTAAAAACTATGATACCTAGGGGCATTACCATGGTATTGGCCCACTGTATTGAGTGCTAGATTATCTATTTGATCCTGTCCAGGAATACCATCAGCGGTTGAGTGGTTTTGACTCATGGTATTGACAAAGGCTAAATCTATATAAGGAGAAAAATATCATAGTGCTAGAGTGTGCATGTGTAAGGGTTGTTAATAAATAAATCTCTTTAAGAGATATCTGCATGGTTGAACTCTGATAGATCTGAATCTATGATGCACCTATGGATATGATGAAGGTTCAAGATCTCTAGATCTAGAAATGAAGAATCTCTAGGATGATATGCAAAAGAAATCATGAAGACCTGACGCAAGTCTGATGAAGAAATTGAAGAAATCTGGGTAAGTTTATAGATCTGGTCTGTTCTACAAAGTTTATCTTTCACAGATCTATACGCTAGTTTGTCTTGGTAAAAGCGCGTATATACGCGGGTTCACTTAATAAAAAGCACGTATGGAAGTTAGGGTTTCTGAAGCTTATTTACAGATATTACTTCTGTGATTTATGTTTTCTCTCTGCTGTCAGCCAATGAAGTCTTTTTAAAGTTCTGGGTTGATTGAATATGGAGTATGCTGCTGATTTGACTATGAACAAATCTAATCACTGATTGAGAAAACATGATGAAGGATGAGTGACTATCTAAACAGTTCTGCATTGCTGATAGATTGTCTGAACTGAAAGTTGCAGATATGAATATGAGTCTAAACATATTCTGAAAGAAATCATACGCTAGTTGGTGAAAATAAAATCACGTGTATACGCGGAAACTATGAAGAAAAGTCGCGTATTATTTCAAAATATAAAAACTAGCATGCACTGAAGCATACGCAGGTTGGTGTGAAGAAAGTCGCGTATATACGTGGGTTACATAAAGAAAAATAGCATATGGTATCTGAATTAATGGTTGTTCAAGGTTGAATGTGTATCTGATTATCTCTCTGAAGTCTGGGTTATTTCTGATATTCTGGTTACAGTGGTATTGATGTTCTGATTGAAGTTTTGGGTAAAGTATGGTTATTGATGTTAAGGGGTTGTATTGAAGCTGTTTTGATCCAGTATGAAAATTGATGAAACGTGGTATGCAGTGGATCTGAAGGTCGAAGCCTTCAGTATGAAAGTAGAGGCTTTCAGCCAGTAGAAGCTAGTGTTGAACTCAGGGGGTCGAAGCTCCCTTCCAGGAGAGGCTGGTAAACGAGATCAGGGGGTTGGAGCTCCCTTCCAGTTCTAGCTGGAAAACGAGAGAAGGTTGCAGCCTTCTACATGTAGAAGCCTGCGTACTGGTATAAGTCTGCATCAGTGCAATTTTGTAAAAGGTTTTCTATATAATAAAGATTGAAGACAGAGACGACGCCAGTGGTGGTTTTCTCCCGAATTGGGTTTCCACCTTAAATATTGGTGTTCATGTGTGTGATGATTTATACTATTGTTTACTGCTCATAATTTCTGATTATCTAGCCTTATTCATAACTAATAAATATGTTTAAAAGACTGTTCTTAAGAAATTCTCTAAATCTGAAAGATAAATCAGTATACGCTAGTTTCCTTCTATATTTCCGTGTGCATACGCTAGTTCAGTTCATAAAAACTGCGTATGGAAATTTTCTCAAAGAAAAAGTAAAAATTTTTCAGTCAGCTCTAAATACTGATTCGGCCCCCCTCTCAATATTTTTTTCCAATAGCTTGCTCTGCAACAAAGCTCCTACAAGTGACATCCTTCAGCGACGATCCTTCCAAGGACCAAATTGGTGCGTTCTCTATAAGTGCAACTCAGAATTTACTAATAATTTATTTTTGTATTGTGAAATAGTATCTCATTTATGGAACATGATACATCAATCAGCGACTATTTCACATAGATTGTCGGGAAACTCTGTTTGCAACACTTGGGAATCTTGGTGGAACCAGGTTCACCCTACAAATATTCACAACCTTCTCCTTTTGGTAAGTTGGAGTATTTGGATCGTGTATAATAATCTCATTTTCCATGTCAAGGCACCCAATTGGCAGTTATCACTATCTCACATTCTGGCTTTGTATATCTTAATCCCGAACGATGACCCTAAGAAACCTCACAGGAATGTTATTGCCTAAACCATTGACAAATCATTTCGATGGGATTAATAATAGATTTGAAGTGGAGGAGGTTTCGTTTTATATCTTGGTGATGACCATTTCTACAAAATGTGTCTGGGTTTAGGGAGAGGAACTAACAATTACTATGAACTCAATAGCCTTAGACTCCTCCTTATATTTTCATTTGAGAAGGGATTTTAGAAACTTCAAATCTATGGTGACTCAAAAATTGTTATCAAATGATTCAACCTTCAATATGAATGTCACGTGCACACACTCAAGAATTTATTGGATGAAATCTATGTTATAAAATCTCGTTTTGACTATATTTAATGTAAACACATTCACAGGGAGAGGAATTAACTTTCTGATAACATTTCCAAGGAAGTTGCGTAGTAACCTCCTGGTCATTGGTTGATTCAGGAACATTGTGGACATGCATATTATCAGTTTTTTCACAGGCCCTTCATGGAACAACATGCTCAGGGATTCCCATGCCCTAATGATACACATAACATTGATGGATAGTTTATAGTTTATCATTTTGTATTTTTGTCTCGACTTAAAGTTTGATATATGTATATTTTATATTTTTTATGTTTACCAGCATAACAACTATTGTTATGGACTTCGATCCTAGACTATTTTCAGTATGTTGTTATGCCACCAATTTTGACATATGCACTATATGCAACACCTGCAGTATGTAATTTTAAATACTTATGATAATGAAAGTTACTATTTTTCTTTGGGGAAAGTTATGTATAAAAAATATTACTATATTATAATAATATGCTAATATATTAATATATCAATAATATGATTAGGAAAAAATGACAGCAAAACTGCGCGCGCGCTGCTGCCCTGCGCGGCCATTGACCTAGCTGCCGACTGGTCTCCTCCTCCCTGCGCGAGGCCCTCGGCCTCAGGCCCTCCATGGCCTCCTCGAATGCTGCTCCGGAGGGTCATGCTGCTCTGACCGCAGAAGACGCATTTTCTTCTTTGATCAAATCACTTGATCCTCAGTGAACTCGCCCTGCAATGACCAAGTTTGTCAAGAAGCTGGATGGATTGCAAGAGGTTAACCTCCCTCCAGCTCTTCCACGTATGGCTGCACTCTCTTTAGCCGAGCAGGGGCTCATCGGTCAGTTCACTGGCCTTTGGCCCTCCCCGAAAACTGTTCGACGTTGGATCGAAAGAAACTGGGCAGACAAAGTACAAGGGAAAATCTCCATTCGTTTTTGTAGAAAAGGCTATTACACATTCCATTTCGAATCCAGAGCAGACAAGGACTTAATCTTCAGAAATGGGCCGTACTTCATGGACTCTCGCGGATTATATCTGAACAAATGGACACCAGACTTCGATCCTGAGCTGGATGTCCCTAATGCTGTTCTGGTTTGGGTTCGTCTTCCACATCTCCCACTCCACTGCTGGGGAGATGACTCGGTCTGAGCTATTGGCAATGATGTTGGAAAATACATTGATCGGAGCGAGCCCAAGGATAACATGCAGGCATGTGCGCGTATATGTGTTGAAGTAGATCTAGGCAAGGGTCTTCCAGAAGCAATCAAACTAAAGGTGGACGAGTGGATGCATATTCAGCAACTGGACTACGAACAAATTCCATTTAAATGTAAGGTATGTCACGAGTACGGTCATTTTTCCAATCGCTGTAAAAAAATAGTTAATGATGAACCTGCTCAATCTGGAGAGCAATGGGAAACTGTTAAAAAAAAGAAGACAACCTCTGGCGCGAAAGCAATCCATGAAGAGGCTCCTCCCAAATCTGCCCCTCCCAAGCCTAACCCCCTCTCCGCTCAGCCCAATGCCTCCTCCTCAGCAGTCCCTCCCCCCTCCTCTCCTCCTGGCCCACCCATCTTCCCCACCCCGGGGCCAAACTCCGACCCTCCCCTGATATCCTCAAATCCCTTTGGCACCCTCTCTATCCCTGAAAATGAACACCTGATTGAAAATGACCCTCCCATCCTTTACTCCCTTTCTCACTCCTCTCCCTCCCATTCTCCAGACCCCCCCCCCCCCACCTCGATCTACTAGAAGCTCCTCGAAAGAGCATGGAGTCAATCAAGAATCCCAAAAAAAAGGGCCTGGTAGGAAATCAAGCAAGCAGCAGAGAGATGAAAATGCTCAAAAAGACATTGCTATGGGAACTCAAAACCCCATAGAAACCTACATATTGAGTCAAAATAGCAAAGAAGCAGCACAAGGAGCAAGGGGGACGAGCATCCCTCCGAATTTCAAATACTCAATGATGAAAGTTATATCTTGGAACTGTAGGGGAATGGGGCACCCCTCAAAAATTGATGCCCTGAAAGATCTCACATACCATGAGAAGCCAGGAATTGTAATGATACAGGAAACAAAGCAAGGTTTGCAAGAGATGACAAGAATTCTAGAACATCTCAGACACTATGAGGGACAAACATGTGAAGCAAGAGGAGCTTCCGGTGGTATCACCACCATGTGGAACAAAAATACCTGGATATGCACATCCAAAACTATTAATCCTCACTGGATTAAAGTCATTTTAGAAAGCCAAGAAGAGCAAAAGCAAATAGTTATTTACAACATTTATACGCCGAATCATTTCAGAGACAAAGAGCAGTGCTGGGACACTTTACAAGAAGACATCCAAGCTGAAGACAACAGAAACATCATCCTTGGGGGTGATCTAAATCTTATATTACACGCCAATGAAAAAAAAGGAGGCATATTTACACATGATCCAAACAGAGCAAAGCTGGAAAACATTATGCAAGAAAGTGACTTAGTAGATATCATCCCGAAAAATCGGAGGTACACTTGGAACAACCGCAGGCTAGGCAAAGACAACATAATGGAGCGCCTTGACAGAATTCTGGTAAATACCTCTCTCCTCTCTGAGTTTTCTACTGCTCATGCTGAAATTCTGCCTTATTTGGCTTCCGAACACTACCCCATTAGCATTATCCTTGAAGCTCATTGCCCCTTGGGGCCTTTGCCTTTCAAATACAACCCTCTTTGGCGCAGCAATCCCATTGTGGATCTGATTGTCAAATCAGTTTGGCAAAATCACATAGAAGGATCACCAGGGTTTATTTGGGAATGCAAACTGAAGAATACAAAACATGCCCTGAAGGATTGGGTGAAGCAGAATTACAAAGAACCAGAAACTGTCAAAATTGAGCTGAAAAATAAATTGAAAGAAAATCATAGGAGAATAGAGGAGAATGGGCTGACCCATGAGGACAAAGCATTAGAAAATGACTTATATTATCAGCTGTACCGGGTTAATAGAGAAGAAGAACAGAAGTGGAGAATTAAATCAAGACAGCTCTGGCTTCAAGGTGGAGACAAAAATACAGCTTTTTTCCATAAGCAAGCAACAGTCAAGAAAATCAGAAATAGCATCACCATGATCAATGATGAGGAAGGCTGCCTTCAAAAAACTCAAGAAGCTGTCAAGCAAATTGCCTCAACCTATTACAGCAATCTCTTAACTGAGACCAAGAATATAGAGGATTATTCAGACCTCCTTCAGCATTTGCCCAAAGGAATCAATGATGACATTAATGCAGATCTGACTAAGGAAATCAATGAAGATGAAGTACATGATGCCATATGGGCCCTTCAGCCAGAGAAAGCCCCAGGACCAGATGGCTTCCCAATCTGCTTTTACAGATCATACTAGGGAATAATTAAAAAGGACCTTGTCAAGATGTTAAGATGGACTCAACGTAAATGCAAAATTGGAGGGTTCACAAATGCAACCCACCTTGCCCTTATCCCTAAAGAAAATCGACCTTTGACCTTCTTTCGCTTTCGCCCCATCTCTTTATGCAATTCTTCTTACAAAATTTTGACAAAAATATTGGCCACTCGCCTAAAGCCTATCCTTCCCACTCTCATATCTGAAAACCAAGGGGGTTTTATGGCCAATAGGAAAATCTCGGACTCCATTCTTCTTGTCCAAGAGGCTATTCATTCCAGTCAAACCCGAAATGAGAAAGGCTTCATTTTAAAGTTAGACTTAGCCAATGCTTTTGACCGTGTCAGGCACTCCTTTCTTCTTGCTGTACTTGAAAAGATGGGATTTGCCACTCCCTTCATCAACCTTATCAAAGCCTGCATTACAGGACCTTGGATCTCCCCTCTTCTCAATGGCAGACCTGGACCATCCTTTCAATCCTCCCGCAGTCTTAGACAAGGCTTCCCCCTCTCGCCATATCTCTTTATTTTAATGGCTGAATCTTTCAGTAGAGCTTTGGATTATAATCGTCGCATGGGCTTCATCACCGGGATCAAGTTTGACAATGGGGTCAAAAACATCAATCACTCTCAGTTTGCTGACAACACTCTGCTAATGGGGGGAGCCTCAAACATCATCGCCCGCCGCTTTAAAGCTCTCCTAGATAAATATATGCGCTACTCTGGAGGCCTGATAAATTACCTTAAGAGCTGTATTTATGGGTGGAACACTTCAGCACAAGTTCTCCATAGGATCGCTACAACCTTTGGGGTTCCATGTAAGCTGAATTGGGAGCAATTTACATATCTGGGCATGCCTGTGAGTGCCGACAACTTGAAAGCTACTGCCTGGGAAGTTATCATCGACAAGATGAAAAGGAAGATAAAGCATTGGGGCACCTCTTGGCTTAATCCTGCAGGACGCATAAATCTTCTTAAAGCTGGCCTCTCCTCCCTGCCCTTGTACTGTTTTACACTTTTACAAGCCCCTGCCAATCTTCATTCCAAAATGGATGCTCTTCTTCGACATTTTCTTTGGCAAGGAGGGAGAACGGAAAAAAATAAATACAACTTGGTAAGCTGGAAGCAGGTCACTCAGCCATGTGAGAACGGAGGGCTGGGAATCAGATCTTCTAAATTCCTAAATCTTGCCTTTGTTGGCAAGCTGGTTTGGAGACTTATATCTGGCAGGAATGCTTGGTGGAAAGCAGTTCTAGAAAAAAAATATCTTGACTACCCAAGGCACCAGCTCTTAGACCATGAGCTCCCAAACAAAGCGTGCTCAAAAATTTGAAGGATGTGCAAAAAAGCTATACCACTTATTGCTCAAAACACTTCCAAAGTGCCCAAAGGAGGTAGCTACAACAGAATTGGGGAAGATAAAGTATTGGGGCAACAGCCCATAAATCGAAGACCTGGAACTCAACAAGTTCTTGCTCTCTTTAGCAGTGCAGGGATTCAAACTCTGGATCAGATATCACAATGGGAAACTCACTCTCATGCCTGGAAAGGTTGGTCCTTCCCTAATATACCTGCAGATACAGAAATCAGTCTCAACACCCTGAAAGTCTACCTTCATGGTATTGCCCCCTCCAAGCGCTACCTTGCTGATGACTTTCAATGGGACCCCTCAAGCAGAAGTTACACTATTAAGACTGCTTATCACCAGATCTGCATTAACGAGTATCCCATGGCAATATGGGCACACTGGAGAATTGTTTGGAAGGCAGAAACTCTCCCAAAAATCAAATTCTTCTTATGGATCCTCCTAAGAGGGAAAGCCCTCACTGCAAAGAACCTCAGAAAGCGAGGAATAAATGGACCATCTCGCTGTCCAAACTGCCAAAGTGAAGAAGAGACAAGTCAGCATCTTTTTATAGACTGCCCTTTTGCTTCAGCATGCTGGAAGGAAGCTTTTCGGAGTCACAATCCCCCCTGGGAGCTGGGCACTAACATCTCTGAAGTGCTTCACATATGGAAAAAAAGTTATCCGTGGGGGAAAAAAGCAAACAACACTGCTCGACGAGTATGGAATGCCTTGCCCTGTACCATCCTTTGGAACATCTGGCTGGCAAGAAACAGAATGATATTCAAAGGTAAAGAAACTGATGTTAGAAAACTATACAATAAAGCATGGAACCTCAACTTGGAAGTTCTGTCCACCAAATGTCACGGGAACCTTAAGGTATTGGATCTAACTGTCGAAGAAAGGAGTTACATTGGGCCTATTCTAAACAAAAGCAACATAAAACAAAATAGCAATGACCCCAACAGCAGAAACAACTCCAGATGTAGATGGAAAATAAGGATGAAAGAGGAATAATTTGCTAGCTGGCTCAGGAAATGCAACATCCACTATCTTTTTTTCGATGGGGCTTCCAAATCTAATCCAGGAAGGGCTGGAGCTGGCGGTTTTATTTGCAACGGTAATGGAGATTTGTTATCTGAGTATGAATGGGGTCTGGGCTCAGCTTCAAACAACAGGGCTGAAGCCTTCGCCCTCCTTCAAGGCTTGTTACAACTACTGAAGCTTGGTATAAACAAGGCTATCATAATTGGAGACTCCTCCATAGTCATTGGTTTGATGAATAGCAACAAAGAAGCCCAAAATCTGCCCTTGCAGCAAATTATTGAACGCTGCCACTCTTTGGATCAAAAGATGAATGGCAATCGTTATTACCACGTTCTCCGATCTCTCAATAAATCTGCTGATGTTTTGGCTAATAAAGCATGTTCCCACTCTGTCGGAACCCTTAGGTGCAATGGCTCCGATCAACACTACTTCTTGCCATGACTTGGACTCACTCCCAAAACAGATCCACCCCTCAGCTGTTCATTGACTATGGATTCCGGATATCTTTACCTAGCTCCTCTGCGAAGTTTCGAACCCCTGCCTCCTGTCCAATGGCGCTGACCCCCACTGAGGTTACCTCCCCTGCAACAAATCCCAACCCTCTCTGGTTTGCATTAAACGCTTTAATACCCATCAAACTCTGCGCTTTTTGTTTTATTAATAATTCATTCCCTTATGAATGCTCTCTTCATCCAGCCGAGCCATTTTCATCTCCTCTCTATCGATCTCATAAGCACCTTGGACACTGCCCCATGAAACCTGTGATTCTTCTCCCACAGACAGAGCTCCTCTGCCCCAGTTTTTGTCTTCTCACAAGCCTGGATCTGTTCCTGTCAAGTATGCCATCTGCTCCGGAGAAAAGACAAAGTACACCAAGCAATTTTCAAATGGAAATAGACAAGCAGCGCTACCCCTCTCTCAACAGGCGGCAACAACGACATATCTGTAAAACCAATCTATGAAGTGTAAAACCTGTTTCATTCTCTGGCAGTTTGTCAGAATCTACACTAGTTCTTTCCTCTGCACAGCGACTGATTCAAGATGTAAAACTGAATATGGCATAACCTGCAACTACTGGTGGCAATGTATACAGCAGAACCGCATTATAAATCTGGAGCGTTGTCTCCCTCCAATTTTCTTTTGAATATAACAAACCAGCATCCGACATTGTGAAAAAAAAAATATATATCAATAATATGATAAACCCTTGGGATTGATATTATAAATCCAAGGGAATAATATTACAAACCTAAGAAATTAATAAACCAAAAGGGTTATTAATATTAAAAACACAAGAGATGAATATTATAAACCCAATGGATTATTAATATTAATAAACCCAAGGGATTATTAATATTATAAAAGAAATTATTAACATTATACCCTAAATTATAAATCCAAAGTTTAATATATTATACTCTAAGATTATTTACCCTAAGATTAATATATTAAACCATAGAATTATAAACCCTATGATTATTAGACCCAAAGTTTAATATATTAAACTCCCAAATTATAAACCCTAAATTTAATATATTAAAGCCTAAGATTAATATAATAATAATATAAAACCTTAACATTATAAAACTCAATATTATAAACCTTAAGATTAATATATTCAACTCTCAGCTTAATATATGTAGAAATTTGAATAACTGATATGTTATCCACTGAGATTCTACTGATCACACACTATTTTAACTTCATGCACAATACAAAATCTCTTCTACCATTGATCATTAATTGCGGAAATAAAAAAACAATCGCATGTGCACATTAAAACCATAAACAATCACACATATGAACACAATATTTTATGGGAAAGCTTAAAGCTGAAAACCCCCAACTATATGTATATTATATGTCATAGAGATAATGTAACAATCATCATACAAATCTCCTCACAAGCTCTCAGTACAATCTCCAATTGCTACACACTAATCAAGCTAGATCTAGCAAATCACATGCTCCAATCTCTGCCACCTGATAGCCTGCCTCTACTGCACAATCAATGCTGAAGAATGGCTCATAAATAACTTTGAACCACCTATCTTGTACTGCACAATCCTCATTGGCATCTCCAATCACTGGTTGTTGCAAATCATGCAACAGTATAGTCACAACTAATAGTCACACTTCTCTTTCACCTATCTCTTCACTTGTCTCCACTAAAACTGTCCATGCACTGAAGTTAACTGATGTATTGTTTAGTTGATTAATGAGTTTATAATTAGTGAATTAATTAATAATTAATTCACACCACTCTCACTCGTGTATCAATTAGTTAGACTAGATACAACTAGCTCGACTATGTTTAGCTCAGTTAAACTGAACACAACTCCATTAACTTCCTCAATCAACTCCACCAAACTCTCTCACATGAGTTCTAACTGAAGTATCTGTGCAATAGCTCCACTTAACCCTTAGGAATAGCGTAATTCCTTCTGTCAACTCCTGTGCCACATCTGTGCACTTAACTGAAGTGCTCCAAGAGAATAAGATAATGTTTATAGTCCAAATATTATTAAGAGCTAATAATATTCGACATGTCTCTTTTTAGACTAGCAATCTAAAAACAGATTCCACCCAATATCTCTAAAAATAAAGTCCATCTATTTTTCCTGACTTGACCAACCATCCAAAAATAACATCCTACAACTCATAGAACATGGTCCATATGTCTAAAAATAGACATAGTCTAAAAATAGACTTTGCGCCAAAAATAGCCTGCGGGCCCACTTAGTGAAGGCGACTTCTTTCCACTAAGCTCATCATCTTGTTGCAATCTCAACACTCCCTCTCAACAAGATAATGATTATCTGCCACCCCTATCCTGCCTCTGTGGTATTCGAATTTGCTCCAGGTGAGCGCCTTCGTCAAGATATCAACATCCTGATCCTCCATGGGAATGTATGAAAGTAACATGATCTTCCGCTGCACACGATCTCTGATATGATGATACCGGTTCATGAAGCCATGTCGCCTCAACTCATCCTCCTGTCTGTACCATGATCCATATCCTGATGCGCCTCTGAGATATCTCAATACATGCTTGCCTACCTTCCAAAAGAGCTTGGTAGGCTTAACCATAGCTTGTGAAAGCTGGTTAATAGCATAGCATATGTCGGGTCGTGTATTGACCAGATACATAAGCAACCCCACCAACTGTCAATAAACAGTGGCATCCACTACCTCTGCTGAAGTAGCATCCTCATTCCTCCATCCACCAAGAAGAGGAGTATCAATAGGCTTGCAGCCATGCATGTTGAACTTCTCCAGTATCTCCCGGGCATACTTGCCTTGAGAAACAAACAGTCCATCACTGCGCTGCCAAATTTCCAATCCCAGGAAATAATGAAGGAGGCCCAAGTCCTTCATCTCAAACTCCTTTGCAAGATCAGCCTTGCATGAGTGTATCAAAATTTCATCAATCGTCAAAATCAAATCATCTACATAAAGTACAATGATAAGCAACTTACCTTCCACCACAATATGGTATAGGTTCGGATCCACCTCACTCTTGGAGAATCCAAGTCCGGTGAAACAAATGTCTATCCATGTGTACCAATCACAAGGTGCTTGTTTCAACCCATATAGTGCTCTTTTGAGCCCGCACACATGCGACTTGCTACTGAAGATCTTGAAGCCTTTGGGCTGCTCTATGTACACCTCCTCCTAAATCACTCCGTTGAGGAACACAGTCTTCACATCCATATGATGAATGTGCCACCCCATCTGCGCTGAGAGAGAAATAATCATCCGTATGGAAGAATACCTTGCAACAGGTGCAAGGTTTCCTCTGTCCGATCCCCTCAATCTGTGAGAAGCCTTGGGCAACAAATATTGCCTTGTACTTCTCCACACTCCCGTCAGCTGCTTGCTTCACTTTGTAGATCCATCTCGAACCTACCACTGATTTCCCTTCCGGCCTTGGGACAATCTCCCATGCACTATTTCTGACAATCGAATCATACTCTTCCACCATCGCATCTACCTATGCGGGATCCTCCACAGCTTCCTCGAAAGAGGATGGCTCTGTCACAATACACTTTCTCATAAGAGCCATGTATCTAGTATACCGGTCAGGTGACGTCTACGTGCAACGCAGTGTAGGTGCTCCTACAACCTTCTCTGCATCTTGAGCCGGTCAGCTCGGCTTACCGTAGTGCGCTTAGCCCTCGATGGTTGGCCTTTGCATGGTGGTCGCTTCCTCCATGAACATCTCTTGTGGCTGATCCACGCTCAGAAACTCTCACAACTAGTAGGAACTAATAGCTCCTCATCGCATGCAAGTGTGGCTCCCTCTCAAGCAAACACTTCATGGCTTTCTCCTCATGAAATTTGATATCCCATCGCACAACAGTCTTGCGACTGTCTGGAAAATACACACGATAGTTGTGGGGTGTATCAGTGTACCCCACAAATATCCCAACCTCTACAATCAGCTCCAGCTTCTTCCAGGCATCCTTCGTCACATGAATGTAAACAGGTGAACCAAAAATCCTCAAATGGGAAATATCAAGTTTCTTACCAGAAAACGCCTCCTCGGGTGTACTCATGCCAAGTATCCTGTGAGGACAACGATTTTGCACATAAACCATAATATTTCATGCCTCAGCCCACAAGTGTATGGGAAGGCCTTGATCATGCAACATCGCCCGTGTAGCATCCACGATCGTTCTATTATTTCTCTCCGCAACCCCATTCTGCTGTGGGTTATGAGGTGCTATGAGCTCTCTTTGAATTCCTTCTGCACTGCAAAAGTCCTTGAACTCGCCAAAGATGAATTCACCACCATTTTCACTCCTAAGAACCTTCACCTGCTTCCTTGATTATTTCTCAACCAATGCCTTGAACTCACAGAACTTTGAGTATGTCTCGCTCTTCTTCTGCATGAAGAATATCCAGCACTTACGAGAAAAATCATCAACAAATATCACATAGTACCTGTGCTTTGCTATCAAAGCTACTGAGAAAGGTCCACACACGTCTGTGTGAATTCTCTTAAGGATCGTCGTGGCGTGAATATCCTTCTCATGAAAGGTGGCTTTCACAAATTTTCCCAAAGTAAATCCCTTGCACTAATATGACTGCGCAAGTGTACCTTTAGGAAGCCAGGTAGAAATCTGCTGCAAAATTTTTAAAGCTCCATGGTGAAGGTGGCCCAATCTCCTGTGCCACAGCTCGCCATCATCCTGGCTCACCACTCCTTCTGCCTTGCCTGCCATTGCTGCGCAGCCATCTACCTAAAACTAATAAAGGTTCTTAACTCGAACCCCTATCCTCCGGGTCTCACCAGTTTCCTTACTGCACAAGAAATCCTTTCCCTCTCTAAAGACAACATCATATCCCTTATCTTCTAACATCGCCACAGAGATAAGATTCTTCTTCAATCCTGGAACATGCATCACTTCCTTCAATACAAAGGGTTTACCAGACTCCCTCTCAAAGGAAATGTTACCGATACTGGTCGCACTGTATCTACCATCATCGCCCATCTCAATGTGCACTCCAAGATCTTTCTCATCCAGATCAGTAAACAAATCTTTGTCTCCGGTCATATGAAAAGACGCACCACTGTCAAGAAACCACACTGAACCCATCACACTTGAGACCAAGCATACGATCAGTGAAAAATCTAGCTCAAACTGTGAGGCTAAGGCCTCTCCAGCTGCAGATCTAGCAGCCTGTTTATTTTTCTTCTTCTGTGGACAATTAGTGGCGTAATGTCCGTGTTGGTGACAGTGAAAGCACTTCACCTTGGACATGTTCTGCTTCTTGCCTTTCGCACTAGATTAAGAAGCATTATTATTGCTCTTCCCCTTCCTTGCTTTGGCAGCCAAAGGGAAATTTTCTTCATCTAAGTTCTTTGATGAAGATCCATCCCTGGTACTCTCCTTATCTCCTCTTGCACAAGATCCGACCAAAGTCACTCCCATCATGGAAATTTCTCCCAACCATTGACAGAGTCTTGATAGGAATTCCAACTCTTCGGAAGCCGAAGGAGAGTCAAGATCACCAAGTCCTCATCATCAACAGTAACCCCCACACTTCCCAGCTCATCCCTGCATTGGATGAACTTTGTGAGGTACTTCGGCATATTGTCGCCTTTCGCCATTTTTATGTTCCTGATTTTATCCTTGAGCACCAACTTCCTCTGATCACTCTTGCTTTGAAATAAATCTATCAAATATTTCCACATCAAGAATGGAGAAGCTTTACCATGAAGGCTGGACACTATGTGATCCTTCACACCTTCCAACAGAATCCTTTGACACTTTGCTGTCGTCTTTTTCCATGCGTCAAGTACGGCAGCATCACTAGAAGTAGGTTTTGGAATTTCTGCATCTATGAACTCCTTCAACCCGTTGTCATCCAGCATCGCCTCCATCCTATCCTTCCAAGAAATATAATTTGAGCTTCCCTCAAGGGCATACTCCAATCACAATCCGTTGAAAGACATCTCAACTTCGACACCAAGAAAACACTACTGCAAATTCGAATTTCACCAGCTCAAAACTCAACCTCTTCAATGTTTTGCAATTGCTCCAATGATCAATATCCCTCTGATACCATGTATAAATTTGAATAACTGATATGTTATCCACCGATATTCTTCTAATCACACACTATTTTAACTTCATGCACAATACAGAATCTCTTATACCATTGATCATTAATTGCGGAAATAAAAAAACAATCGCATGTGCACATTAAAACCATAAACAATCACACATATGAACACAGTATTTTATGTGAAAGATTAAAGCTGAAAACCCCAAACTATCTGTATATTATATGTCATATAGATCATGTAACAATCATCATACAAATATCCTCACAAGCTCTCAGTACAATCTCCAATTGCTACACACTAATCAAGCTAGATCTAGCAAAACACATGCTCCAATATCTGCCACCTAATAGCCTGCCTCTACTGTGCAATCAATGCTGAAGAATGGCTCATAAATAACTTCGAACCACTTGGCTTGTACTGCGCAATACTCATTGGCATCTCCAATCACTATTTGTTGCAAATCATGCAATAGTATAGTCACAACTGATAGTCACACTACTCTTTCACCTATCTCTTCACTGGTCTCCACTGAAATTGTCCATGCACTGAAGTTAACTGATGTATTCTTTAGTTGATTAATGAGTTTATAATTAGTGAATTAATTAATAATTAATTCACACCACTCTCACTAGTGTATCAATTAGTTAGACTAGATACAACTAGCTCAACTATGTTTAGCTTAGTTAAACTGAACACAACTCCATTAAATTCCTCAATCAACTCCACCAAACTCTCTCACGTGAGTTCTAACTAAAGTATCGATGCAATAGCTCCACTTAACCCTTAGGAATAGCGTAATTCCTTCTGTCAACTATTGTGCCACATCTGTGCACTTAATTGAAGTGCTCCAAGAGAATAAGATAATGTTTAGAGTCAAAATATTATTAAGAGCTAATAATATTTGACATGCATCTATTTTTAGATCAACGCTCTATAAATAGACTTCGCCAATATTCTAAAAATAGAATTTCATCTATTTTTCACATTTGACCAACCATATACAAATAGCCTCCTGCTACATATAGAATATGCTCACCATGTCTAAAAATAGACATACACCTAAAAATAGCCTGTGTGGGCCCCACCTAGTTTAGGTGATTATTTTCCAACTAGGAACAAGGATGATGTTTCAGGATGCCTCCTTCACTGTTTCTTGTTGCAATTTTCAACACTCCCTCTCAACAAGAAAGGATTGTCTTTGCATGCGACATGCAACTCCATGCATTTGCCCTGCAACTCTTGCTGCAACACTTCTAAAACTGAATAGGCTCCAAACAACTCAATCAATCTTAATGCATCTATCATCAAAGTCTTCGACTTCTGCTGGTAACAACTGCACATGTCTTCAGGAACCACTGCGCTGTTGAACTTTTCACCCATGCACTCTGCACTTGCTATCAACTCTGAACCGCGCTCTAGTATCTGACACTGTCACTTTGATCTGCCCGCATCAATCCAACTGATCATGCTACTGTTGCTCTGTGGGCACCTTGTTGCCAGGTTAAATTCATGAGATCCACACCATATCCACGAATCCTGCCCATACATATCCTCTTGGGATTACTCATGCATGTCGCCCCACCTCTCACCTGGTGGTATAAATGCATGCACTCTCTCTGCCCATCTGGCATGAAATTTCTCTGCATGAGTGGTAGCTCCCACTCCATGATCCTCATCTTGTGGCTACTCCACATCCCGAGGTTCACTCTTACATGCATGCAAATCCAGCTCCCTCTCAAGCTTCAATTGCATGTCTTTCTTGCACTTCCCAACAGTAGGAAGCTCGGTAGAAATCCGATCTACATCAAATCTATAAAGATTCTTCTCCATCTCCAGTTGTGGCTGCTCCACAACCTTCTGAGACTGCTTCTCATGCTACATGTTGAGAGGCTCCCTCTCAACCACCAAGTAACTAACCACTGCTTTTCTCCTCAAAGCTTTGCATGCATCTTGTACCTTAGAGCATGTAGATTCTTGGCTCGCGCACATTACAATTGTCTCGATGTCGTAAAATTTTCTAACAAAAAGAGTTTATTTTAAATCGACGATATCTCCCTCATCCGAGCTCCGATTCGACCGATTGTTTTTTTCAATTTGGGTATTTTTTCGCAAGGAATCCAAATATTCTATTTTTTTTCTAAAAATATTTCACCAAAAATTTCAGATATTCTCTGCAAACTCGTGCACCCAAAAATTCCTGCTCTCATTCCATGTAGAAAATCTATAACACAACTCTGATACCATGCAGAAATTATATACAATATGCATGTATATATCCGGACTCTCCTGATCTAACAATATTTATATTCTTGCTAAATACAGAATCCTTCCATTATAATTCTTGCGGAAATTTAATCAGCAATTGCAAAACACATGAAGCAATAAAAACACACATAACACAGTTGTTTAACAGGAAAGCCTAAAGCTGAAAACCCCAACTATCATATTATGTATCATGGAGATCATATGAAAATCTCATACAAACATACAAAGCTTATCACAAGCTCTCAGTACAATATAATCGTCATACACTAATCAGGCCCAATCTTGCAAATCCATGCACCGATCTTTGCCTCCTGATAGCCTACCTCCACTGCCCAATCCAAGCTGATTACAAAGACCAATTCAATGTAATCCCACTCTCATTGACTGCGTGATTATTCAGTTGATTAATGAGTTATTATTAAGTGAATTAATTAACTAATTAATTCACACCACTCTCACTAGTGTATCACTCAGTTAGACACAGTTGAGCTAGTTGTATCTAGTCTAACTGATTGATACACTAGTGAGAGTGGTGTGAATTAATTAGTTAATTAATTCACTCAATAATAACTCATTAATCAACTGAATAATCACGCAGTCAATGAGAGTGGGATTACATTGAATTGGTCTTTGTAATCAACTTGGATTGCGCAGTGGAGGTAGGCTATCAAGAGGCAAAGATCGGTGCATGGATTTGCAAGATTGGGCCTGATTTGTGTATGACGATTGTATTGTACTGAGAGCTTGTGATAAGCTTCATATGTTTGTATGAGATTGTCATCTGATCTCCATGATACATAATATGATAGTTGGGGTTTTCAGCTTCAGGCTTTCCCGTTAAACAACTGTGTTATGTGTGTTTTTATTGCTTCACGTGTTTTGCAATTGTTGATTAAATTTCCGCAAGAATTATAATGGAAGGATTCTGTATTTAGCAAGAAGATAAATATTGTTAGATCAGGAGAGTTCGGATATATACATGCATATTGTATATAATTTCTCATAAATAACTTCAAACCACCTGGCTTGTACTGCACAATCCTCATTGGCATCTCCAATAACTGGTTGTTGCAAATCATGCAACAGTATTGTCACAACTGATAGTCACACTGCTCTTTCACCTATCTCTTCACTGGTCTGCACTGAAACTGTCCATGCACTGAAGTTAACTGATGTATTCTTTAGTTGATTAATGAGTTTATAATTAGTGAATTAATTAATTCACACCACTCTCACTAGTGTATCAATCAGTTAGACTAGATACAACTAGCTCAACTATGTTTAGCTTAGTTAAACTGAACACAACTCCATTAACTTCCTCAATCAACTCCACCAAACTCTCTCACATGAGTTCTAACTGAAATATCCATGCAATAGCTCCACTTAACCCTTAGGAATAGTGTAATTCCTTCTGTCAGCTCCTGTGCCACATCTGTTCACTTAACTGAAGTGCTCCAAGAGAATAAGATAATGTTTATAGTCCAAATATTATTAAGAGCTAATAATATTCGACATATCTATTTTTAGACTGGCAATCTAAAATAGATTCTGCCCAATATGTCTAAAAATAGAAGTCCATCTATTTTTCCAACTTGACCAACCATCCACAAATAGCATCCTGCAACTCATAGAATATGATCGACGTGTCTAAAAATAGACATAGTCTAAATATAGACTTTGCGCCAAAAATAGCCTGCGGGCCCACTTAGTGAAGGCGACTTCTTTCCACTAAGCTCATCATCTTGTTGCAATCTCAACAATATATTAAACCCTATGATTATAAATCCATAATTGATATTATAAACCTTGAGATTATAAAATCCAATATAATAAACCCTAAGATTAGTATTGTAAACATTAATATTATAAACTCTAAGTTAAAGATATTAAACTCTAGGTATATAAACACTAAAGTTAATATTATAAAGCCTAGGATTATGAACTCTAGGATTTTTATTATAAGTTCTAAGATTAATACTATAAACTCTAAGACTAATATATTAAACCTCGATTTTGTAATGTTACAATGTAACATTAAATAAATTACATTATAATGTAATATTGCGACAATGATTGTCAACTTAATTGTCACATTACCACAATGCTTATAATAATACAACGTTGGAAATATTTTTAAATATATTAAATCCTAATTTTATAATGTCACTATATTAAACCCTAATATAAAACCCTAACATTATAAAACCAAATATAATAAAAAGTAAAACCAATATTATAAAAACAAAAATTATAAACCCATTATTTAATACACACACACACACACACACACACACACATATATATGCAAATGATTATGAAATACACTTTACCAACAAAATAAAACACATTAAAGTGCAATATCATATTGCACCATCACCTAACTTATGCATCATTAACAAAGATCCAATCAACGGTTAGTCCAAGTGATATATATGAAACATAATCTCACCAAAAATATTTAAATTTCTGTTAAAATTACGTCATGAGAAAATTTCACATAATAAAGGTTAAACAAAATAGGTTTTAACACTTAAAATATGAGCATGCACACTATATTCTATTGATCAAATAGAGTTACATATATACATGAAGTATTGTCTCAAGATAGGGAAGCTATCTTGGATGCACAATAAGCTGGTTGAGATAATATCTCAACCACACACCAAACAAGGAACCTAGATTTAGTTAACTCCTATGGAATAGGAACAGACTCTATACATAGAAAGTCACAACTGAAGACAAGTAGGAATTACATATTCCAACACACCCCCTTAATGACTACTTGTCTCGATATCACTTTGCAAAGATCTAGATGTGGTCAAACATAACAAAAAATGATATTTCGGCGTCCATATAAAGGAGCAGTCGTCCACCGGAATGCATGGGTAGCAATCGCTGCAACCGCTAGTCTCATAGGATGTCCTTCGCATACAGGGTTCTGTCAACCATTATCACTACATACATGTACCTGTATCTATAGATCCCCCTCCAACGTGGGTTTATCAGATGACCTGTAGCCATGTTATTCCTTCATCGATGAACTCTCACTGGAAATATATCTATCTTAGATCTCTTCAGAAAACTTTTACCAGATCCCTTCATCGACGACCTTTCACCGGATTTCTTCATCGACGGCCTTGCACTGGATTTCTTCATCAGGGACCTTGCACTAGATTTCTTCATCAGCGAACTTTCACCAGATCTCTTCATCAGTGGGTGAACACTGGCACAGACCTATTTCCAGTCCACTTCACTGTTACATGTGGTTTCTCGCTTACCACAAACCGACACTACAAAATGGTTTTTGGCTGACCACAAACCTGTAATTACAAAGTGGTTTTGAGATTACCACGAACTTTTACGAGGATACACATGCCTTTACAAGGCTTAAATACTCCAACTTTTGGAGTTACCAGGTACATACAATGACCACTACAAAACCATCCTAGAATTTCTTACCATTCAATTGTGTGACTCATCATCAAGAGTCTATTCCAAGAAACTCACAAAAAACTCACACAAACTTGATAGTCCATTCTCCTCCAATTTTTGATGCTGTCATCTTCATTTCCATGTCTTCGTTATATCATATGGTTAATCAGTGCTAAAAATAAATTTTTCTATTGTTGGAATGGCCAATTCCAACATAGACTCAAACTCATGACAATAGTTGGCCAAACTAAATGTTACAACAATACAACATCCATTTTTTAACCAAATTTACATTAATAACATGACAAATTTTAAGCACTTATTAAAATAAGAATGCAAAGAACTACGAGTCTTTCTGCAACACTATTCTTAGCACCTCAACAAAGTAGCATTGGAGATCTTGTCCAAGTTGTACAAAAACACCTTCTCCTCCATCTCAACACACAAGTAGCATCAACTCCTTATGAACTCCCATCTCCAGATCCGGTGTATGATCCAGACACAGGCTTCGTGCCACTACTGAATCGCTAAAAATCTGTCTAAATGGATTCCAGTCCTTGCCACATCCAGCCTCGTTCCATAAATCAACGAACATCCTTAGGTGTTGGAGTAATATGGGCTCTTCCTCCATCTCCGAAATTAACAAAGACTCTAGACAAAACCGACAGCAATACTCTCATGACACTTGTCTCAAAGAGGTAACTGAATCGATCTCCTCCCCTCGTGCATGCATCTGTCACACATGCATCTACCACTGCATCATTGCTTCTGCCCTTTTTTGTCTGTCATCTCTTCTAAAAACTAGGAATGCACACTCATTGCACACCACAAAGAGCTCCCCATCTACTGTCACACCAATATTATCTCCACGATCTGGCATACTTGGATGCTCGAGTGCTTTAGAGGCTTCGCACCAATCCATTTATGATCCCACAGCTCCTGACAAAGCTTTGAAGGAGCAATTCACAGTTCTCAATGCCGCATGGCTCGATCTAGCAGATCCATGCCAATGTTGACAGAGGCACAACACACAGCTACAGAGATCTGTATTCCCTATGCATGCATCGGACCAGCAATCAAATCGACTCACAACCCGATCTGTAGAGATCTCCACGCTCAATTTGAAAATGCTTGGATGTAATCACCTTGATCCGGTAATCTCTCCACAGTGATCCACGGATCGAGATATCACAGAATCAAGATAATACTCTGCGCAATGACTTTCGGTTCATAGGGCAATGCCTCGGGCATCCTTTCTCCTCGTCAAATTCATCACACAGTCTTTCCTCTTCTATGACACTGCACTGGTTCCAGCCCTTATTTCCCTTTCCATGGCGTTCATCATGTGTCTGCACTTTCTGGGAGCCAAGCTTCAATGACCCCGAAAACCTGCTAGTGGACGACTCTCTGGAATGGTGCCCGAGAGATGAATTTGAATACTCAGACCTCGCAATACACGGTCCAGCACAGCCTCGTCGGCGACCACGATCTCTAGAGCAACATCGCTCTCAGCTCCACGGCTCCAAACAATTCCAGAAACGAGAGACGAGTAAATGGAAGCATAGATAAAATTGCACACTGATATGTCAGTCCTCACAGCGTAGCGATGGTCCACACTAACAACTCCAAACTGAATTTAATAATCCGATGGAAAATTTTAAAAAAATTAATGGACAAACAGACTCTTTATTTCCCTATTTTCCCTCAGCCTAGGAGGGGTTGAGGTCTAGGCCTTTATGGGCTCTGATACCAACTTAAAATCTAAGCATGCACACTATATTCTATTAATAAAATAGAGTTACATATATACATGAAGTATTTTCTCTCTTTTTCCTTTCTACTCGAACAGGGAATTCTTCTTTATGCATCTTTGCTATTGCACAAGCATCACAATCAGTATGCACTTGTTTTAATATAGGAAGATCTCTTACCATTTCCTTTTTCTGAAGTAACAACAAGTCGTTGTAGTTGATATGACCAATTCTTTGGTGCCACAGCTCTTCTGTAGCCAAACTCGATGTTGTTAAAGCTCAATTTGGTGTTGTTCTCACATCCAATTTGTACAGACCTCCTGTTCAAATTCCCGAAGCAATAGTCTTCATGCCATCCAACAGATCTTTAATATAACAGTTAGATTTAAAAAATTCAACCTTGAGATCCTGATCTGTAATCATGGATACAAAAATCAGATTTTTTGTCACTCCGGGCACATACATTACATTATGGATATATCTGACATTACCATTAGGTAAAATAACAGAAATTTTCCAACACCCTTTGATCTGATGACATATATCATCACCAAGGTAGATTTGTGCTCCATTGTTGATTTCTTTAAAATATTCGAACCATTGTCTTATCCCTATCATATGTTTGGATGCTCCTGAATCTACATACCAGGTGTCTGCATCGACATTCTCATCAAAGTTTGCAATGAACAATCTAAAGTCCTGAACATGGTCATCATTTGCGAAATGACCCATATGTCTTTTATGCTTCTATTGTTCTTCATGAAATTTCTTCTTCCTGCACTCCTTAGCCATATGACCGAGTTTTCTGCAATAAAAACATTTAATTACAGAGTTGTTTTTATTCGGATACACACCTTGAGTTTGATTCAGTCTTTTCTGTGGGTTTCCTCTATTTTGTTGTGATGGATTTCCTTTTCCTTTGAATAATTTCTTCTTTTCCATTAGCACCAGATCTGCACTTTGGGGTTTCAGAGTCAATCTTCTTTCTTCTTCTTGCATTAATATTTCTGTAAGTTCTTCAAAATTTTGGATTTTCTCTCTCGCACTTATCCCAGTGATAAACATTTGGTAATCATCAGTCATACCATTCATGGTAACCGTGAAAAAATCTGCATCTGCAACTACCTCACTGATGTCTGACAATTTGTTCTTTAGATCTTTGATCCACGATATGAAAGAAGAAACTGTTTCATTCTCCTCCATATTTATGGACAAAATATTGCTCTTCAAGAACAGAAGACGATTTGTATTCCTGATCTCATACAAATCCTTCAATACGGTCTAGATTTCGTTTTCTGATTTACATTCTCTGATATGCGGTATGATGTAATCTTTTATTAACATTTTTAGCACCGTCTTTGCTTTACCTTCTCTCTTCTCCCAATCTGAGACCGATGCTGCTCCCATTGCTGGCTTTGGCTCATCCCCATTTGCAATCGTCCAAGCACTCTGCGCCTCTAGCACAGTTTGCATCTTGAATTTCCAATTTGAGTAATTGGAGCCATCAAGTTTGTTACTCTCATTCAAATATGTTTCAATAATTTGATTATTCATCTTGACGATTCAAAAAAAAATACTTGACAGGAAAATATCTACCCCAGAAACACAATGTTAGCTTACCAAGTGCAGATGTAGCACCAATTCAGGGATCCACCCACACCACTTTCTTCTCAACGCAACAAAAAATTTTCTTGTTTGTTCAACAAAGGCACACAACGAATGACAGTGCTCCAACAATTTGTCTCAGGCTTGTCACCAACGTTTTCTTTTAATTCACTTTGGGAGCAATAGTCATATAAAGGCACAGCGTACGCAGGAGGCAGCCACAAGGGTAGCACACAGGAGCAGAGTCTGGGCTTCACACTTTCGCTACGCAATGGTGGGAAATGGTGACAGCGTAGATAGGTAGGCAAGAAAGGCAGCGCTCCTCCTCACACAACATCACGAAATCCAATATGTAGTCCAACTTTCGATGTTCAAATGGCCTTCTTGTTCTCGTCAAGGGCGACGATGTTGTCTACGTAGGTGGGCGGATGGCTCAGCCCAACACCAGCCTCGGCCCAGCTCAGTCCACACATCCGTTGCACACCTCTTGGTAGCCCAGCACCAGCCTCGCAGGCAGCGTAGGCAGTGTACCTCTTGGCAGCCCAGCTCTAGCCTCGTAGGCTCCTCTCAATGGCCAAGGATGGCAACGTTCCTCCATAGTAACACTCTTCTACTACGAGCAGAGCCTTAGAAATGAAAACCACACCTCATTCGAAACTCAGTGCTCACACCTGAATTCATGCGTAGAAAATGAGCTGAGCAGCAAATCGATCCAACTCGGGCTGGAGCTAGAGCTCGACGCAGATTCTACAGTCTCAGATGGGTTTCAGGCACGGGTGGCAACATTTCCATCAACGTCCACAATCGTGTTGTCTGCAAATGGCACTATTCTATCTGCTGGAAAAAAAAACGTGGAGGCACGCAGTGTTCCAACAACAAATAGCTCAACGCTCCAAAGCAACCGACCTGGGTTGGAATGGCAGCACTCTGGCAACTCTCTGGGCATACGACCTCTTGCAACCTCAGACTTCATGTAACCTTAGATCAGCAGCGCTCCGGCAGCTCTCCGGGAAGGTAGCTTCAATACCAATATAAAAAAATATGTTTGAATGGATTATTAAACAATCCCACTAGTTAGCTCTACGAAAGAGAGTCTGAACCAGGAGAGTCTGGCTTCTATAGAACGCTCTACATTCTCCATAAAATTTAGGCATTATATAGCACACAAGATCTAGGGAAGTTAGAACCATACCCTAAGAAATGGAAACCAATTCCAATCCTAAGGTCTCGTGAACCAACTCTCACTAAAATATTAGATTCTCCATTATCTTCAACATTAACCGATTCAATTTATGAGTAAGTGATATATATATATATATATATATATATATATATATATATATATATATATATATATATATATAATTTTTTTGTTTTTTTTAAATTACGCTGTCTACAGAAAATTGCACATAAGGAAAACAATTTTGGAGTATATTTTAGATTTTTATTTATTTGTTTGTTTATGAATTTGTTTTTTCACAAAGGTAAGTAAATAGGTTATTTTTATGGACCACAAAGAAAGTAACTAGCATTTTGACCTTAGGGTGCAAAGGTCACATCGAAATAATTTTCATTTTTTTTAATGTGGAGTAACAATATAAATTGATAACTGGAGATGCAAAGGTAAACAAGTGATGGCATAGCTTTATGTTGAATGTTTCTTTGTCTAAATTGTTATTTTTGCAGGGAGCTGATGGTTTCCACACCCTTGATCTGTGACCACTCAAAATTGAATGAGATTTTCTAAATAAATTGTGTCGACAAATGTTGGTCAGTCCTTGATGTGCTCGGAGAAAATTGTGTCCTTGATGCAGCCAGAGAAAATTGTGGAGGCCTTCGCAAGATCTTCCACGGTGCTATGAAATTCACCTGCAACTTATCGTACCCGAGGACGACATGAGGAGAACAACGATTAATTCCTTAATTCCATTCAACAAGTCATTTCTTGAATAGTAGTTCAATTTATTTACATGACAAAAAAAAAAATCGTCAATTATCAAATGGGATTTAATGTCCAAAACATTTCCCGTGTTCTCGCAGGTCTCAACATACAAATGGCTTCTCCATAGAAAGTTCGTTTTTCAACCTTACGGTGGCATAAATTATATCCAATAACATCTTCTGGTGATTTTAGATCAGCTTCACTTAAAACAACATACATAGATTGTGGATGAAACATCTTCAAATTGAACCATTGGAGCAATGGGGACCGAATTCTATGTTGTGAGTAAGACGAAATGCCAGATAAGAATTAAAATGTTAGAAACACAAATTTTTCAGTGTAAAGTTTCTTAATATATATATTCAAATCTCCAACCCTTGACTGAGTATATTTTTAATATTGGTGCATTTACAAAGAGAAGGGAATTAGGCCAGGCTAAGGGTTTATGCTTCACCAAAAGTGAGGAATGAAAATCACTCAAATTTTGAATTAAAAATAATTTTAGGGGAATTCAGGACCCTTGGTAAGTTTGGTTCTGAAAAATTTAGCTTCCTATATTGTAAATATGAGCCAGAGTGTGCATATTATCATCACAGGTTGACAATATTTTAGTATGATTGTTGTTGTTGTTCAAAGTTTTAGGATCATCCATTGTCTTGATTGTGTACGTTGCAATGTCTTCCTCAACCAAAAACACAATTGCATATTCACAATATATTCAAATGATTCATGCTCACAACATGGATATAATAAATTGTGGACATAAATTAATGGTCCATCAAACCTTTGTCATTTCCATTTCCAAGAATGACAACTCTGTCCCAAGCTTGGAATGAAATGTCCTACAAAATATTTGTTAGAGATAAATGTGTAAGGAATGCCTTCTACCTCTATTGTCTAATAGAGTTTCGCTTTCAGTTGGTACATACTCTACAGGCTCCAACCCTATTTCTTTTTCAACAACAATCCCAAACTCAGAAGGCAAAAATATTTGTATCATCATGTAAATACCCATCAGGGTATCAATTTTTCCAAACTTTAAAGCATTATCGAGAAACTACATTATATATAAAGAAAATAAATTATATACATTGTTGTTTCAGAGCATTTTAAATGTTCTCCACTAACTACACACATAATTAGTTAAATTGTAGTCAATTTTAGCACTAACACTATTTAAAAAATCCCATCTGATGTTTGAATAAATTTGGTCCTAATATGAGCAACACTTCTTATTTTGAAAAAATATGTTAACCCTCGCAATACCTGGAACAGCTGGAATTTGGGCTATAAGCAACCTCCAAACGATGAGATCTAAATAAATGTTCATGCATAAGTTCATGGCATATTGGATAAACTTTAAAATATAAACATATGTGGATCTTTTCATGAAGGAAATCTCTTCAAACATACGCATGATGAAATCGGTTAATGATATTGAAACAATGATGGTTTGGATAGCTCTCTTTAAAAGTTGTAAGTGTCCTTGAAAAAGATTTAGGATTGGAATTTTCACGGTTACACGGCATATAAATATGACTATATGAGCAGGGTTTAATATGATTACAATTCCTGGATTGGAATTTCCATCAATAAAAGTAAAATCATGCTCTAATTTTATGGTTACATTCCTAGATAATGCTTCATTGGTGAATTGAGAAATTGTTAAAAGCAAACATTTTGATGAACGCTCTTGTTGTCCTTATGGTCTTATTTTGAAACAACAGTGTTGTGACGATGCTGAATTGTTCCTCTTTATTACACAATTCCATAGCTCATGCTACTGTGCAGAGCCACACGGGAGATGTTTCTTGGTCGACTACAAGAATTTTTTAACGACCTATTGTGGCTATGTCCATGGTATATCACATTCTCCTTTAAATACACATAACTGATATTAACTCTCCATAAATACATACGGGGCCGAAAATCTACTTACCCATGAGTGCCGTAGCTAATAATATTCCTGCAAAATATGTGTCTTGTGGCCCATTGGATGTCACCAGTGAACAAGGCTTTCCACTATGTGAGCGCATTCCTTCCCAATAATGCTTTCTTCAAAACAGTCAAGGTTGAACTAAGCATCAAGATGAAAGTAACTTCAACCTCCACGAGTACTGTGCAAGAGCTTCCGTTGGGATTAATTCAACTCTAGGTGATGCAAACCTCTCAAGTCTACCCAAGTTTTCACCATATTCTTCTAGAAACTGCCGCAATCATCTATCAATTCGGACAACGCCCTTCTACCATCATCTTATTATTAGAGATTCATAAATTAAAAATCTTTCTCAATCTTATCTTCGCCTAAACATTAATGCCCCAAAGTGCAACTCACTAATGCAAAAAAAAAAAAAATCACACTTGCCAACAAGCTTGCAAGGATACAAAACAACATATATATTATTTCAAATTATTATTGTAGTCACTTATGTCATACAATTTCCATGACCTTTGAAGATATTCCATATTTGACTAGGCCTTAATTTGGAGTGAGTCCAACCACACCACAAGCCAACCTACCCAGCATTACCAGACCAAGTTCATGCCCACATTTCCCCAGGACATCCTCTAACTCATGGACAACAAGTTATCTACCAATAACTGAATCACATCCACTCAACAGAATCTGATTATCAAGAATTTTTGCCTCTGCAACTCCATCAAAACCTGCAACTATGTTTTCCAGGTCACCTGCATGGCGTACGTCATCCTCTTGAGCACCATGTACCAATTTTTTTGGATTAAAATGTGCTCTTGTTGAAATACAACCATTGGTTGTGTCACCAAACTCATGTATATGAAATCCATGCTTCCCAGGAGTCAGTCATGTCACACAGACCTTCACTATTTTGGGACCATTGTTTTCCTACAAGAGATTGATGACACCCTCGACCTGTGAATTCCCCTTTAGAACGACGATGGCCTTCTTGGCCTCTACAACGACGGTTAGCGGCCGGGTCAGCAGGTTCAAAGGAAAATGCCCTCTACGGGATTCGAACCACAGACCCCTTGAACTCAGACTGAAAGGGATGGTAGTCATTTGATATAGTTAGAGGATATGCCATAAAGGAAGCGATGATATTCTGGGCCACCAATTCTTCTACCAGAGCTTGTTGCATGTATGAAACTTAGTGGAGGTGATAAGGGTGCTCTCGCTACTGTGTTGTCTAGGGGCTCTCGGAAGGGGCCATTATGTAACTGAAAATCAATGTCTCATAGAACCGCAGTATTTGCCGAGAATTCAAGTGTTTTGTTGCCCAAGTTCTCCTTCTCATTCGGGCTTTGTTCCTCGAGCTCCATTAGTTCTTGAGATTTTTCTCTCCCTAAAGTCTCTCTCCCAGTTCGCTAATTTTCACTACAGAGATTACTTTGCCATGAACCTTCAACAACCAAGAAATTTTTTCCTTTTGTGGTTCAATTGCCATTATATTTCATTCAAACTCAAATATGCGACCTGGGTCTTTTTTCTAATCTTATCAATGAAATTTCAACCTTCAATTACCCATCTGTGGTGTCTTACCCACTCTTCCTTGTCAGGCATTTTTCCCAAGACGTTTAGTATCGATTGCCTCCTGCAGCTTGGAGCACCATTTTCGTCTCCTAGCAAAGGCATGGCATTTATTCGCTAGCAAACAAGTTGCTACCAACATCTGCGGTTTCTGCAGGCGTCGTGCGGTTTTCATGCTAACAAACAATTATGATCCGGCTACGGTTTCCACGGGTGTTGTGCAGTTTTTGATTTCGCGTGTGTGCTTACCTGCAAGATAACGAATCTAGAAATAGTGTCACCAAGTAAAACCTCATAATAGAATGCCTTCAACATAAGTACAAGTAATCTGATTTTTCTTGAATAATAATGATAAATTAATCTAAATGCATTAATAGTAACCAATAATAATTATTTTTATTGCTAACTTAATAACTAAATTATAATAAATTTTCTAAGAAAAATTTAAAAAAAAAAAACAAAAATATAATAAATTTTAAATAGTCACCAATAAATTTTTCGAACGTCTTATCCGGATAGACCCCTTGACCCTCTCAAGCGAGTACCTCTACCAAATTTTCATGGGCTGCCACCAAACCATGAAATGGAAAAATAAGTTTCCAACTTACTTTGGTCTCAAATCGATTTATATCAGATAACATTTTGCACGCTTAGTAAGCGTGGCAGACATTTTCGATTCCGGGGCGACCTGAGCTATAAAATTGAATCAATCAAATTATTTGATATTTGTATATTAATTTGCACGTTGATCAAGGCAGCGGCTGTTAGAGTGCTCTGAGTGGAAGTTGCCATGAATGTGCCACTACGAAACTTGCGCAATGAGGACCATCCATTTCGTTAAGTCAATTGAAGGCGCACTGACAAATGATGAACGAATAATTGCTTCGTGTGACCCATTTGGCTTTACCGCAACGTCGTCCTCTTGCTTCAGAGTTTGTCGAAGATAAACATATGGTCAGATTGGAATTTCAAAACCGATTTATTTAATAAATTTGATTATTGTCCAAGATAAATATATGGTCAGATTGGAATTTCAAAACAGATTTATTTAATAAATTTGATTATGGTCCAAGATAAATATATAGTTAGATTGGAATTTCAAAACAGATTTATTTAATAAATTTGATTAAATTTGACTATATATTTTTTATGGTTTGTTTTCATAATTTCAAAAAAATTTAACAATGTCCAGTTTTTTATCTTTAATAATTTTCTTAAATTTATAAATAGATAAAATATTTTATGTCAATGAGTTTTTCTCAATATATTGGCATGGATTAAGTTGGTAGAATTTTTTAAAAAATTATAACATTGATTATCATTTTGATAATAAATCACATTAGCAGGTTCTATTCTATTGGCAAATATAAAAATAAAACTTTTATATGACTGGTCTTAAAATCATTTTATTAAATATAAATGTTTCAAGAATTTAAATTTATTTATATAATTAAAAATATATTTACGCTATAAGGTATAATTATTTGAAAACAATTCTTCTAGCTGCCACTTTGTCCATGTTTGAGCTATTGGATCAAATGTTAGAACAATGAAATCTTTTAGCCCATTAGATCAAGTAAATATTTTTACGGGACTTTTGGGGACTTTTTGTTATGCTCCCTCTCTCAACTGGAGTTATTTCTGGAAACAACTGGAGTAAAATTCTGGAAACCAACTGCAGTGATTTCCTTAATTTATGGAAACTAACTGCAGTAATTTCATTAAATTATGGAAATCAATTGCAGTTCATTAATTTGATGTTGGGAGCTTCTGAAGTGGTCCATTACTCCCGCTGCAGTTCTCTACCATGATCAGTGGAACATTTGACACATAGCCAATAGAAGCTTGATGGAAGCTTGGCTATAAACTCTCATGTTTGGTCCCCAAACTCACTAACTCAATTCCCTTCAGTTTTATACCATCTAGCTAGAGTGAGCAGAGCTTGGAAGTGCCTTTAAGATTTTCTATATCATTTCCTTTCTGCTTGCCTCAAGATTGTCTTCAGATTTTCTCGTTAAAGATTTTTCCTTCCGGTTTGACTATGTGAATCCGATTGCTTGGGGGTTGCTCGTTTAAATCTTCTTGCAACTTCGTCTCGTTATTCTCCTATAAAAAGTATGCTTTTGGCTATACAGTATGTGGTCGTAAAGCATTTGCCTATTGTGATATCATCTTTTTGGCAACTACATATTCCATCCGCATGTTCAATAAATGAAGGAAATTAGCGCATGCAAGCTTTAGAATTTCAATGGTTGGAGTTAATTTGTATTGATTAGCTAACCCACGAACACATGCAAGAGTTGGAGAGCCAGTATATTTTGTTTATTTCACTAGTGACAATATTGTGAAGTTTATACATATTCTATACTTTTACACAACTATCACAGTCGCGCACAAATAATTTTCATACAGTAATTTTTTTTTTAATCCTTACACCTAATATTACCACACGGCAATAATTCGGATAAAAACATGCCATACAACCCACTTATTATTCCGCCGGTATGACATAACATTATTGCAACCATAATCAAACTTTGCATAAACATATATTTTAAGTCTTACGTTTTGTTTTAAATTCCGCATGGCATGAAGTATATGTAATCACGGTTGTGAAGTTAGCATTTTTCGTTTAATATATATTGGTACGAGAATTGGGTGTAAGACTTACCTTTTGGTTGTCTCGATTTCTCTGTGGCTTTACTCGTTGGATTCCCGTATCATACAAACTTTAATCATCCAGTCCTGTTGGCTGTTGGCCTTGCCACTTGGCGCACAGTTCTTTTGTCAAGACGTGTGCCTCGACTTCTCTGTGATCGTTGTACAGGGCTAATAAATTACCTTGACTGGTGTAATCAATTTCGTAGCATTTCTCGGTGAATGCAAGGGAAGCACCCGTGGATTTCTCAGGCCTATCAACCTGGAGAGTCATTGTGCCGCTCTTCCATTTCATTTGCAGGCAGGGTTTCGTCTTGGCTTGACTGAAGGATACCTCGGGAAATCTGGTAAGGTAGCCATGCTCGCCTCACCGAGATTTCCAGTTCCCTGACTCAGATAGGGTTCTGCAACATTTGATGGGTTTAATTTTCTCATACGCTGAAACGTTATCCTGAGATACAAATGATTAATAGGCTGAGAGTCACGATTCGCCTTGGCACGGCCTTCTCCCAATTCCGTTCGTGCTCTTCTCCTTCAGCACAACTTCGTCGGTTAAACCTACAGGTATGGAGGCGGACTTAACCTGTTTTTTTCATTTCTGATGCATTAATTTAAATTCTACTATAATATATATGTCTGGGTTCAACTTCCTACAGGGTTTCGCCAACCCTATCTTACCCATTTTTGTTTATCTATAGGGATTGCTCAAGCTATGGAAGTCCGGTCCTCCAATCAACAGGTAAACGCTCCAAATTCTTCCTTATCTCGTTTATCACATAATCGTGTGATCTAGATGGTTAAAATTCCCTTTTTAATTTCTAATACAGGTCTATTTGCATTTACAGGTTTGACCAAACCCTAGTGCTGCTCCTCGTGTCTCCGAGTCCGATCCGGCATTTAACTCGATTCCAACTGCACTTGCAAGTACCCTAGTCAGTAAATAGATAGAAGCCGTGGCTTCAAGTGGCTTGCATAGAAACATAGTTTGTTAACAGAGTTACTCTGCCAGGATTCTACTCCCGTTCTTTCCTAGCTTGCTTTGCAGAGCTTAGGTTGTACTTGAGCAGTTCTTCCTAGGCACGGTTTTCAGTTATAAACAATGGGTCTGGATGATTTGTCAAGTTGTATAAATGATTATCTTATGGGCGACCTTCCTCATGACTGATGCATTTCATTATACCAGTTTTAACTTAACAGAATACTCCGCTCAGAATACTGTTTATTCGGGATTCTTTTCCCTAGCTCCTTTTAATGTAACGCCTGTCACGCAGAAAAGTTTACAGTAGCTATGCATCTCTTTCTCGTTGTGTTTATAGTCATAGTCCTTACTATTTTCTTGTTGTCTGGCTTGTCTGCGGACTGCTCCCATCGGAATAATATTATTGTCTTACATATGAATACTTTGGGAATTCCTCCTATGTGGGTTCGATTTTTCGGGAGCACTCTAGTTTGGCGTTTTCTTGCTGTAGAGTGATGATTTTGTACAGATTACTGGTGTGCAATTTGTAAATGTGTATGGTTACAAATATCCAAATAGTTATATGCTTTTATCATTGCATCCTCCGTCATTATATGCACTGAAGTTTTTGTATACGTTTATATATGTTTTTCGACTTATGAGTTGTCGAATTTGTTCTACAAGAAAACCTCTCTGCACTTCTCGAGTTATATCAGAGGGTATGATTAATATATTTCACTGCTATTCTAGTTATTAAGGAAGATGTTCGATTTATGTTTTCTTGTTTTTCTCCTAGGGCCAACGGCGCCAGTCCGCCGACTAAGGACTGAGTATAGTTTTATTTAATAATTGAACAGGAGCAGGGTAGGGCTTACGACCCAGACCCAGCCCCACAAGTTTTGTTTGGGCTTAACTCGAGGCTACAGTCGTCACACTAATATTGCATAAGGTTCAATATTCCTGATCTTTCGGTTGCCTGCATAACAATCGCCTCTTTATATCTATTCCAGATCCAGAGTTCACTTTAGCTCTACATTCTTTTTCAATGTGCTACAACTTCTAATTTACCTCTCCACCCTATTATTCAAATTCACAGAGTTCTTTTCTTGTAACAGAATACACAGAATTTTCAGTTTGGTTCGTAATGTAAACTCTTAAATTAATAGGGAAAGTAATTCTGTTCTAACAAAATTCTAGTGTTACTTCACTTGCACTTTGATGGAAATTAAATAGATAATTCAAGTTGTTACGGAAACCTTTTCCCAAATCATAATGGTGTTTTCTTTCCAGGTTAGCTAGTAGCTTCCTGTCTTTTCACAGAAAACACATACATTACTACCCAGCACACAAAACTTTATTATTAGAACAACCTTTAGTATGTAGGAATCATAAACAGTCTAAGTTCCTTTAGCATTTTAATAGCAACAGATAGCAGACAGTTAACCTGTAATTTACAGAGTTCCAGATTCTAGATACTTATCTGATTAGGAGCAAAATCCCTTTTCAAACTGTGGTCCTCCCAAACATCAAGAGAGGCAATGACGTCCTCCTCTTGCCCCCGAGCTCCAGAATTTGGACAGTGCCACGGGTAACAGTGGATAATCTACTTCTGCTGTGACCTCAGGATGGCCAATCCAGTCACCAGGCAGATATTCTAGCTCATAAGGGTTGCAGAAGCTATTTTCAACTGGTTTTCCACCCAGCTCTAGAAAATAATTCACCCTCAGCTCCAAACTGCATAGAACCCCTACCCCTCTCCTAGGATTCCTTTTTATCCCAGAGGGTGGGTAACTATTTTTCCAACTGTTCCCAACCACCTCCTATTCTTAGAAACCTCACCAACAGTTTAAGGGGTTTTTCCTTTTCATTTCCGGTTTCACTTGTTAACTCAGTAACAAAATAAATAATACTTTTGTGTCATGAACAATTACAACTAAGTTTTTCTTGTCCAGAACAATAAAATAAAATAAAATAAAAAGAATAATTAAGCCAATAGTCTTGTAACTAGTTGTAACTAGTTTATCTCTTAATGAGGCTGTCACAGCTTCCCCCCCTGGAAGTAACACCGTCCTCGGTGTTTCAGCCCTTCTCTGCAAAGAGTTCTGGGTATGCTTCCTGCATGAATTTTTCTTCCTCCCAAGTATCTTCATCCGGTCCAAAGTGCTTCCACTGCACTTTCACCTGGATAACTACTCTTTTGCGGAGTTCAATTTCTCTCCGATCAAGTATGCGTAGTGGCTCTACCAGAAACTCTCCATCCGGTTCTACCTGAAAAGAACACAAAATGATTCCAAATCAGCACATTTAGACATATTCAAGCTTCAAACTAGGATTATTCTTATCCTTCTTCCTACCTGAATATTCTGCCAATGAATTACATGTTTCTCATCATGTACATATCGCTTCAATAAGGATACATGAAATGCATTATGCACTCGGATGTGACTGGGCAATGCCAATCTATAAGCTACTGGTCCCACTCTTTCCAATATTTGGAAAGGGCTGCAGTACCGAGGAGCCAGTTTAGCACAAGAGGTCCACCTCATAGTACTTATTTTAGGCTTAATTCTTACATATACATGGTCTCCTATCCCGAATTCTCGGTAGGATCTTTTTCTATCTGCATAAACCTTTTGCCTATCTTGCGCAGCCTTCAAATTCTGCCTTATTCTTTTTACCTCTACCTCCATTTCAGCCAACATTTCTGGTCCCAACAGTAATTTTGTTTCGGGAATGCTCCAGTTTATAGGCGTGCGACATTGCCTACCATATAATGCTTCAAAGGGGCTCATTTTCAAAGACTCCTGATACCCATTGTTGTACGCAAATTCCACCAGGTGCAAGTAATCTTCCCACTTGGTGGGTTGCTGCATCACATACATCTGCAGCATGTCTTCCAGAATTTGATTTACCCGCTTTGTCTTCCCATCCGTCTAAGGATGGTAGGTAGTACTAAAATGTATCTGGGTTCCTAATCCAGAAAATAATGTTTTCCAAAAAGTAGACGTAAACTTAACATTCCGATTTGAAATCACAGTTTTAGGTATGCCATGCAACCTAAAGATCTCCTTCATAAATATATCCGCAATTTGTACCGTCTTGTAGGTAGATTGCACAGGTATGAAATGGGCAGATTTACTTAATCTGTCCACCACTACCATAATAGAATCATTCTGCTTCCTTGTTCGCGGTAACCCTGTGATAAAATCTAAGGAGATAACTTCCCATTTCCATTCAGGAATGGGTATGGGCTGCAATAGCCCAGCAGGATGTTGATGCTCTGCTTTAACCTGCTGACATTCCAAACATTTGCTTAAATATTCTGCAATGTCCTTACGCATACCTGGCCAATAATAAAATTTCCTTATTGCTGTAAGCATCTTCTGATATTTGGGATGGCCAGCGTAATTGCTGTGGTGAAATTCATTTAGGATTAACTCTTTAAGATTGGTGCGGTTAGGCACATAGATCTTTCCGCGGAAGGTCAACACATGTTCTTCATTCTTTCCAAACTCTGTTTCTTTGTCATGCTTCTTATCATTCTCCATTTGCTGCCATAGAAATTTATATTCTAGGTCTCTTTGAGATTCTTCCTTTATTTGTTTCAACAGTTGGCTTTCCAACTGGTTAAAGTATAGAGCAAACAGACTGTGCAATTTCCGGCTTAACACATCGGCAACTCTATTTTCTTTTCCTTTAACATGCTGAATGTCCATGTCGGATTCACTCAGAAATGCATTCCACCTCGCATGTCTAGAGTTTAAGTCTGCTTGCTTAAAATAGTTAGTCAGGCTGCTATGGTCTGTTTTAAGCACAAATCTTTTACCCAGCAGATAATGCCTCCATACTCGAAGAGCGTGAACTACTGTTGTAAGCTCCAAATCATAAGCAGAATATTTCTGTTCATGTTCCTTCATCTTCCTTGATTCGTAGGCTATCACTTTACCCTCTTGAGTTAATACTGCTCCAACTCCTTCCTTACTGGCATCCGTACAGACCTCATAGTCTTTTTTCGGGTCAGCTACCTTCAGTACTGGAGCTGTAGTTAGAAGTCGTTTCAGTTTTTCGAAGCTGTCCTGACATTCTTTTGTCCATCTAAAAATCTTGCCCTTCTTCTACAAAGATGTGATGGGAAAAGCAATTTTGGAGAACCCTTCTATGAATATTTTATAATACCCAGCTAGACCCATAAATGATCTAATGTCTGCCACATTCTGAGGTACTTGCCATTCCATAATGGCTTTGATCTTTTCGGGATCAACAACTATCCCTTCAGCTGTTATGACGTGTCCCAAGTATTGGATTTCTGTTTTAAAGAAATCCCACTTGCTAAATTTAGCATAAAGCTGATGTTTCCTCAGCGTTTCCAATACTATCCGCAAATTCTCATTATGCTCTGCCTCACTTTTAGAATACACCAGTATGTCTTCAATAAAGATGAGCACAAAATTATCTAAGAATTGATGGAAAATTCCATTCATCAATCTCATAAAGGTTGCTGGTGCATTTGTTAATCCAAAGGGTAGCACAACAAATTCATAATGACCATATCGAGTGCGGAAAGCTGTTTTGCAAATATCTTCATCTTTAATCCGAATTTGGTGATATCCCGATCTTAAATCTATCTTGGAGAATACTTTAGCCCCTCTTACCTGGTCGAACAAATCATTGATTCTTGGTAAGGGGTACTTGTTTTTGACAGTCAGCTTATTAAGGTGCCTGTAATCCATACACATGCGTAATGTCCCATCTTTTTTCTTAACGAAAAGAACTGGTGCTCCCCACGGTGACACACTTGGGCGGATATAGCCCTTGTCTAGCAATTCTTGTAACTGTATCTTCAATTCTGTTAAATCCGGCACACTCATTCTATACGGAGCTTTTGACACCGGTGAAGCTCCCGACAGCAATTCAATAGTAAAATCAATATCTCTTTTGGGTGGTAATCCAGGAATTTCTTCTAGAAATACGTCCAAAAATTCCTGCACTACAGGACTATCTTCCAGCATTGGGGCTTTTTCCTTAGAATCTGTGTATCCTACTTGTATTGCATACAACTGGCATCCTTTTTTGATACACTTACCCATCTAGGATGCTGTTATTGGTCGTAATTGTATGGGATTTTTAATTCCTTGAATCTCTTTCCGCATACCATACTGCAATCTGAAAGAGATGATCTTTTCTTTACAGTCCACTAATGTCCAATGTCTTTCCAACCAATCCATTCCCAATAAAACATCGTAAGACCCCAGTGGCAAGATATTTAAATCCACCTCTAACTGTTGTTCTGCCACTTCCAGCACACAGTTAGGAACTTTCGCTGTTATCTTACGTTTTGCCCCAGTGGCTAGCTGTACTAGCCATGAATTCCTAAATTTTTGTTCTTTTAATTTACATATTTCTACTAACTTGGGACTGATGTAACTCAGACTTGCTCCAGGATCAACCAAAATTGAAACAGGTTTGGTTAGTAATGTACCTTAAAGTTCGATCATCGTAGGCTGAAAGTCAGCCTGTTGATCTTCCAGGGCTGCATTGATGCGAGGTACGCTACGCGCCACGTCCCCTACTGTAGATGCCTCCTGCAGATTTGCTACAGTTTCACTTTTATTCCGTCTGGGACAATTCTTATAATAATGAGCTTCCCCGCAGCCCCAACACTGTAGGGGAGGTTTAGAATTCTGCCCTTGCTCTGGCTTGCTTGATGCTTCTGTGGGCTTCTCCTCAGCTGGCCACTTGATTCTTTGATGGTTTTTTCCAAACTACTTACTGATTGAGTTTCGTGCTGAATTCTTAAAGCTGTTGTTTTTACTGCCCTTAAATGTAGAGTTACTTTTCTGACCTTTCTTCGACTGCCATCTCTTTCCTACATCACCCTTGGTTTTACTTTGCTGATATCACATTCGCGCTTTTCGGATAGCCTCATCCATAGTCTGGGGGTTAACGAATTCTATCCGCTCTCTCATATGAGCAGGTAAACTGCTTAAAAATCTTTGTACCTTGGCCTTCTCTTCTTGGAGATAAGGTACGTATCACAGCAGAGAAGTGAATTTTGTAACATAATCATCCATGGTCATTTGTCCCAGCCGAAGATCATGGAATTCCTTCGCTTTGTCGTCATAAAATCTTTCTGTCAGGTATTTATCTTTAAAGTACTGCTGGAACAGTTCCCATGTGATGTCGCGTTCATCAATGGCGCGTACATTCTTCACCTCTTCCCACCACAGGGTGGCTTTTTCCCGTAACTGGTATATATCCAATCTGGCCTTCAAATTGCTATTGTATTCATAGACCTGGAAATACTTGTTTATATTTATTAACCAGGCTTCAGCCGCCTCTTATGCCTCACCGTCAAATGTCGGTGGCTTAATCTTACGAAATTCCCCCTGCAGTTCCACTTTTTTTCTTTTAAGGTCTTGCTGGCCGGACAAATTGCCCGACTCCGCCTAATTATAATTCCTATTTTTACTCCTCTGGGAGAGGCTCTTTTCAGTTTTGCCATCAGTATTGTTCTGATTCTGTTGGTCCTCTGGCTCTGTTGATAACTCTTTCTTAGCACTAGGGTGTCTTGTCCCCTGATTTTGTCTATCTGACAAAATTTTCAGGATCCTCTCTTGATCCTGTAACAACCTCTCATTGTCCCTCCGGACTCTTATCATTTCTTCCTGAAGTTGTTGTACCATATTTAACAGAAATGTAGTTTATTGCTACTGCTCCTCAAGCAATCGGCTAGTCTTTTGATGCTGCTCCATAGTTAATTGAACCCACATTTCCGTGCTCAAAACTGTGGGGGCTTGCGTCCCCTCAGGTTGTGATTGGGTTGCCATCGCTCTTGCTTCCCTTTTTTGCACTAATCACAAGCACACTGTTAGTATACCCTTAAGATCCCAGTGTACAACTTGGCTTTGATACCACTTTTCACAGTCACGCACAAATAATTTTCATACAGTAAAAAAAAAATTAATCCTTACACCTAATATTACCACACAACAATAATTCGGATAAAAACATGCCATACAACCCACTTATTATTCCGCCGGTATGACATAACATTATTGCAACCATTATCAAACTTTGCATAAACATATATTTTAAGTCTTACATTTTTGTTTTAAATTCCACATGGCATGAAGTATATGTAATCACGGTTGTGAAGTTAGCACTTTTCATTTAATATATATTGGTATGAGAATTGGGTGTAAGACTTACCTTTTGGCTGTCTCGATTTCTCTGTGGCTTTACTCTTTGGATTCCTGTATCATACAAACCTTAATCATCCAGTCCTATTGGCTGTTGGCCTTGCCACTTGGCACACATTTCTTTTACCAAGACATGTGCCTCGACTTCTCTGCGATCGTTGTACAGGGTTAGTAAATTAACTTGACTGGTGTAATCAATTTCGTAGCATTTCTCGGTGAATGCGAGGGAAGCAACTGCGGATTTCTGAGGCCTATCAACCTGGAGAGTCATTGTGCCACTCTTCCATTTCGTTTTCAGGCAGGGTTTTGTCCTGGTTTCACTGAAGGATACCTCAGGAAATCTGGTAAGGTAGCCATGCTCGCCTCACCGAGATTTCCAGTTCCCTGACTCAAATAGGGTTCTGCAACATTTGCTAGGTTTAATTTTCTCATACGCTGAAACGTTATCCTGAGATACGGATGATTAATAGGCTAAGAGTCACGGTTCGCCTTGGCGCGACCTTCTCCCGATTCCGTTCATGGTCTTCTCCTTCAGCACAACTTCGTCGGTTAAACCTACAGGTATGGAGGCGGACTTAACCTCTTGTTTTTGTTTATGATGCATTAATTTAAATTCTACTATAATATATATATCTGGGTTCAACTTCCTACAGGGTTTCGCCAACCCTATCTTACCCATTTTTGTTTATCTATAGGGATTTCTCACGCTATGGAAGTCCGGTCCTCCAATCAACAGGTAAATGCTCCAAATTCTTCATTATCCCGTTTATCACATAATCGTCTGATCTAGATGGTTAAAATTCCCTTATTAATTTCTAATACAGGTCTATTTGCGTTTACAGGTTTGACCAAACCCTAGTGCTGCTCCTTGTGTCTTCGAGTTCGATTCGGCGTTTAACTCGATTCCAACTGCACTTGTAGGTACCCTGGTCAGTAAATAGATAGAAGCCATGGCTTCAAGTGGCTTGCATAGAAACATAGTTTGTTAACAGAGTTACTCTGCCAGGATTCTACTCCTATTCTTTCCTAGCTTGCTTTGCAAAGCTTAGGTTGTACTTGAGCAGTTCTTCCTAGGCACGGTTTTCAGTTATAAATAATGGGTCTAGATGATTTGTCAAGTTGTATAAATGATTATCTTATGGGCAGCCATCCTCATGGCTGATGCATTTCATTATACCAGTTTTAACTTAATGGAATACTCCGCTCAGAATAATGTTTATTCGGGATTCTTTTCCCTAGCTCCTTTTAATGTAATGCCTGTCACGCAGAAAATTTTACAGTAGTTATGCATCTCTTTCTCGTTGTGGTTATAGTCATAGTCCTTACTATTTTCTTTTTTTCTGGCTTGTCTGCAGACTGCTCCCACCAGAATAATATTATTGTCTTACATATGAATACTTTGGGAATTCCTCCTATGTGGGTACAGTTTTTTGGGAGCACTCTAGTCTGGCGTTTTCTTACTGTTGAGTGATGATTTTGTACAGATTACTGGTGCGCAATTTGTAAATGTGTATGGTTACAAATATCCAAATAGTTATATGCTTTTATCATTGCATCCTCCGTCATTATATGCACTGAAGTTTTTGTATACATTTATATACGTTTTTCGACTTATGAGTTGTCGAATTTGTTCTACAAGAAAACCTCTCTGCACTTCTCGAGTTATATCAGAGGGTATGATTAATATATTTCACTGCTATTCTGGTTATTAAGGAAGATGTTCGATTTATGTTTTCTTGTTTTTCTCCTAGGGCCAGCAACGCCAGTCCGCCGACTAAGGACTGAGTATAGTTTTATTTAATAATTGAATAGGAGCAGGGTAGGGCTTACGACCCAGACCCAGCCCCACAAGTTTTGTTTGGGCTTAACTCGAGGCTACAGCCGTCACACTAATATTGCGTAAGGTTCAATATTCCTGATCTTTCGGTTGCCTACATAACAGTCGCCTCTTTATATCTATTCCAGATCCAAAGTTCACTTTAGCTCTACATTATTTTTCAATGTGCTATGACTTCTAATTTACCTCTCCACCCTATTATTCAAATTCACATAGTTCTTTTCTTGTAACAGAATACACAGAATTTTCAGTTCGGTTCGTACTGTAAACTCTTAAATTAATAGGGAAAGTAATTATGTTCTAACAAAATTCTAGTGTTACTTCACTTGCACTTTTACGGAAATTAAATAGATAATTCAAGTTGTTACGGAAACCTTTTCCCAAATCATAATGGTGTTTTCTTTCCAGGTTAGCTAGTAGCTGCCTGTCTTTTCACAGAAAACACATACATTACTACCCAGCACACAGAACTTTATTATTAGAACAGCCTTTATTATGTAGGAATCATAAACAGTCTAAGTTCCTTTAGCATTTTAATAGCAACAGATAGCAGACAGTTAACCTGTAATTTACAGAGTTCCAGATTCTAGATACTTATCTGATTAGGAACAAAATCCCTTTTTAAACTGTGGTCCTCCCAACCATCAAGAGAGGCAATGACGTCCTCCTCTTGCCCCCTAGCTCCAGAATTTGGACAGTGCCACGGGTAACAGTGGATAATCTACTTCTGCTGTGACCTCGGGATGGCCAATCCAGTCACCAGGCAGATATTCTAGCTCATAAGGGTTGCAGAAGCTATTTTCAACTGGTTTTCCACCCAGCTCTAGAAAATACTTCACCCTCAACTCCAAACTGCACAGAACCCCTACCCTTCTCCTGGGATTCCTTTTTATCCCAGAGGGTAGGTAACTGTTCCCAACCACCTCCTATTCTTAGAAACCTCACCAACAATTTAAGGGGTTTTTCCTTTTCATTTCCTGTTTCACTTGTTAACTCAGTAACAAAATAAATAATACTTTTGTGTCATGAACAATTACAACTAAGTTTTTCTTGTCCAGAACAATAAAAGGAAATAAAATAAAAAGAATAATTAAGCCAATAGTCTTTTAACTAGTTGTAACTAGTTTATCTCTTAATGAGGCTGTCACAACAACTTTTCAGTAGCTGATTTTTGGGGTGGTTAGGAAGCTTTTTGCAACAAGAGGGTTGCAGGTTTTAAACCCACAAACCCATATTAGTTTTGCTTTGCAGATTTGGAGAATCATTTCAACACCAATGGTTGGAGGTATTCAAAATCTATTGGGCAATTTTAATTTTTACTTTTCGATTCTTTTTTAAGTTTTTATGCCGCATTATAGAATCGATATTTAGCTAACACTTTTAAGTTAAAATGTTGTTATTAGAAAAATGTTAGATTTTAACCTCAATTTTTTTAATAAAATTTAAATTAATAACTTAATAAAACTAGATTTTACATAAATTAGTTTAATGAATTAAAAAAAAATTGTAAAATATATAAACATTAAATTTTTGGGTACCTAAACATAAAAATTTCATTTATAATAAATTTTATATCATAAAATTAAACTCCACACAAACCAATTAATTTATATATTATGGATAAAAAACAATATAAAAAAAGGAAAATAATTATTTATATATTTAAATATTACATTTTTGTGCTACTATGCTCTCCAACAAAGTATGATGGAAAGGTTGTAATGTCATGTTTAACATTTTGACTATGCTAAATTACAAAAAATTAAAAATAAAAGTAAATTAAATAAGAAGATTGACATAATGTAATGAACATTTTAACTAGGTCAAAATACAATAAAAAATAAAAATAATAAAATAAAACAATGATAAACTATAAATACAGCTCATGGTATTGACCCATGGTATTCATGTGGAATGTAGTTTATTTATAGGGGGAACTAAGATGGCCTAAATCAATCTTAACTCTAATCTAAACTAATTATTTAATAATATTATTTTTAAATGTTTATAGCCATTATTCTTTTAAAATATAATAAAATGTATCTAAATTTTCATACATCCAAATATACATAGTTTTTTTTGTTCTGTATTATTTTTGTTACAACTGTTTTATTATTCCAAAAATACATGGGTTTTTTTGTTATATATTATTTATGTTACAACTGTTTTATCATTCATAATTATTATTTCTTAATATATAAAAAATTAAATTAATAATGAAATTTTTTAAAATATGTGATCTTTTTTAAATTTCCAAATTATTTAAGAGGGCATGATTTATCTTGAGCAATACTGATGAATGTTCATAATTCTCATTTCTTAAATAACACTAAATTTACCTTTAATTAATTAATTGTAATAGTTTGTAACTACATACATACCCTTTGGTACTTTTTCTTCTTCTTGTAGGTAAGATGTTGTCCCTACATAAAAAAATACAATTTTTTTATTTTTAATTAGAACTTGACATTTACAATGAAAAAATTTAAAATATTAAAATGGTGACTTCATTTGTGTGGTCAAAATTCTCATTGAAAAGTTCCTCTATATCTCTCATTTCCTCATCATTTCCAAGTACATCCACATCTCTTTCAAGCTCTCTATTTCTCCAGCATTAAGGGATTCCTTGTCAAGAATTCTTATGCTTCTTGATGAAAAGAAACATATCAAACAAAACCCATCATATATGGAAGAGGTGTGGTGGAAACATACAATTGAATATGAAAAATTTATTTTTTCTAGTCAACATGACATAAATAGGGGAAAATTTAATAATTGTGCACATTTAAAGGGGTCTATAACAATTGTTTGTATCAAAGTCAAGGATACAGAAGAAAGGAGACATGGTGAAGAGAAGCTTTCGACCTTACAACAAGCCCTAAAAAGGCATAACGTTGAATGTATCAAATCCATTTTCCCTGATACACATGAGAAGTGAAATGAAAAATCTTGGAATTTGGAAAATGTCACGAAGTTTATCTCAAGTTCCATTCATTTAGATCTGAAGTATATGGAAGAAGAAAAGCATGACAATGGATACCTATCAAGAATGTATGATTCTTTAGAAGGAAATGACGTTGACAAGGCTATGGAGGACCAAATATCAGAATTAAAAACAGAAGAGAAATCTTTAGAAAATGGGTTACTAAAAGATTTTGGAATCCATATGAGCTACATTATCTCACTGATTCAAGCAAGCACTCAGAAAGAGATAGACAATAGTGATATAGAGACAATTTATTCATAAACAAGAGAAAGCTAGAATTATAACCTGAGATAGAGTTATGGGAAGAGAAACATTCCAATTGTAAGGAGGAGTCAAAGTTACATGAGTAGTAGTTCACTCAACATAATTCTCCACCGCTTAGTCTAGAGGAGAAAGTTCCTACTGCGTCATCAATTGAAGAAGGCCAACATTAGAAAATCAGAAGAGATTCCTCAATGTTATTTTCATTTGACATTCAGTCACTCTGCTCTTTTTTGTCTAGTAGTATCTTTACCTTTTCCCTTAAATTCAATGAATCGAAAAATACTAGACAAAATATGCTTACCTATTGCAATTAGTTGAAAAAAAAAAGGTATCTCTAAAGGGTCACTTGGGGAGGAATATATTATTTAAAAATATTGGGAAAATAATTTCATTTCAAAACAAAAATGTATTATCACTAGGGAAGGGAGTTATTACATTTAAAATTTGTTCCCATTCTTGTCACTACAAAATTTGATTGTTTCTTTTTATTTGATGGGAAAATAAATGATCTTTATAAGGAACTAAAGTCTTGAATTATGATCCTTAAAGAAGTCGCTAGATTCCCTAATTATGAGTTGATTTTTTCTTCTTTCTTTTGTGTCTTCATGATGTTTGTTATTCTAACTGAGGTGAAAAGTTCCAAAGAAGTGGAATATTGGTCATTCAAAGAGGAATTATGGAAATATGTTTGTAGATAATTTATTAATATAAATTATCTGAACTGAGATTAATTAATCACCCCCAAGGGTTAAAAAGGGCAGAAATGTCTCTTATCCATAAAATTGACGATTAAGATAACTCTATGTTCTATGTTCAAATGACAGGTAAAGGTGGATTTACCATACTTAAGCTTCTTAGTAGTCTCTTATGAAGTACAACATGTCATAGTGATAATTTTTTATTCCATTAAATAATTCTAGCTGTAGAGCAGAGTTAGGGTTCTAGGAGTAGTATCAGAGGAATTCAACATTGCGAACGTGATAGAAGCAAATAATTTCGTGGAAGGGTGAAGTGTGCTCAACTTGGTCATAAAAATCAAGTGCATTCTTCATGTAGAAAGAAAAATAAACATGCATATTTCGTCTATAGTACTTTGGCCAAAATGTCTCATCCATTATGAAAAAACACATCTTACATGCAATTAATAACAAAGAAGTTGTTCCACATCAATTACCCAATATGGATATTTTTATTTGAGGTCCAATAAACATAATTCTCCACCCCTTATTCTAGAGGATCAGTCGGGGCCGAGAAAGTTCCTACTACCTCTTCTTTCTTATATGCTATTCATTCCTATACCACAACCTTACGACGTTTCCTTTGCAACATGTGGTGCAATTACTCGTTTAAATAGTGAAAAATAGCATTCTTACTTTACAAAAAAATTTAACAAATAGGGTCTAAAGTGTGTCCTAAAACTGCTTTTGTTTGGCTAAGATCTCGTCTTCCTAATACCTAAGAAAATTGGTTAACGGCCCAAGAGGCATCAGGCAGGAGTGAAAGCCTGCCCTCTTAAGTACCACTAGCAAGTTATTCCAGGTGACATGATTTTCCTTGAATAACCATGATGAGTCAGCCTGCATTCACTGATAGAAACCATATCTGGTTGTCCTCACTACTAGTTTGACATCTGAATTATGATAAATTTTCTCACTATATAAAAAACAACTAAACAAACAAATATTACAAACAGTTCATTTTTTATTCTACTCACATATATATCATAAATGTGTATGAATCATGACTGATAGTCAAAACATTCCTATAACCGATTAACTTTTGATACTACTCTGTTGTGCTTTAAATTGAGGCTAACGATTTTGAATGACATGTTCACTCTCAGGAACAATTTCCAATTACACCAACTCAAGATTATCTCTCATGCCTTGATATTATTGTTACTGTTCAACAGGAAATTGTTTTACGTTTTCCCTGTGAGCGCATTTTTATTATTATTCTTACTGACCAAGTCAATGCTGGAGCACGACAAAGTCTGCGTTGGCCTTACAGACTTGCCATCTCTTGTCGGAGACAAAGAGAGGAAAGCTCAGACGCTTAAAGACCATTGTGAAACAGTGGGAAAGGAACAAAAAGGAGGCATTGCACAAGGAGTTGAACGAGATTGAAGGTAAAATTGCACAAATATATAAGGAAAAAATGGTGAACCCCCCGGATCTAAAGATATATAATAGTTTGGATGGGCTTGAAAAATGAAAACTAGAAATCTTAAAAATCCAAGAGATGGCATGGAAACTCAAAATTTGATTACAATGGTTAAAGGAGGGTGATTTAAATACAAATTTTTTTCACCAATGTGCAAATGGAAGGAAAAATAAAAATTCAATCTGGCATATTGAGACACCAGATGGATATCAGAAGTATAATAATTATGAAATCTAGCTTGAGGCTTTTAAACACTTCTTTGATTTCTACACAACCGATAAGGAGATAGACCACCGATGCCAAACTTGGGTTCTTGATCAGGTGCCTATCATGTTTGATCAGAATGAAAATGATATTTTAACAAAAGTGGTGACAAGAGAAGAGGTTGAAGATGTACTTAAATAATTTTCCCATGATAAAAGCCCCAACCCGGATGGATGGCCTGGTGAATTTTACATTTAGTTTTTTGAAAATTTGGGGGATGAGTTGCTTTCAGTGGTTGAACAGGTTCGAATTATGGGCTATGTGTTTGGGGATATTAAGTCCACATTCCTGACCCTTATCCCCAAGTTGTAGAAATTATATACAATATGCATGTATATATCCAGACTCTCCTGATCTCACAATATTTATCTTCTTGCAAAATACAGAATCCTTCCAGTATAATTCTTGCGGAAATTTAATCAAAAATTGCAAAACACATGAAGCAATAAAAACACACATAACACAGTTGTTCAACTAGAAATCCTGAAGCTAAAAACCCCAGCATTCATATTATGTATCATGGAGATCATATGACAATCTCATACAAAGCATACAAAGCTTATCACAAGCTCTCAGTACAGTACAATCGTCATACACTAATCAGGACCAATCTTGCAAATCCATGCACCGATCTTTGCCCTCCTGCTAGCCTGCCTCCACTGCGCAATCCAAGCTGATTACAAAGACCAATTTGATGTAATCCCACTCTCATTTACTGTGTTGTTATCATTGGAAACTCCAATGTATATATAGATGCAATTCATGCATCACTAGTAGTCACAACGGATAGTCCATCTTGCCCTTTCACCTATCGCTCCACTGGGTCTCCACTGGATCTGACATAAGCTGTAGTTAACTGTTGTATTGTTCAGTTGATTAATGAGTTATTATTTGTGAATTAATTAACTAATTAATTCACTCCACTCTCTTAGTGTATCATTCAGTTAGATTAGATACAACTAGCTCAACTGAGTCTAATTGAGTTAAACTGAATACAACTCCATGAACTACTCTTCCAACTCTGTCATAACTTTGCGACTTCAGTTCTAACCGAGTCCTCCATGCATGAAATCCAATAAACCCTTAGGAATTGCGTAATTCCTTTAGCCCACTGATTTTCCAAATCTATTCACTGAAATAAAGTGCTCCAAGAGAATAAGTTTATATTTAGAGTCTGATTATTATTAAGAGCTAATAATAATAGACATGCATCTATTTTTAAATCAGCGATCTATAAATAGACTTTGCCCAATATTCTAAAAATAGAATCTCATCTATTTTTCACATTTGACCAACCATCTACAAATATCCTCCTGCTACATATAGAATATGCTCACCATGTCTAAAAATAGACATACACCTAAAAATAGCCAGTGTGGGCCCCACCTAGTTTAGGTGATTATTTTCCAACTAGGATCAAGGATGATGTTTCAGGATGCCTCCTTCACTGTTTCTTGTTGCAAACTTCAACACTCCCTCTCAACAAGAAAGGATTGTCTTTGCATGCGACATGCAACTCCATGCATTCGCCCTGCAACTCTTGCTACAACACTTCCGAAACTTAAAGGCTCCAAACAACTCAATCAGTCTAATGCATCTATCATCAAAGTCTTCGACTTCTTCTTAGCTACTGCACATGTCTTCAGGAACCACTATGTCGTTGAACTCTGCATCCATGCACTCTGCACTTGCTGTCAACTCTGAACTGCGCTCCAGTATTCGACACTGTCACTTTGATCTACCTACATCAATCCAACTGATCATGCTACTACTGCTCTATGGGCTCCTCGTAGCTAGGTTCAATTCATGAGATCCACACCATCTCAATGAATCCTGCCTCGAAATATCCTCTTGGGATTACTCATGCATGTAGCCCCACCTCTCACTTGGTGGTATAGTTGCATGCACTCCCTCTACCCATCTGGCACAAAATTTCTCTGCATGAGTGGTTTCTCCCACTCCATGATCCTCATATTGTGGCTGCTCCACATCCCGAGGTTCACTCTTACCTACATGCAAAACTTTCTCCCTCTCAAGCATCAATTGCATGTCTTTCTTGCACTTCCAATAGTAGGAAGCTCCGTAGAAATCCCATCTACATCAAATCTATAAAGATTCTTCTGCATCTCTAGTTGTGGCTGCTCCACAAACTCCTGAGACTGCTTCTCACGCTTCATGTTGAGAGGCTCCCTCTCAACCACCAAGTCACTAACCTCTTCTTTGTTCCTCAAATCTTTGCATGCATCTTGTACCTCAGTGCATGTAGATTCTTGGCTCGCGCACATTGCAATTGTCTCGCCGTCGCAAAATTTTCTAACAAAAGAGCTGATTTTAAATCGATGATATCTCCCTCATCCGAGCTCCGATTCGACTGAGGTTTTTTAAATCAGTATTTTTTCACAAGGAATCCAAATATTCTATTTGTTTCTCGAAAAATATTTCACCAAAAATTTCTGATATTATCTGCAAACTCGCGCACCCAAAAATTCCTGCTCTCATTTCATGTAGAAAAATCTATAACACAGCTCTGATACCATGTAGAAAATATATAACATTAATATGCATGTATATATCCGAACTCTCCTGATCTCACAATATTTATCTTCTTGTAAAATACAGAATCCTTCCACTATAATTCTTGCGGAAATTTAATCAACAATTGCAAAACACATGAAGCAATAAAAGCACACATAACACAGTTGTTTACCGGGAAAGCCTGAAGCTAAAAACCCCAAATATCATATTATGTATATCATGGAGATCATGTAACAATCCTCATACAAAGCTTAGTACCTCAAGCTCTCAGAACAATACAACCGTCACACACTAATCAGGAACAATCTTGCAAATCCATGCACCGATCTTTGCCCTCCTATTAGCCTGCCTCCACCGCGCAATCCAAGCTGATTACAAATACCAATTCGATGCAATCCCACTCTCCTTGCTGCGTTGTTATCATTGGCAACTCCAATGTATATATAGATGCAATTCATGCATCACTAGTAGTCACAACAGATAGTCTATCTTGCCCTTTCACGTATCTCTCCACTGGGCTCCACTGAAACTGACATGCACTATATTTAACTGTTGTATTGTTCAGTTGATTAATGAGTTATTATTTTTAAATTAATTAACTAATTTATTCACTCCACTCTCACTAGTGTATCATTCAGTTAGATTAGATACTACTAGCTCAACTGAGTCTAACCGAGTTAAACTGAATACAACTCCATAACTACTTCTTCCAACTCACAAGTAACTTTGCAACCGCTCTAATTGAGTCCTCCATGAACTCCGCAAACCCTTAGGAATTGCATAATTCCTTCAGCCCACTGATTTTCCAAATCTATTCATCGAAATAAAGGTCCAAGAATAAGTTATTATTTAGAGTCTCATTATTATTAAGAGCTAATAATATTAGACATGCATCTATTTTTAAATCAACGATCTATAAATAGATTCCCTCGCCAATCTTCTAAAATAGAATTTCATCTATTTTTCACATTTGACCAAACATCTACAAATAGCCTCTCGCTACATATAGAATATGATCGACATGTCTAAAAATAGACTTTGCGCCAAAAATCACCTGTGTGGGCCCCACCTAGTTTAGGTGATTATTTTCTAACTAGGATCAAGGATGATGTTTCAGGATGCCTCCTTCACTGTTTCTTGTTGCAAAATTCAACACTCCCTCTCAACAAGAAAGGAATATCTTTGCATGTGACATGCAACTCCATGCATTCACCCTGCAACCTTTGCAAGCGCCATGCATCTGCTCTGCAGCTCTTCCGAAACTAAAAAGGCTCCAAACAACTCAATCAATCTGATGCATATATCATCAAAGTCTTCAACTTTTTCTTAGCTACTACACATGTATTCAGGAACCACTGCGTTGTTGAACTCTGCACCCATTCACTCTGCACTTGCTGTCAACTTTGAACCGCACTCCAGTATCTGACACTGTCACTTTGATCTCACTGCATCAATCCAAATGATCATGCTACTGCTACTCTAAGGGCACCTTGTAGCCAGGTTCAATTCATGAGATCCACACCATCTCAATGAATCCTGCCCAGAAATTTCATCTTGGGATTACTCATGCATGTCGCCCCACCTCTCACCTGGTGGTATAGCTGCATGCACTCCCTCTGCTCATCTGGAATGAAATTTCTCTGCATGAGTGGTTACTCCCACTCCATGATCCTCATATTTTGGCTGCTCCACATCCCGAGGTTCACTCTAACCTGCATGCAAATCTTGCTCCCTCTCAAGCTTCAATTGCATGGCTTTCTCACACTTCCCAACTGTAGGAAGCTCCGTAGAAATCCCATCTACTTCAAGTCTGTAGAGATTCTTCGCATATCCGGGGCCTGTGGCTGCTCCACAACTTTCGAGACCGTTTCACGCTCGCATGTTGAGAGGCTCCCCTCTCAACCACCAAGTCACTAACTCTTTACCTTTTCTCCTCAGCAAGCTTTTCATGCATCTTGTACCTCAATGCATGTAAAGCATTATTGGTCTCATGCACATTGCAATTGTCCCGCCGTCGCAAAATTTTCTAACAAAAGAGCTGATTTTAAATCAATGATATCTCCCTCATCTGAGCTCTGATTCGACCGATTTGTTTTTTTCAATTTGGGTAATTTTTTTGCAAGGATTCCAAATATGCTATTTGTTTCTAAAAATATCTCACAAAAAAAATTCAGATATTCTCTGCAAACTCGCGCACCCAAAAATTCCTGCTCTCATTCCATGTAGAAAATCTATAACACAGCTCTGATACCATGTATAAATTATATGCACTACACATGTATATATCTGGACTCTCCCGATCTCACAATATTTATCTTCTTGCAAAATAAATAATCCTTCCACTATAATTCTTCTGGAAATTTAATCAACAATTGAAAAACACATGAAGCAATAAAAACACACATAACATAGTTTCTTACCGAGAAAGCCCGAAGCTGAAAACCCCAACTATATATTATGTAACATGGAGATCATATGAAAATCTCATACAAACATACAAAGCTTATCACAAGCTCTCAGTACAGTACAATCATCATACACTAATCAGGCCTAATCTTGCAAATCCATGCACCGATCTTTGCCACCTACTAGCCTGCCTCCACTGTGCAATCCAAGTTGATTACAAAGACCAATTCAATGTAATCCCACTCTCATTGACTGTATGATTATCATTGGAAACTCCAATGTATATATAGATGCAATTAATGCATCACTAATAGTCACAACAGATAGTCTATCTTTCCCTTTCACCTATCTCTCCACTGGTCTCCACTGAAACTATCCATGCACTGTAGTTAACTGATGTATTATTCAGTTGATTAATGAGTTATTATTTAGTGAGTTAATTATTAATTAATTCACACCACTCTCACTAGTGTATCAATCAGTTAGACTAGATACAACTAGCTCAACTGAGTCTAATTGAGTTAAACTCTAATAAGCAAACTCATGAACTACTCTTCCAACTCTGTCATAACTTTGCAACTTCAATTCTAACTGAGTCCTCCATGCATGAACTCCAGTAAACCCTTAGGAATTGCATAATTCCTTCAGCCCACTGATTTTCCAAATCTGTTCACTGAAATAAAGTGCTCCAAGAGAATAAGTTGATATTTAGAGTCTGATTATTATTAAGAGCTAATAATAATAGACATGCATCTATTTTTAAATCAGCGATCTATAACTAGACTTCGCCCAATTTTCTAAAATAGAATCTCATATATTTTTCACATTTGACCAACCATCTACAAATAGCCTCCTACTACATATAGAATATGCTCACCATGTCTAAAAATATACATACACCTAAAAATAGCCTGTGTGGGCCCCACCTAGTGTAGGTGATTATTTTCCAACTAGGATCAAGGATGATGTTTCAGGATGCCTCCTTCACTGTTTCTTGTTGCAAAATTCAACACTCCCTCTCAACAAGAAAGGAATATCTTTGCATGCGACATGCAACTCCATGCATTCGCCCTACAACTCTTGCTGCAACACTTCCGAAACGTAAAGGCTCCAAACAACTCAATCAGTCTAATGCATCTATCATCAAAGTCTTCGAATTCTTCTTAGATATTGCACATTTCTTCAGGAACCACTGCGTTGTTGAACTCTGCATCCATGCACTCTGCACTTGCTGTCAACTTTGAACCGCGCTCCAGTATCTGACACTGTCACTTTGATTTTCCTGCATCAATCCAACTGATCATGCTACTACTGCTCTATGGGCTCCTCATAGCCAGGTTCAATTCATGAGATCCACACCATCTCAATGAATCCTACCTCGAAATCTCCTCTTGGGATTACTCATGCATGTCGCCCCACCTCTCACCTGGTGGTATAGCTGCATGCACTCCCTCTGCCCATTTGGCACGAAATTTCTCTGCATGAGTGGTTGCTCCCGCTCCATCATCCTCATCTTGTGGTTGCTCCACATCCCGAGGTTCACTCTTACCTGCATGAAAATCCTGCTCCCTCTCAAGCTTCAATTTCATGGCTTTGTCACACTTCCCAATAGTAGGAAGCTCCATAGAAATCCCATCTACATCAAATCTATAAATATTCTTCTACATCTCCAGTTGTGGCTGCTCCACAACTTTCTGAGACTGCTTCTCACGCTGCATGTTGAGAGGCCCCCTCTCAACCACCAAGTCACTAACCTCTGCTTTGATCCTTAAATATTTTCATGCATCTTGTACCTCAGTGCATGTATATTATTGGCTTGTGCACATTGCAATTGTCCCGCCGTCGTAAAATTTTCTAACAAAAGAGCTGATTTTAAATCGACAATATCTCCCTCATCCGAGCTCCGATTCAACTGATGTGTTTTTTAAATTTGGGTATTTTTTCACAAGGAATCCAAATATGCTATTTTTTTCTGAAAATATTTCATCAAAAATTTCAGATATTCTCTGCAATCTCGTGCAGCCAAAAATTCCTGCTCTCATTCCTTGTAGAAAATCTATAACATAGCTCTGATACCATGTAGAAATTATATACAATATGAATGTATATATCCGGACTCTCCTGATCTCACAATATTTATCTTCTTGCAAAATACAGAATCCTTCCACTATAATTCTTGCGGAAATTTAATCAACAATTGAAAAACACATGAAGCAATAAAATCACACATAACACAGTTGATTAACGGGAAAGCCTAAAGATAAAAACCCCAACTATCATATTATGTATCATGGAGATCATATGAAAATCTCATACAAAGCATACAAATCTTATCACAAGCTCTCGGTACAGTACAATCATCATACACTAATCAGGACCAATCTTGCAAATCCATGCACCGATCTTTGCCCTCATGCTAGCCTGCCTCCACCGTGCAATCCAAGCTGATTACAAAGACCAATTCGATGTAATCCCACTCTCATTGACTGCGTTGTTATCATTGGAAACTCCAATGTATATATAGATGCAATTCATGCATCACTAGTAGTCACAATGGATAGTCCATCTTGCCCTATCACCTATCTCTCCACTGGGTCTCCACTGGATCTGACATACACTGTAGTTAACTGTTGTATTGTTCAGTTGATTAATGAGTTATTATTTGTGAATTAATAAACTAATTAATTCACTCCACTCTCACTAGTGTATCATTCAGTTAGACTAGATACAACTAGCTCAACTAAGTCTAACTGAGTTAAACTAAATACAACTCCATGAACTACTCTTCTAACTCTGTCATAACTTTGCAACTTCAGTTCTAACTGAGTCCTCCATGAATGAACTCCAGTAAACCCTTAGGAATTGTGTAATTCCTTCAGCCCACTGATTTTCCAAATCTTTTCACTGAAATAAAGTGCTCCAAGAGAATAAGTTGATATTTAGAGTCTGATTATTATTAAGAGCTAATAATAATAGACATGCATCTATTTTTAAATCAGCGATCTATAAATAGACTTCGCCCAATCTTCTAAAAATAGAATCTCATCTATTTTTCACATTTGACCAACCATCTACAAATAGCCTCTTGCTACATATATAATATGCTCACCATGTCTAAAAATAGACATACACCTAAAAATTACCTGTGTGGGCCCCACCTAGTTTAGGTGATTATTTTCCAACTAGGATCAAGGATGATGTTTCAGGATGCCTCCTTCACTGTTTCTTGTTGAAAAATTCAACACAAGTCATCTAATCCTAGATTGTTTGTTGATTTCAGGCCTATAGATTTGTGTAATGTTGTATACAAGATTTCACCCAAAATATTTGCTAATAGGATGAGGGGTGTTTTATCTTCTTGCATATATGTGGAACAATATGGTTTCTTGAAGGGAAGGTAAATTAACGATGCAGTGGCTATTGCACAAGAGGTGATGCACTCGATTCATGTGAATAAATGGAAGGCGATGGTTATGAAGATTGATATTCATAAGGTTTATGACACTGTTGACTGGTCTTTCATTAGACTTATTCTTTTGAAGTTTGGTCTTCATTGCCTAATATTCGATGGATCATGGCTTGTATATCATATGTCAGATATGAAGTCTTAATTAATGGTCTCCCGTCAAAAATTTTCACTGCCGAGAGGGGTCTTAGACAAGTTTGTGCACTGTCTCCTCTCATCTTCATCCTTATTATGGAAGGTTTCAGCAATTTGATGAAAATGACCAAAAATGTTAGATATTTCGAAGGGTTATCCTTTTCTCAGTCGGTTTTCATTTCCCACTCATTACTTGTTGACGATTTATTGGTTTTTGGCAGGTTACTCAAAAAACAATGGTTTTGTCTTCATTTCATGCTAAATTTTTTTGGAGCTGCAACTGGTCTAGACATCAACAACGATAAATCCTTTCTAATATATGATTATGGAAATATGGATGAAATCAAATTTATTTCAAAATTTATGGGGGTACAAAAAACTCATATTCTGAAGGGATTCACCTATTTGGGCTTTCGGCTAAAGCCATGTGCATACAAGGTAAAGGACTGGACCTGGTTGGTTGTCAAGTTCAGGAATAGAATCGTGAAGTGTTCTAATAAGTATTTGTCTCTGGGAGGTTGATATATCATGGTGCAAGTTGTATTGTCACAGTTCGTTGTATATTGGACACATCTGTATTACCTCCTTGCATATACGGTAGACAAAATCACTTTGTTATTTTGCACTTTATATGGTCTGGAGCACAAAACAAAATGAAATTTCATCTTTGTAGATTGGACTACATCTCGACTCCAAAAAAATATGGTGGCTGGGGTCTCTTAAATATTTGTTTTTTCTCAAATGCTCTCCTTATCAAGTCGCTCTGGCGGGCATTAAAATCCAGCGGGATTTGGTCCCATGTCATTGAATGTAAATACACAAAGGGTGATTCTATCTTTTCTATATATCATGGCATTTTTCCTTCTCATAAATTACAGTCTCAGATTTGGAGAAGTTTTATAAAAATCATTCTCTATATTTCAAGGAGACTTGTGTGGAAATTTGAAAATGGACAAAGAATATGTTTGGGGTTTGAGAGGATTTTGGGCCTGGATGATGATATTCCTATTGTTCCAAGGTTATTTCACAGACTAAGTCACCTGGGCATCTCTACCTTAGCACAACTAATCCATTTTTGGATCCTTGGATCTCCAATTTGGAAATCGGCTGATCTGCTGGGTCTGACTGGGTGGGGTGAATCTGAATGGAAATCTGTGTTGAATGGCTTAAAATTGACGGGTTTGTCCTGGCATGGGGACGGGAATCACCTGACTTGGGATGGCCATATGGTGGGTGATGCTGTACAGGTCAGGGAGACATATTACTACATTATAAAACATCATTATTCGGGTTGCGCTCTTTCACCATTTTATCAATCATGGATATGGAATATCCCCTCTAAGATTTAGCTATTTATGTGGCTGTTATGGAACTGCAAAATATTAACATGGGATTGCCTCCAAAAACGTGGTTTCCAGGGACCGGGGAGGTGCCTTTTCTGTCTTATCGACGAGGAATCTGTATCACACTTATTCTTCTCATGCTCTTTTGCTATCAGTATTTGGTCACTCTTCACTATTTTTCTGCTGGATCTTGCATGGTGGCCAGATGACTATATCAACACAATTAGGATATGGGGGGCTACAAATGGAAAATATAAAACGATGCCATTTTTCTTATTTTGGGTGATTTGGCATGCTAGAAATCGCCTTATCTTTGAAGGGATTTCGACAATAAGATCTCTCACTCATAGCTCCATCATGTCATGGTTGGATGGCCAACCATCTACTCTGAGATTCCCGTCTGACTTGTCCAAGCGTATCGGGCCTCATCTTATTTTCATTATGGAAAATTATTTCGATGGGGCACAACAAGATGGTGTTTGCGGTTGCGGGGCTTGGATTAAGCTTCAGGGGGTAGAAAGATATCACATTTGTTGGAATGGTGGCCATGGTTCAGGCAATAAAGCCGAACTGATGGCACTGTGGAGTGGGTTAATGGTTCCTCATAACCTTAATTTTCCTAATATTCATGTATACCGGGACTTCAAAATGATCATAAATGGCATCTCTAGTGTATATGCTCTCCGCATTAATGGTATACAGGTATGGATTGATAGAACTAAATACCTTATGTTGAAGTTTCACGAAGTGTCTTTGAATCATGTGTACAGAGAAAATAACTCTCGGGCAGATATGTTATCTAAAAAAGGCCTTTCTCTACCCTTCGGCGATATTCTGATATCCTATTTTAAGGACTCACAGTTGATCATCTCTTTTCATTTTCCGGTGCCATAGTACTGACATGCCGTCTACTGCAAGCGAGCCGACTATGTTTTATTTTATTCCTCTTTTTTTATAATTTTGTGCTCCTCTCATAGTTTCCTTAGTTTTATGATGATGTGTTTCCATTTCCAGCTACTATATATATATGCTACACTGATTTTTGGCTTCGGGATGACTCACCCTTATAAGTATCCTGAATTGGATTGTTATGCTTTTCAACTTTATTTTGAATTTTGGAATGGGGGGCTCTATCGTTGATTTGGATCCGTTGCATTGATCCTGGTACAGTGGCTATTTGATAGACATGTATGGTTTTCCTTTTCTTGCAATCTCATGTGATAATGTTATATGCTTAATGCTCTCTCCTGTTACAGGATGATGGATTAGATATGCCACATGGTTTTCTTCCTTGCTACCAGTTGATAGCTGGGATAATTGTATTTGCATATGTATTGTTCTTAATAGAATCAACATTTTTTCTTTATGGGAGAAAATACATAGAGATGATGCTATAGTGTATGTTAACTATTTTACGGGCATACTCGACATCGCTTCGCAATCCATTGCTTCCTTGTGTTGGATATGTGCCGGTCTAGTGAAACTCTCTCATCGCTCAGGCTGCTGATGATGCACTTTTTATAATCGTAACTTATATTTGGTCTTCTTTCTTCATTTCCATAATAACAATAACACAAATCTCTCGCTGCTCAGGCCACTGATGATGCACATTTTATAATCGTAACTTATATTTGGTCTGCTTTCTTCATTTCCATAATAACAATAACACAACTCTCTCACCGCTCAGGCCACTGATGATGCACGTTTTATAATCGTAACTTATATTTGATCCGATTTCTTCATTTCCATAATAAAAAATAAATATGCGACATAAAAGCTTGCAAGGGGAACTCGAAATTGTAGTAAATTCATTGCAGGAATGATAATTTGTTTTGGATGTGAGCAGGGATGGAATTTGACTGGAAATTGGCAGTCACATGGTGATTTGTTCGTCAAATATTGGCAATTTGATTTTCCTCCTAATTTGTTTTTCGATGTGAGTAGGGATGCAATTTGATCGGCAATTGGGAGTCAAATGGTGATTTGTTCATCAAATATTGGCAATTTGTATTTCCTTTTGATCGGCAATTGGCAGTCACATGGTGATTTGTTGATCAAATATTGACAATTTGTTTTTCCTTTTCCATTTTTTAATATTTAAAGGTATTAATATTTTAGAGTATTAATTAGTTATAAAACCAATCTAATTTATACATATTTCAGATTTGAAATTCTTACACTACACTAGATATTAAGTTGTATTTGTTTCAGTTCCTAGAATAAAGAAGTCATCCCGAGATTGTGAAACTGAATTTTTTAGTTTTTGATCCTTTGTTCCGACTGGTATGCGCGTTTGTTTTTTTGGCGTCTTACCATGGTTCATTATGTGTATGTTTTTTGGGGGGACTTTACATGGTTCATTCTTTTAGAATAAAATTGATGTGGTTAAAAAGTGATCATTGAATTTAACATTGTTTGAGCATTTAAGGAATTTTCAAAATATAGAAAGGTATTTATATGATAAAAATTAATTTAAAAAATTATTATGATATTAAATTTAATTATGTTTTGTATTACATTTGGGATGTTGAGAAATTTTTTTTTTTCTATTTTTTTTTTCTTTGCAATATATCAATAATTTTTAATCTGCGAAAAGAGATGTGATCAGGTGATCATGTCTTAAGTTGAAAAAAATGCTCAAAAATGGAATTGCTCAGAATTGGTTGAAACCTGAACAACCGGATAGACCTCGTCGCTGCGATTCTAACACCGTGAACGGCAATCAAATTCGACATCGTATGAGAAAGTTATGCAGGTTTGAAGTTTTCAGTAACCTTCAAAAATCTAGTTTGACCAGGGTTGACTTTGACTTGGAAAATATTAAAAAAGAATATTCCTCAAAATATTCCCCAAAATATTCCATGGAATATTCCATCAGAGCGAATGGGTGTTCGACAAGTGTCAGCATTTAATTTGATGGAAGGTTGACTTTTTTTTGGCGAGCCAATCATGGGCTGCCACATAGCAGGCCCGAAGGCTGCCACGTGGCCCCAGGCCGTGGAAAATTGGCGTGTTAAATTTTTTTTAAGTCTGCAGGTTTGAACCCCGGACCTCCCACCAGCTAACACACGCGCCTACAGTTAGGCCACAAGGGTGGTTCTTATTAAACATTTGAATCCACGTATATTTGAAGTTTACAATGGTTTGGTTGGGAGGCAAAGGGGGCTAGCCCCTAAGGGCCAGCCCCCACATGTGATATGAACGTGCACTATAACCTTAGCCTTAAGGCCTTCTCTCCGACAGTTAAGCGGCGGTTACCCTATAGACCGCACATGTGCCCGCCTCTTGGTTACACTTTATGCCACGATAAAGAAAACATGGCTTGTTAAACGTTTTCACCAGTGATATATACAGAGGTCATGTGACCACTTTAATATGCCCTCCAAACATTTAATTTTACAACTAATGGTTCCGCCATTTTGGAGCGGCCTCAGTCATTGTCTACCAGAATTGCTAAATTAGTGCCCCTAACCGCAGTTAGCCCACATTTAGTGGGGTTTTCACTTGACATTAGACAAAATCTTGTTTTTGTCATAACTTCTCCAATATTGAGCCAATTTGGACAAAAGTTTAGTCAATTTTGGGTATTCTGAGAATTCTGGAGCCATTGGGATAGGTTGCAGAGCCAGAAAAGGTGTTTTTCAGCCATTTTTTCTTCATGAAAGCTTGGAGAGCCATTAGGGTCATGAGAGAAATGGAGCTGCATTGGGCTATACTTCACTATTTGAGGTGAAATAAAAGTCATTCTTAGCTTATTTCTACCTTCTGAATTCATTTTCACAGTTTTTTTTTCCTTTTTAGGCCTTTTTCTCACTGTATAACCAATTTGACCATCATAATATATCAAGGACATGCCCACTGGGAGCCTTGGAACCGACAGATGTAGCCCAAGAGGGGTGAACTGCCTCATCATGTTGTTGTTTGTTTATGGTAAATTTATTCTGCTGTGTATTTCAGATTAAAGTTGTTAAACAATAAATTTAAATAACATTCCCTCACACTAAAACTCATAAATAGATACCAAGAACACTTTGTTTTACTTGCAAGACCTTACAAACACTTTGCACACTTAATTTAATGGAAATGAATACTTTGAACAACAATAAAAATACTTTCATTTTCAGATCAGATGGTATCAAAGCTAAGGATTTGAGCCTTAGGAGCTATATTTTTACTCAGCATTTGTTTTGTGCAAAGATATAGTTGATTGTTTGCAAGTTTTGATGCTTACTAGGCTTAAACGCGAGAGAGGTGAAGGACACTTGGTTAGTGCACAAAGTAATCCACAACCAAGAAGGGTCAGAGAGCCACCTCCAAGAGCCATAGAAGCAGCTTCAAGCATGCCTTCAAGAGAGGGAGAAGCTCCTGAAGACATAGATCCCAAAGAAGAAGAACGGGTATTCCGAAAATCTTTCCTAGACATGACAAAGATGGTAAGGATACTCTACCAAGAAAGGAATGATAGGCTTGTTGGAGAAGGGTCTAAAAACCAGAAAGGAGAGGGTTATTCAAAAGGAAAGAAAAGTGATGACAAGTCAAAGAAGGGACACGGAGGAAATGGTGATCCACCATCCCCATCTTCATCCTCTTCCTCTACATCGTCATCCTCAACTTCGGTGAATCATCTCACAAGTATAAAACCATTGGTAAAAGTCCATTTTTAAAGCTTGATGTTAAATTTGAGTTGCCTATGTTTAACGGTGAAGTCAATGCGGAGAAACTTGACAATTGGATAAGACAACGTGAAGTTTACTAGAGGATACAAAACCTTCATGAAGATGACACCAAGATTTAGTTAGCCTCTTTAAGAATGGAAGGAGCAACACTGGTATGGTGGGAAACCAAGACCAAGGATGAAATGAAAAAACATGGTAAGATCACTTTATCATGGGCTAAATTTATTTCCGCAACTAAGCAACAATTTTATCCATTAGCTCATTTACAAAAGGCTATCATGAATTGGCAAATTTTTAGACAACTTAAGGGACAAAGTGTTCAATATTACACTCAAGATTTTAGAAGAAGGGATTTACTACTTGGAATTGATTTGCATAGTCAAGATACCTTGCTGAAATATATAGGTGGTTTACATAATTACCTTATACATACTATCCTTATGTTCAATCCTGCTAGTCTAGATGAAGTTTGTGTGCAAGTTATGCATTTAGAGGCTAGAGGTAAGCAATATTTTGATGGGAATATGGATAGTGAATTCAAAGGAAAAGGGACGAAAAGAAATGCAAACTATAGGAAAGAAAAAGGAAAGTTATTTTGTAAAAATTGTTCCAAAACAAGCCACAATGAAGACCATTGCTGGAAGCTTCATCCGAAGCTGAAACTAGAGAAATTTAAAACCAAAGATAAGGCCAAAGAAAAGGGAAACACTGTTGCAATTGTTGAACAAGACTTAGGGTTTGAATCAGGTGATGAAACTAAAAGCATAGACATGGTACTAAAGAACATAAAGGGGAAAGAGGTTGTAAATGAAACAAATCCCAGTTCTAGCACTTTAAATTGTCACATAGAAGCTCAAAATGAAGAGAGGAGGATAGAGTTGTTTCATGTGAGGATAATAGCCAAACACACAAAGATAGACACACTATTTGATAGTGGGTCTCAAGTAAATCTCATCTCAAAAGACTTATTCAAGAAGCTGAAACTTGGACCATACCTCATGCAAAGCCATATCCACTTGGGTGGATTTGCAAGGATGCTAATTTACAAGTCTCGAGAACGTGCATGTTGCGCTTCGCCATAATAGCTCATTATGTTGATTGGGTTGAATTAGATGTGGTACCTCTTGACAATACAGGTGTTGTGTTGGGTAGTCCGTACTTATATGATAGAAAAGAAATCTTCCATCGCCATGAGAACAAGTATCATCTGTTCAAGGATGGAAAAGAGTTTATTGTGAGAGCACATTGGAAGAAGCTAGAATCTTCTTTAGTCCATGCAGGGCAATTGAAAAGGCTTGTCAATGCAATTCAAAATCTGACTTTGTTGATGGTTAAGAAAAAATATTTTGTACATAAAGCTTTTCATGTTATTTCTTATGTAAATTATGATATGTTTCAGCCTGAAAGCAAGTCGTCTTTTGAAGATGACAAGATGTTGCAGAAAGTGCCTTTGGTGTCAATCAGTGCAAAGAACAAAGTGTCGGTGCAGAGTGGTGCAAGAATCCAAAAGATGGAAAAGCATGCAAGAAAAGAGGACACAAAGTTCAGCATGGGTCAATGCTGGTTTCAGAATGGCAGATCGGTATGGCGAGAAAACTTGGTTGGGATTCGACGCAAGTACTTGGCTCATTTGCCAAAAATTCGCCATGAGGACAATTGGCAAGGTGAATATCATTTTCAGTCTCCTTTGAAGTTTGAACATTGTAGAAACAGTATGATTGCTGCAAATTATAGTTTCTGTTCTGCAAATTTCAAAAATTTGCATCATGACTCAGTCAAAGTTAGCAACGGTCGGTCAACAGATTCAAGGAAGAATTTGTCTTTTTATGAGAAGCTCAATATGATGAAGTCGGGAAGATTTCAGTGGTTCAAGGTTGGAAGAGTGGAGAATCACTCTCCTCATCTTCAATTTCTGTAAATCAGAGAGCTTTTGGGGTCCAAAAGCTTCCCATTTGGGAGGTGTGATCAAGTGATCATGTCCTAAGTTAAAAAAAATGCTCAAAAATGGAATTGCTTAGAATTGGTTGAAACCTAAACGAATGGATAGACCTCATCGCTACGATTCTGGCACCATGAACGGCACTCAAATCCGACATCGTATGAGAAAGTTATGTAGGTTTGAAGTTTTTAGTAACCTTCCAAAATCCAGTTTGAACAGGGTTGACTTTGACTTGGAAAATACTAAAAAAATAATATTCCTTGGAATATTTCGAGAATATTCCTCAGAATATTCCCCAAAATATTCCATGGAATATTCCATCAGAGCGAATGGGCATTCAATAAGTGTCAGCATTTAATTTGATGGAAGGTTGACTTTTATTTGGCGGGCCAATCATGGGCTGCCACATGGCAAGCCCGGAGGCCACCATGTGGCCCCAGGCCGTGGAAAATTGGCATGTTAAATTTTTTTGTAAGTCCGCAGGTTTGAACCCCATACCTCCCGCCAGCTAACACACCTGCCTACCGTTAGGCCACAAGGATTAAACATTTGAATCCACGTATATTTGAAGTTTACAATGGTTTGGTTGGGCGGCAAAGGGCCCCTAAGGGCCAGCCCCCACATGTGATATGATCCTGCGCTATAACCTTGTCCTTAAGGCCTTAGCTCCGATAGTTAAGCAGTGGTTACCCTATAGACCACACATGTGCCCGCCACTTGGTTACACTTTATGCCACGGTAAATAAAACGTGGTTGTTAAACATTTTCACCGGCGGTCTATACGAAGGTCATGTGACCACTTTAATACGCCCTCCAAACATTTAATTTTACAACTAACGGTTCCACCATTTTGGAGTGGCCTCAGTCATTTTTTACCAGAATTGCTAAATTAGTGCCCCTAACTGCAGTTAGCCCACATTAGTGGGGTTTTCACTTGAGATTGGGCATAATCTTGTTTTTGTCATAACTTCTCCAATATTGAGCCAATTTGGATGAAATTTGGTCAATTTTGGGTATTTTGAGCATTCTGGAGCCATTGGGATAGGTTGCAGAGCCAACAGATGTGTTTTTTAGCCATTTTTTCTTCAGGGAAGCTTGGAAAGCTATTAGGGCCATGAGGGAAATGGAGCTGCATTGGGCTATAATCCACTTTTTGAGGTGAAATAAAAGTCATTCTTAGCTTATTTATACCTTTTGAATTCATTTTCACAGCTTTTTTTTCCTATTTAGGCCTTTTTATCATTGTATAACAAATTTTAGCATCATAATATATCAAGGACATGCCCATTGGGAGCCTTGGACCTGACAGATGTAGCCCAGGAGGGGTGAACTTCCTCATCATGTTGTTGTGTGTTTATGGTAAAGTTATTTTGTTTTGTATTTCAGATTCAAGTTGTTAAACAGTAAATTTAAATAACATTCCCTCACACTTAAACTCATAAACAGTTACCAAGAACACTTTGTTTTACTTGCAAGACAGGCTTACAAACACTTTGCACACTTAATTTAATGGAAATGAATACTTTGAACAACAGTACTAATACTTTCATTTTCAGATCAAGATGTGTAATTGTTGAAGGCTTTCTATTTCAACTTAAGCTTGATGAGGATTTGTTGATTTTTTTTTTAATTGAGGGTTTATATTGGTTTTCAATGGAATATCCTTAGTCTTGATGCTTATCAACGGTTGTAGTCTATTACAGAGTTGGTTAGGTTGCATTGAATATAATTTAAAAAATTATATTCCTGTCACTTGACTCTTTGCCCACTAATTTCCTAGGGATTTGAGATTATTCCAATTCTAATAAGTTCCTCCATGATAATTTTATCATTATCATTTATAAAACTCATTTATATATAAGAAAATTGTATTTAGCAAAATGCTCCATTACTTTTACTAGATTTTAAAAATTAGATTCATGCCATGGAGCTCCCCACCCACCAATTTTCTAAGAATTTGAGGTTATTCCAATTATAATAAGTTCCTCCATGATAAGTCTATCATTATTATTTATAACACTCATTTATATATAAGAAAATTGTATTTAGCAAAATGTCCCGTTACTTTTACTAAATTTAAAAAATTAGATTTGTGTCATAGGGCTCCCCACTCACAAATTTTCTAGGGATTTGAGATTATTCCAATTCTAATAATTTCTTCCATGATAAGTTCCTCATTATTATTTATAGCATTCATCTATATATAAGAAAATTTTATTTAGCAAAATGATCCATTTTACAGCAATATGTGTAATTCTTTTTTTTTTTTTAAGTTAAAGTTAACCCATAACATTTTTATACATGGTTAATCAGGTAAATGTGTGCATTAGTAAGACATTCTTCTTGTTGCAATATTTTTTGTTTGTTATGTTTATGAAGTGTTTGACTATATCAGCCACACTAATATTTTTAATATGGTTGTACTAGGTCCTACCATGTTGAACCTATAAGATATGTCCCTTTAAAAATAAATACAAAAATAAAATATTTCTTAGAAAATAATATTGACTATAATAAAAAACAAAAATCAATGTACATATTTGAAGGGCGAAATTCACATAAAAATGGCCAACCACCTTAACATAAAGACGACAGGAAGAAGCGGAGGGATGGACAGTGCTAGAGGCCATGAAATAGTGAAGATGGTAGCTACGAGGACAGTTGGAAAAACCAGAAGCGAGGACGGTTGGTAGAGTAATGGTGCCAAAGAGTTGGATGTAGGCCTTAATACCTCCCTCGCGTGAGCCATGCATGGCCATGTGGTCGTGCCAGCTGCCTCGCGGAGGAGCGACCAAGCTATGCAGTTGAAAAGACACCCTCATCCAGAAATTTGAATGGTTTTAATTAAAAACATTATAAAATATTAATATTTACACTCTAGTCATACTAGTTGATATTACAATCAATTATGAAAGAGATGTGGTAAAAATATTTCACTCTCATTCTTAGTGGTAAATAATTTTTTTTTATCTACGTAAACTTTATTTAACATTATAAAGAGAGAATAATTTTAAAAAATCATATATATATATATATATATATATATATATATATATATATATATATATATATATATATATATATATATATATATATATATATATATATACTCTGGTTAGAAAAACATTATGTATATATATATTATATAAAGTATGTGAAATCCAATAAAAAAATTGTTGAAATTGTCACATAAATTTTCAATCAAGGCATTAAATCCATTTATGCATTCAAAAATGTAATTTAAATATATATATATAATGAAGCACCAAGAGGGTTTAATTTTTTTTATATTTTGCATTAAAAAAAAAAATGTCTCTCAAGAAATTTGATTTTTTTGTATTTTTTTTAGATATGTGGTTAAGATGAAATTATACTAATTTTTAATATATTCATGTAAATCTCTAAATTATTTAGATAAATTATCCATCTTTAAAATTTACTGATTTGATTTCCAAAAAGATTATTAATATAAACTTAAATATATTACTATTAAAGACATTATTCTCTCCTATTTATAATTATATAATTATTTATATTTATTTGATAAAAAGTTGAAAAACAAGTTTTTATTTTCATAAATATTTATTATAAAATAATAATAATAAATGAAGTAAAATGACTTTTTTTAATAAGAAAAAAATTTATAAAAAATTAAGAACATTCTTCTCTTATCTAGTTATTTATACTTATTTGGTAATAAATTAAAAATATTTATGAGAAAAGGAAAAAGTAAAATGATCCTTTTTAAATTCAAGAAAAAAAAATTATAAAATCTTCAAACACACTTGAGAAATTTTCAAACTATTTTTAATAACATTCTTTTCATATTTATAATTTTATACACATTTATTTAATAAAAAGTTGGAAAAAGTTTTTTATTTTATAAAAAATGGCAATTTTTAACTTTAAAAAATAGAAAAACTTTTATGTTTTATATTTAAAAGGATGAAAAATATTTCAAAAACATCTACACATTTAACTTATAAAAATAAAAGAATGAAAAAGTAAAATGACCGCATTTAAATTATAAATAAAATATCTTTAAAACACATTATTGTTATATATCTAAAAGAGCTAAATATCTTAAAAACACTTTATTATTCTATATCTAAAAGAGCTATGACGCTTAAAAACATGTTCACCAAACTAAAATAATTAAGATTGACAACCATGGTCTAATTTTTTAAAAGAAAGTAAGAAAGCTAAATAAATTATTTTTTGCATTAAATTATTATTTTTTAATTAAAGATATATGCAACTAATTATGATATTAAGATAATAAAAACAAAATTTTTAAAAAATATAAATTAATTTTTTTTAATATTTAAAAATAATAATAATAATAACTAAAAATGTAATGCTTTTGGTTTAAATAAACGTATAAAAATAAATAGGTTGATAGATTAATGGGTTAGGGGTAAGTTAATAATTAGTTATATTTTTGCATGGAGTATGGGCTTACCTTCTAATAATTTTAGACAATTCTAAGTCTTTCTCCAAAGAATTAATTTAATCTTTCTTCTAAATTCACACAAACACTCCATATTTTGCATGGATCAAAGATGTATTTTTTCTAGCCTTTATTTTTATTCCTAGCAAACTTAATTCCTTGGATGAAAGCTATGAGAATATTGTACAACTATAGCCCATGACATTTAACATGCATACATCCTTCCAACCCATCCCATAAGTAATCATTAAAGTGGACATTATAAAACCCAATATTATAAACCTTAAGATTAATACATTAAATCCTATGATTATAAACCCATAATTAATATTATAAACCCTAATATTATAAATCTCAATATAATAAACCCTAACATCAATAATGTAAACACTAATATTATAAACCCTAAGTTAAATATATTAAACTCTAGAAATATAGACACTAAGATTAATATTATAAACCCTAGGACTATGAACCCTATGATTTTTATTATAAGCTCTTAGATTAATATTATAAACTCTAAGACTACTATAATAAATTCTGATTTTAAAATGTCGTAATGTGACATTGAAAAATTACATTGTAATGTAACATTGCAACGATGATTGTCACATTACCACAATACTTATAACAATACCAAATTAGAAATTTTTTAAGTATATTAAATCCTAATTTTATAATATCACTATATTAAATCCTAATATTATATAATCAAATATAATAAACCCTAAAATTAATATCATAAAACACAAATTATAAACCATATATATAGTTGGATGAAATGACTGTAAAATACAATTTACCAACAAAATAAAACACGCAATATCATATTGCACCGTCACCTAAGATATGCATCATTAACAAAGATCCGATCAATTGTTACTCCAAGTGATATATATGAAACATAATATCACCAAAAATATGTCAAAATAGGTTACAACCGATTCAATTTATGTGTAAGTGATACATATGAAACATACTCTCAGCAAATATGCCGGTTTTTTTTTCCCGAAAATTACGTTTTCCACAGGATTTATGAGAAAATTGCACATCAGGAAAACAATTTTGGAGTACATTTTAGAATTTTTTTTTTTTTTTTTTTTATAATGTGGGTAAGAGTTTGTTTTTTTACAAATAAATAAGTTATTTTTATGGATCATCAAAAAAGTAATTATAAATGATTTGATTTTTCTTAAATAACAATAATAAATTAATCTGTATTAATAGTAGTTAATAATAATTATTTTATTATTAAGTTAATAATTAAATTATCATAAATTTTCAGAAAAATATATATATAATAAAATTTGAAATAAACATCAGTGAAGTTTTCCAATGTCTTATCATGATAGCCTTCTTGATCTTCTTAGCCAATACCTCTACCAACTTTTCATGCGCTGCCACCAAACCATCTATGGGGGGCCAAGAAGTCATTTTTAGCATTTCTTTAGTGTGGTATGTCCAACAGTGATCAAATTTGAAGGGCAGGTTTGAATTTCAATTAGAAGGGCATATATTTATGTCACCCTTCCATGATGAAAAGCTTAAAAAAAAACATTTCAATTGACCACAATATATTATTTTTACATTTCATTTTCAGAAAGAAAAAACCATCAATATTTATGTTAATAAAAGATTGTTACATATACAACAGTGAAGGAAGCCCCATCTTGCATTGCTTAAATCTCTCATTGGCAATGCCAACCTAAGTCTTAAAGACACTATTATAAGAATTTGGATGGATACCACCGGGATACTCATTCAGATCTATTTTATTGATGTGAAAACACAAAAAGCTCCGAAAAGCATTATGCAATACCCATGGGGTCCCTGGCAATTCTCTTGATTGAAATTTGTTAGCATGATTTGCTTGAGTCCAGGGTTGTTTTGATTCCAGAGGAATTATCTATTATATTTCTGATATGGTTTGTCTCATGGATATCTATATCTCTTTTATATCGATTGACAAAGCTTGTTTTAAATGACAATGAGGGGCATATAAAACCTTGATTGGATTCTCATAATACAAAGAAGAGGGCATCTCATTGCTCCTATCTGGCATAGAATTTTTATTTCCGTCCATTTAAAGGGAACAAAAGAATTTATAAAAAAGTTAAAACTATAGCGCATTTATTTTCTTGCTCTTATTTGAGGATGAGATGTGCTTCTTTGTTTCATATGGTAGCCAAAGTACTCTCTGTATTTTACCCAGCTATTGTTCGATTGCTTGTCATTGTTCATTTAAAAATAAGAATGTTATTATTTTTTTTTTAAAAGAGTTGGTTGCATGCGAAGATGTGACAACTTCATTAAGGATAACTAGTTGTTAACTAGTTAAAAGACAATTTTAATTATTGTTTCAAGAAAAAGACTCAAATTATTATTATTTTTCCTGAAAATTTATTTTCATTAGTGATTAAGTATGAATAATAAATCAGTTATGAGAATGAATTTCATAAAATTAAAAGATGATGGTAAATGTTTTCCAAGAACTGGAAAGTGGTTGGGGAAAGTTGGAAACAGTTACCTGCTCCTCTGCTGATAAGAGACTGATCCTAGTGAGGAGTAGGGGTTCTGTGTTTTTTTTTTTACTAAGGAAGAGTGTGGAGTTTCCAGAGCTGGTAAAGACCAGTGGAAAAACACTCAGCAATCCCAAAAGTTATTTGTGGCACTGACTGGACTCGGCGTCCTGAGGTCACAGTAGAATATCCACTATTAACCCGTACCATCCAGAACTGGAGCTAGGGGGCAATAATAGGACGTAATCGCCTCTCTTGATGGTTGGGAGGACCACAGCTATAAACTGCGAAATTCAGATAAGTCAAAAATAACTTTATGTGTTTTAAGCACTGTAATACCTTCAATTTTGTAGGTGCACAAATATTTAATTTATTATAACAGAGTCAGAGAATACCCTACAGACTAGTGGGGAAGAATAGTAAAGTATACTGTCTGTCTTGTCTTATTTCATTCTTCTTTTATAAGTGATGCCAGAATCTGGAAAATTACTGTGAAAATAACAGTAAGTTGAGGAAGGAAACATAGAATTAGCTCTGTATTATAGCTCTAGTAATATCTTTGAAGATATTAAACAAGATCAAATATAAATCTCATTTGAAATTCTTAAAACAGAAATTAGCCATTGACAAAACTGAAAATACTGTGAAAAGAGGGAAGAAGCATTTACATTGAATTGTAATAAGTATGCATTTCTTTCCTGTCTAAGGAGTAGCAGAGAGGACTGTTGGTCAAGGCTCAGGGTGAAACCCAGCCGAGACAAATCGTCCCTCTAACCCTAGCTATACATCGACTTTAGTACAGGTGGTCCGGACACCAACAAAATAGGCATGAAGACATAAATAAAGAATATCGAGAACTGTAACTGATGTAAACAGGAGTAAAGCAGCATCGAATAAATACACTTGCAAATTGGAAATAAACTCAAAAACTATATACATCCATTGTACTGAGAAATACAGTAATGAGAATGAGAATTTATGAGAACCTTAAATAGGAAAAAAAAATGCGGTGGAAACCTAAAGCCTAAGGAAAATGGGATTATGCGTTATGTTTAAAACTATTTTACAAATTAAGAGTAATGTATTGCATTCTAAAGGAAAAAGGAAACAAATCCAGATATGATATTCTATTGCATAAACATAAATAACTAGACATTTGAGCTTAATGCAAAAATGGCACGAAAATCATTTAACCAAATTCTGTAGAGTACGTAGAAAAGAAATAGAAATTACTGTGTTAAAAATAAAGTTGTCAACCAAACCCAAACCCATGACGGCTGGAAGCGGAATGGTTCATGGAATATGTATATCAGAACCCACAACAGAACAATTTTGTCATTATAAATAAATAACTTGTATTTTTCTGAGTCAAAAGAGAACAAAGATTACAGTTGTAAACTCGGTAAGCTAGAATTTACGAGAACCAAAACTCAGAAGAATCCGATAGTCATTGTTCTATTACTTCATTGAAATTTCAATGAAAGGGGTAATGACCATATATGTAAAAACCCTTAACTAAATAAACGGAAATTGTTTGGCACTAAGCTGCAGTGATTAAAACTGAAGACCTATTACATTTGAAGAAGTGATTCTCATTAATGAAAGAATCTCAGCTAAGCTTAACACATTTAAGTCAAATTTCTTTAGATGTTTCGGTAGAGAACAAGCCCTTCGAGTAACTAGTGTACCTGGTGAAATAAGCAAGATATTGCTCGATTAAACAACAACAAAGGCAGAAAAATCCTTTGCACCCAAGAAGTGGCAAAGTAAAATCCATAAGTGTACTTGCGTTAAAAGGAAGGGATACTCAAGCGTTAATCTAAAGAGAAACGTTAAAAAAAAAAGAGAAATACCCGAACCAAAATTTCATTGAAATATAGTTTAAATATTTACCCATATGTTGTTATACCTGTCAAAGAAAATGTCAAATGAAACCTGTACATTTCCAACCTGTATAACTCGAATGTGATGGGAGACAGAGTTAATATAAGGTTCATGAACTATAAAAAAAGAAGAAGAGAAAGTTATAACATAAGTTCTATTTATGAGTGGAGCAGCTTACCAACTCGTAGTTCCGGTGCATCGAGGCATGAAGAGTGTCGAGACGAATCCTCCATCAACACGCAGAGCCACACCGAGGCAATGACAGGAGCTTCTAGCCAGAGTAACAGAGCCTCCAGGGAGATCAAACGGAAAGACCAGAATAGTGAAAGAGGAAACATCAAAGCAGATCAACACCGACAAATGAGGCTGTGGGAGGAGGACAGGGTTTTTACCCATCAGGACTCTCCTGCCGGAAATGAGAACACTATCGATTAGGGAAGGAATCGAATGACTAACCACATGACAGGTGGTCTAGTAATCCCGAGAACAATTCCAAGAAATCCTCCACAACTGTAAAATCTTAATGGCATAGTACCAACTTCCGTCATTTTCAGATGCTTTAGCCGAGGTAATTTAATGTGAAGTATCCAATAATAATCCCGAAACATATGACATCAGGGCGTATCACTTGATACATAGCAGAACGTTATATGTGATATCTTTTGCTAATGAGTATGTGTTATAACCCAGAAATGCACACTAAAATATGCGGATAGCGCATTTAAGAGCTTAAACAATGATATTATCAATTAGAAAATCTAACGTTTGGTAAAAAATTTATGTAAGTATTGTAAAAAAAATTTAGTTGGTATGTTACAAGTGGTATCAAAGTGGCGTTCCTACGCTGGGACCCTAAAGGTCAACTAACAATTCATGCTGTGTGCAAAATGATGCACAGAGTTTAGAAACATAGCAAGAACATCATGAGAAAGCGAACGACGCAACAACCACCCCAGGACACCAGGGAACCCTAAACACAACTAGTTGTAAACCCCGAGATGTGGGTTCAGCTGAGTGTTGAACAACACCAACAAACCAGTAGATTGCTGGAGGAATAGCAACACCAAACCAGTTTGTTGTTGAACATAGTACAAAAATTGCAGGAAGAAATGGTTTGAGTTCGATGGGATAATGAACGATTAATGCAAGAGAAAGAGAAAATATGTTGAGATTCAACAAGATGATGAGCTTAGTGAAAAGAGTCGCCTTCACTAAGTGGGCCCGCAAGATATTTTTGGCGCAAAGTCTATTTTTAGACTATGTCTATTTTTAGACAAGTCGATCATATTCTATGAGTTGCAGGATGCTATTTGTGGATGGTTGGTCAAGTTGGAAAAATAGGTGGACTTCTATTTTTAGACATATTGGGCAGAATCGATTTTTAGATTGCCAGTCTAAAAATAGATATGTCGAATATTATTAGCTCTTAATAATATTTGGACTCTAGCTTCAGTTAAGTGCATAGATGTGGCACAGGAGCTGACAGAAGAAATTACGATATTCCTGAGGGTTTACTAGAGCTATTGCATGGATTACTTTAGTTAGAACTCATGTGACATAGTTTGGTTGAGTTGTAGAAGTATTTGGTGGAGTTGTGTTCAGTTTAACTCAGTTAGACACAGTTGAGCTAGTTGTATCTAGTCTAACTGATTGATACACTAGTGAGAGTGGTGTGAATTAATTAATAATTAATTCACTAAATATTAACTCTTTAATCAACTAAAGAATACATCAGTTAACTACAGTGCATGGACAGTTCAGCGGAGACCAGTGGAGAGGTAGGTGAAAGAGCAAGTGTGACTATCAGTTGTGACTATAGTGATGCATTGATTGCATCCAACATTCAGTGGAGATGCCAATGAGGATTTCGTAGTGCAAGCCAAGTGGATTTGAGTTCATTCAGAGCCATTCTTTAGTAGGGATTGCGCAGTAGAGGCAGGCTAGCAGGTGGCAGAGATCAGTGCATGGATTTGCTAGATCAGACCTGATTAGTGTGTAGCAATTGTATTGTACTGAGAGCTTGACATGTTCAGCTTTGTATGAGGATTTTTACATGATATCTATGACATATATTATATACAGATAGTTGGGGTTTTTAACTTCAGGCTTTCCCATTAAATCACTATGTTAATGTGTGTGAATTTTTATGGTTTCATGTGTGCATTGCAATTGTGTTAATTTCCGCATGTGATGATCAATGGTGGAATATATTATGTATTGTGCATGAAGTAAAATAGTGTATGATTAGGATAATCTTAGACATATAACATATCAGTTACATAATTTCTACAAGATACTCAAAATTCTGTCAGATAAACAAAATCAAGGAATGGAACATCCCAGTGTTGATAGGGACATGTAAGACGATGATGAACAACAAACAAGGGAACATACCACTGACAGAGTGGAGATAAGCCCTTATCAGCTAAGTAATAAAAATAAAAACTACAATGAGGCAGAATATGGCAATGTGTCAGATCAACAAGAGGTTAAGAAGCAGAAAGTAGAGCTTTAGGGGGAGTTTCGAAAAATAAAACCACCAACATTTGATGGTGAAGTTGAGGAAGTGGCAGAAGCATTGTTAATAAACATGAAAAAGTACTTCCAGGTGTATGAGTATAGCAGTAACCTAAAGGCCAGATTGGCCATATACTAGTTAAGAGAGAAAGCCACTATGTGGTGGGAAGAGGTGAAAAATGTTCGCAACATTGAAGAGCAAGATGTTACTTGGGAAACATTCCAGCTATACTTTAAAGACAAGTACTTGAAATAATGTTTATATCATGAAAAATCAAAGGAATTCCATGACTTGAGGTTAGGACAGATGACTATGGATGAATATATCACCAATTTCACCTCCCTGTTACGATATGTTCCATACCTTCGAGAGAAAAAGGCTAAGGTGCAGAGATTTTTAAGCAACCTGCCAGTGCACATGAAAGAACGAATTGAGTTTGTGGATCCTAAAACCATGTACGAAGCCATTCGTAAAGCACAAATGTGCTATCAGCAGTCCAAGGCTAAAGGAGAGATTGGAAAAATTTGGCAGCCGAAGAAAGGACAGAAAAGTACCTCGAGCTTCAAAGGCACCAAAAGCAGTAACTTTAAGAATTTTGCGCGTAATTCTGTCAGTAAACAGTTTGGCAGAAATCACCAGAGAACTAGATGGCCAGCAAAAGAAAAACCTACAGAAGCATCCAGCAAGCCTGAGCAAGGACAGGTGACCAAGCCACCCCTACATTGTTGGGGGTGTGGAGAGGCACACTACTACAAAAGATGCCTGCAGCGAGTAAAAAATGACACAGTTGCAAACTTGCAGGAAGCTTCTATGGTAGGTGATGTGGCGCAAAGCATTCCTCGAATCAACACGACATTGGAGGATCGACAGGCAGATTATCAGCTGACAATGATTGAGCTAGAAGGTAAATTATTGTCCCAATCCATTTCTATTTTGGTAGACCCACGTGCGAGTCTAAGTTATGTTAGTCCCAAAATAGTGGAAACGTGCAAATTGAAAGAACAGAAATTTAAAAACTCGTGGCTGGTATAGCCAGTCACTGGAGAAAAATGAAAGGTAACTGCCAAAATTCCAAACTGTACTTTGGAAATTTCAGAACAGAAATTACAAGTAGACCTGAACATACTGCCATTAGGGTCCTACGATGTTTTGTTGGGCATGGACTGGCTAGAAAAACATTGGACCTTAGTGGACTGCAAGGAAAATATTATTTATTACCGAATGTAGGATGGAACATGCAAGGAGATTCAGGGAGTCAGGAAGCCATTACAACTACATCCAATTACTGCATCCCAAATGAATAAATGTATAAGAAAGGGATGCCAAATATATGCTATTCAGGTGGGATATGCGGATTCCAAGGAAAAGTCACCTGGATTACCACCAAGGCGAGATATTGATTTTACTATAGAGATGATGCCAGGAGCGTCACCTGTGTCATGGGCTCCTTACAGAATGAGTATTCCAGAATTAACTGAATTAAAAATGCAATTACATGAATTTCTAGGCAAGGGTTACACTCGTCCACATCTGTCCCCTTGGGGAGCACCAGTGTTGTTCGTGAAGAAAAAGGACGGAACCATGCGAATGTGCATGGATTATAGACAACTTAACAAATTGACAGTTAAGAATAAGTATCCATTACCAAGGATTGATGATCTCTTTGATCAAGTGAAGGGAGCCACATTGTTTTCCAAGATAGATTTAAGATCTGGATATCACCAGATTCGAATCAAGGATGAAGACATTTGCAAGACAACATTCCATACCAGGTATGGGCATTATGAATTTGTGGTTTTACCCTTTGGGTTAACAAATGCACCAACAACCTTTATGAGGTTAATGCATGGAATCTTCCATCGTTTCCTGGATAATTTTGTACTTATATTTATAGATGATATTTTAATCTATTCTAAAAACTAGGAAGAGCATAAGGAGCATTTGAGAATGGTGCTGAAATGCTAAGAAAACACCAGATGTACGCTAAATTAAACAAATATGATTTCTTGAAAACAGAAATCGAGTATTTAGGATATGTTATTTTAGCAGAAGGAATTGTTGTTGATCCAATGAATATCAAGACCATCATGGAATGGCAAGTTCCCTAGAATGTGGCAGACATTCGATCCTTTATGGGATTAGCTGGGTATTACCGAAGATTTATTGAAGGATTTTCTAGAATTTCCTTTCCTATTACTTCTTTGCAGAGGAAAGGAAAAATTTTCAAGTGGACTATTGAATGTCAGAACAGTTTTAAGAAGTTGAAACAGCTTTTGACCACTGCACTTGTGTTAAGGGTAGTTGATCCCAACAAAGAATTTGAAGTGTGTACAAACGCAAGTAAAGAAGGTGTTGGAGTAGTTCTATCCTAAGAAGGCAAAGTAGTGGCCTACGAGTCTAGAAAGTTAAAGGATCACGAGAAAAGGTACTCAGCCTATTATCTGGAATTAACAGCAGTAGTACATGCGCCCCGGGTATGGAGACACTACTTGCTAGGTAAAAAATTTTTATTAAAGAAGTTTTACTAGTTACTTCAAGCAAGCTAATTTAAACTCTAGACAAGCAAGATGGAATAACTTTTTTCTAAGCGAATTTGACATGGACATAGAACACGTAAAAGGTAAGGAGAACCGGGTGGCTGATGCTTTAAGTAGGAAGTTGCATTGTGTTTATGAGCTTTCCTACAATCAGCTTGAAAGTAGATTCTTAGATCAAGTAAAGGAAGAAGCAAAAAGAGATCTGGAATACCAATTCCTATGGCAGCAAATGGAAGAAACCAAAAAGCAAGTACTTCTGAGTATGGAGTAAATGATGATCATATGTTAAATTTTAGAGGTAAGGTGTATATACCAAACCGTATGGACCTAAAGGAACTGATAATGAATAAGTACCATCGTAGCAATTAAGCAGGTCATCCGGGATGCCAGAAAATGTTGACTGCAATCAGGAAGGTATATTTCTGGCCTGGTATGCATAAATATATTGCTGAGTATTTCAGTAAATGTTTGGAGTGTTAGTAGGTGAAGGTGGAGCATCGACATCCCACAGGATTGTTGCAGCCCATACCTGTACCTGAATGGAAGTGGGAGGTGATATCCCTGGACTTCATTACATGCTTACTGCGAACAAAAAGGAAAAATGACTCCATCATGGCGGTAGTGAACAGATTGAGTAAATCTGCACACTTTATACCAGTGCAGTCTACTTACAAGACTGTACAGATAGTAGACATATTCATGAAGGAAATTTTCAGGCTGCATGGCATATTGAAAACGGTTATCTTAGACAACGATGTTAAGTTTACCTCAGCATTCTAGAAGACTCTGTTTACATGTCTGGGGACTTAAATAAACTTTAGTACAGCTTATCATCCCCAGACCGACGGTCAAACAAAGCGAGTAAACCAAGTATTGGAAGACATGCTACGCATGTATGTAATCTAGCAACCAACCAAATGGGAAGACTATTTGCATCTTGTTGAATTTGCTTACAACAATAGTTACTAGGAGTCCCTGAAAATTAGTCCTTTTGAGGCCTTTTATGGGAGGCAGTGTCACACACCCATAAATTGGAGTAGCCTCGAGACAAAATTAATGTTGGGACCCGATATGCTTGCAGAAATGGAATTAGAAGTAAAGAGAATAAGACAAAATCTGAAGGCTGCTCAAGATCGGCAAAAGATCTATGCATAAAAAAAGAGGTCTTATCGGGAATTCGAAGTGGGAGACCATGTGTATGTGAGGATCAAACCTAAGAGGAGTACCTTGTAGTGGACCTCTTGTGCCAAGTGGGCTCCCAGGTTCTGTGGACCTTTCCAATTTTGGAAAGGGTAGGACCTGTTGCCTATCGGCTGGCTTTACCCAGTCACATACGAGTACACAATGTGTTTCATGTGTCCCTATTGAAGCGTTATGTGCATGATGCAAAACACGTAATATATTGGCAAAATATATAGGTAGGTTAGAGTTAAAAATTCTAACTTGAGATATGTTTTATTTATGAGAAAATGACATGGAAATTTGTTGTTCGTAGGTAGAGCTGGACGACGAGTTTTTGGTCAAGCCACAACACATACTTGACCGGAGGGACATCATGCTCCGAAAGTGAGTCATCACCCAATTTTAAGTGCAATGGAATCACTTCGGCCCAGATGAGGCTACTTGGGAGGATGAAAGATTTGTGCGGGAAGCTTACCCAGATCTCTTTCCAGAGCTAGAGTGAAACATCGAGGACAATGTTACTTCCAGGCTTCATTAAGGATAACTAGTTGTTAACTAGTTAAAAGACAATTTTAATTATTGTTTCAAGAAAAAGACTGGAATTATTATTATTTTTTCTGGAAATTTATTTTCATTAGTGATTAAGTATGAATAATAAATCAATCATGAGAATGAATTTCATAAAATTAAAAGCTGATAGTAAAGGTTTTCCAAGAACTGGAAAGTGGTTGGGGACAGTTGGAAACAGTTACCTGCTCCTCTGAGGATAAGAGACTGATCCCAGTGAGGAGTAGGGGTTCTGTGTTTTTTTTTTTACTAAGGAAGAGTGTGGCATTTCCAGAGCTGGTAAAGACCAGTGGAAAAACACTCAGCAATCCTGAAAGTTATTTTTGGCACTGATTAGACTGGGCATCTTGAGGTCACAGCAGAATATCCATTGTTAACTCGTACCATGCAGAATTGGAGCTAAGGGGTGAGAAGATGACGTAATCGCCTCTATTGATGGTTGGGAGGACCACAGTTATAAACTGTGAAATTCAGATAAGTAAAAAATAACTTTCTGTGTTTTAAGTACTGTAATACCTTCAATTATGTAGGTGCATAGATATTTAATTTATTATAATAGAGTCAGAGAATACCCTACGGACTAGTGGGGAAGAATAGTAAAGTATACTGTCTGCTTTGTCTTATTTCAATCTTCTTTCATAAGTGATGCCAGAATCTAGAAAATTACTGTGAAAATTGCAGTAATTTGAGGAGGGAAACGTAGAATTAGTTGTGTATTATAGTTATAGTAATATCTTTAAAGATATTAAACAAGATCAAATATAAATCTCAGTTGAAATTCTTAAAAACAGAAATTAGCCATTGACATAACTAAAAATACTGTGAAAAGAGGGAAGAAGCATTTACATTGAACTGTAATAAGTATGCATTTCTTTCCTGTCTAAGGAGTAGCAGAGAGGAATGCCAGTCAAGGCTTGGGGTGAAACCCAGTCGAGACAAATCATCCCTCTAACCCTAGTTATACATAGACTTTAGTACAGGTGGTCCGGAGACCAACAGAATAGGCATGCAGACATAAATAAAGAATATCGAGAACTGTAACTAATGTAAACAGGAGTAAAGCAACATCGAATAAATACACTTGAAAATTGGAAATAAACTCAGAAACTATATACATCCATTGTACTAAGCAATACAATAATGATAATGAGAATTTCTGAGAACCTTAAATAGAAAAAAAAAGAATTATGAGGTGGAAACCTAAAGCCTAAGGAAAATGAGATTATGTGTTATGTTTACAACTATTTTACAAATTAAGAGTAATGTATTGTATTATGAAGGAAAAATGAAACAAATCCCGTTATGATATTCTGTTGCATAAACATAAATAACTAGACATTTGAGCTTAATGCAAAAAGGGCACGGAAATCATTTAACCAAATTCAATAGAGTACGCAAAAAAGAAATAGAAATTACCGTGTTAAAAATAAATCTGTCAACCAAACCCAAACCCAAGATGGCTGCAAGCAAAATGGTTCATGGAATATGTATATCAGAACCCACAACAGAACAATGTTGTAATTATAAATAAATAGCTTGTATTTTTCCAAGTCAAAAGAGAACAAATATTACAATTGTAAACCTAGTAAGCTAGAATTTTCGAGAACCAAAACTCTGAAGAATCCGATAGTCATTGTTCTATTACTTCATTGAAATTTCAATAAAAAGGGTAATGACCATATATGTAAAAACCCTTAACTAAATAAATGGAAATTGTTTGGCACTAAGCCGCAGTGATTAAAACTGAAGACCTATTACATTTGAAGAAGTGATTCTCAGTAATGAAAGAATCTCAGCTAAGCTTAACACATTTAAGTCAAATTTCTTGAGAAGTTCCAAGAGGGAACAAGCCCTTCGAGTAACTAGTGTACCTAGTGAAAGAAGCAAGATATTGCTCGATTAAACCACAGCAAAGGCAGAAAAATCCTTCGCACCCAAGAAGTGGCAAAGTAAAATCCAGGAGAGTGTACCTTCGTTAAAAGGAAGGGATACTCAAGCGTTAATCTAAAGAGAAACGTTAAAAAAAAGAAGAGAAATACCTGAACCAAAATTTCATTGAAATACAGTTTAAATATTTACCCATATGTTGTTATACCTGTCAAAGAAAATGTCGAATGAAACCTGTAGATTTCCAACCTGTATAACTCGAATGTGATTGGAGACAGAGTTAATCTAAGGTTCATGAACCGTACTTAAACAAAAAGAGAAAGTTATAACAGAAGTTTTGTTTATGAGTGGAGCATCTTACCAACTCGCAGTTTCGGTGCATCGAGGCATGAAGAGTGCTGAGAGGAACCCTCCATCAACACGCGGAGCTACATCGAGGCAACGACAGGAGCTTCTAGCCATAGTAACAAAGCCTCCAGGTAGATCGGATGGAAAGACCAGAATAGCGAAAGAGGAAACATCAAAGCATATCAACACCGACAAATGAGGTTGTGGGAGGAGGATGGGGTTTTTACTCATCAGGACTCTCCCACCGGAAATGAGACCACCATCGACCAGGGAATGAATCGAACATCTATCCACATGACAGGTGGTCTAGTAATCCCGAGACCGATTCCAAGAAATCCTCCACAGCTGTAAAATATTAATGGCGCAATACCAACCTCCGTCACTGTCAGATGCTTTAGCTGAGGTAATTCCATGCGAAGTATCCAATGCTAATCTCGAAACATATGACAGCAAGGCGTATCACTTGATACATAATATAACGTTATATGTGATATGTTTTGCTAATGAGTATGTGTTATAAGCCAGATATGCACACTAAAATATGCGGATAGCGCATTTAAGAGCTTAAACAATGATGTTATCTATTAGAAAATCTAATGTTTGGTAAATTTTTTATTTAAGTATTGTAAAAAAAAATTATTTGGTATGTTACAAGTGGTATCAGAGCAGCGTTCCTACGCTAGAACCTTAAGGGTCAACTAACAATTCATGCTGTGTGAAAAATGATGCACAAAGTTTAGAATCATAGCAGGAACATCATGAGAAGGGGAACAACGCAACAACCACCCCAAGACACCGAGGAACCCCAAATAAAACCAGTTGTAAACCGAGATGTGGGTTCAGCTGAGTGTTGATCAACACCAGCAAACCAGTAGACTGCTAGAGGAACAACAGCACCAAAATAGTTTGCTGTTGAACACAGTACAACAGTTGCAGGAATAAATTGTTCGAGTTCGATGGGATAACGAACGATTAATTCAAGAGCAAGAGAAGATACTCAAAATTCTGTCAGATAAACAAAATTAAGGAATGGAACATCCCAGTGCTGATAGGGAAATGCAAGACGGTGATGAATGACAAACAAGGTACATACTACTGATAGAGTGGAGAGAAGCCCTTCTCAGCGAAGTAATAAAAACAAAAGCTACAATGAGGCAGAATCTGGCAATGTGTCAGATTAGCAAGAGGTTAAGAAGCAGAAAGTAGAGCTTCAAGGGGAGTTTTGAAAAATAAAACCACCAACATTTGATGGTGAAGCTGAGGAAGTGGCAAAAGCATGGTTAATAAACATGAAAAAGTACTTCCAGGTGTATGAGTACAACAGTAACCTGAAGGCCAGATTGGCCATATACCAGTTAAGGGAGAAAGCCACTCTGTGGTGGGAAGAAGTGAAAACTGTTCGTAGCATTGAAGAGAAAGATGTTACTTGGGAAACGTTCCAGCAATACTTTAAAGACAAGTACTTGATAGAACGTTTCTATGATGAGAAAGAAAAGTAATTCCATGACTTGAGGTTAGGACAGATGACTATGGATGAATATATCACCAAGTTCACCTCCATGTTACGATATGTTCCATAAATTCGAGAGGAAAAGGCTAAGTTGCAGAGATTTTTGAGCAGCCTGTCAGTGCACATGAAAGAAAAAATTGAGTTTGTGAATCCTAAAACCATGTATGAAGCCATTCGTAAAGCACGAATGTGCTATCAGTAGTCCAAGGCTAAAGGAGAGATTGGCAAAAGTTGGCAGCCGAAGAAAGGACAGAAAAGTAACTCAAGCTTCAAAGGCACCAAAAGCAATAACTTTAAGAATTTTGTGTGTAATTCTGTCAGCAAACATTTTGGCAGAAATCACCAGAGAACTAGATGGCCAGCAGAAGAAAAGCCTACATAAGCATCCAGCAAGCCTGAGCAAGGACAGGTCACCAAGCCACCCCTACAGTGTTGGGGGTGTGGAGAGGCACACTACTACAAACACTGCCCACAGCAAGTAAGAAATGACACAGTTGCAAACTTGTAGGTAGCTTCTATGGTAGGTGATGTGGCACGAAGCATTCCTCAAATCAACGCCTCATTGGAGGATCGACAAGCAGATTATCAGCCGACAATGATTGAGCTGGAAGGTAAATTACTATCCCAATCTGTTTCTATTTTGGTAGACCCAGGTGCGAGTCTAAGTTATGTTAGTCCCAAAACAGTGGAAACGTGTAAATTGAAAGAACAAAAATTTAAAAAATCGTGGCTGGTACAGCTAGCCACTGGAGCAAAACAAAAGGTAACTACCAAAATTCCAAACTGTACTTTGGAAATTTCAGAACAACAGTTACAAGTAGACCTGAACATACTGCCATTAGGGTCCTACGATGTTTTGTTGTGCATGGACTGGCTAGAAAAACATTGGACCTTAGTGGACTGCAAGGAAAATATTATTTATTACCGAATGCAGGATGGAACACGCAAGGAGATTCAGGGATTCAAGAAGCCATTACAACTACGTCCAATTACCGCATCCCAAATGAATAAATGTATAAGAAAGGGATGCCAGATATACGCTATTTAGGTGGGATATGCGGATTCCAAGGAAAAGTCACCTATGATGGAAGATATACCAGTGGTGCAAGATTTCATGGATATTTTTCCAGAAAATATTCCTGGATTACCACCAAGGTGAGATATTGATTTTACTATAGAGCTGATGCCAGGAGCGTCACCTGTGTCAAGGGCTCCTTACAGAATTTGTATTCGAGAATTAACTGAATTAAAAATCCAATTACAGGAATTGTTGGACAAGGGTTACATTCGTCCAAGTGTGTCCCCTTGGGGAGCACTAGTGTTGTTCGTGAAGAAAAAGGATGGAACCATGCGAATTTACATGGATTATAGACAACTTAACAAATTGATAGTTAAGAATAAGTATCCATTACCAAGGATTGATGATCTGTTTGATCAAGTGAAGGGATCCAGAGTGTTTTCTAAGATAGATTTAAGATCTGGATATCACCAGATTCGATTCAAGGATGAAGACATTTTCAAGACAGCATTCCGTACCAGGTACGGGCATTATGAATTTGTGGTGTTACCCTTTGGGTTAACAAATTCACCAACAACCTTTATGAGATTAATGCATGGAATCTTCCATTCTTTCTTTTATAATTTTGTACTTATATTTATAGATGATATTTTAATCTATTCTAAAAAATAGGAAGATAATAAGGAGAATTTGAGAATGGTGTTGGAAATGCTAATAAAACACCAGGTGCACGCTAAATTCAGTAAATGTGATTTCTTCAAAACAGAAATCCAGTATTTAGGCCATGTTATTTCAACAGAAGGAATTGTTGTTGATCTGAAGAAGATCAAGACCATCATGGAATGGCGAGTGCCCTAGAATGTGGCAGACATTCGATCCTTTATGGGATTAGCTGGGTATTACATAAGATTTATTGAAGGATTTTCCAGAATTTCCTTTCCTATTACTTCTTTGTAGAGGAAAGGGAAAGTTTTCAAGTGGACTATTGAATGTCAGAACAATTTTGAAAAGTTGAAACAATTTTTTACCTCTGCACCTGTGTTATGGGTGGTTGATCCCAAAAAATAATTTGAAGTGTGTACAGACGCAAGTAAAGAAGGTGTCGGAGCAGTTCTATCCCAAGAAGGCAAAGTAGTGGCCTACGAGTCTAGAAAGTTAAAGGATCACGAGAAAAGGTACTCAGTCTATGATCTAGAATTAACAGCAGTAGTACATGCGCTCCGGGTATGGAGACACTACTTTCTGGGTAAAAAGTTTGTATTAAATACATATCATAGCAGCTTGACTAGTTACTTCAAGCAAGCTAATTTAAACTCTAGACATGCAAGATGGAATGCCTTTCTAAGCGAATTTGACATGGACATCTAGCACGTAAAAGGTAAGGAGAACTGGGTTGCTGATGCTTTAAGTAGGAAGCTGCATTGTGTTTATGAACTTTACTACAATCAGCTTGAAAGTAGATTCTTAGATCAAGTAAAGGAAGAAGAACAAAGAGATTCGGAATACCAATTCCTATGGCAGCAAATGGAAAAAACTAGAAAGCAAGGAAGTACTTCTGAGTATGGAGTAAATGATGATCATATGTTAACTTTTAGAGGTAAGGTGTATATACCAAACTGTATGGACCTAAAGGAACTGATAATGAATGAGTACCATCACAGCAATTATGCAAGTCATCCGGGATACAAGAAAATGTTGAATGTAATCAGGAAGGTATATTTCTGGCCTGGTATGCGTAAAGATATTGTTGAGTATTTGAGTAAATGTTTGGAGTGTCAGCAATTGAAGGTGGAGCATCGACATCCCACAGGATCGTTGCAGCCCATACCTATACTTGAATGGAAGTGGGAGGTGATATCCCTAGACTTCATTACATGCTTCCTGCGAAAAAAAAGGAAAAATGACTCCATCATGGTGGTAGTGGACAGATTGAGTAAATCTGCACACTTTATACCAGTGCAGTCTACTTACAAGACTGTACAGATAGCAGACATATTCATGAAGGAAATTTTCAAGCTGCATGGCATACTGAAAATGGTTATCTCAGACAGGGATGTTAAGTTTACCTCATCATTCTAGAAGACTCTGTTTACAGGTCTGGCGACTCAAATAAACTTTAGTACAACTTATCATCCCCAGATCAACGGTCAAATAGAGTGAGTAAACTAGGTATTGGAAGACATGCTACGCATGTATGTAATGCAGCAGCGAACCAAATGGGAAGACTATTTGCAACTTGTTGAATTCTCAGACAACAATAGTTACTAGGAGTCCCTGAAAATGAGTCCTTTCGAGGCCTTGTATGGGAGGCAGTGTCGCACACCCATAAATTGGAGTAGCCCTGAAACAAAATTAATGTTGGGGCCCGAGATGCTTACGGAAATGGAATTAGAAGTAAAGAAAATAAGACAAAATCTAAAGGTTGCTCAGGATCGGCAGAAGATCTATGCAGACAAAAAGAGGTCTTATCAGGAATTCGAAGTGGGAGACCATGTGTATGTGAGGATCAAACCCAAGAGGAGTACCTTGCGGTGGACCTCTTGTGCCAAGTTGGATCCTAGGTTCTATGGACCTTTCCAAAATTTGGAAAGGGTAGGACCTGTGGCTTATCGGTTGGCTTTACCCAGTCACATACAAGTACACAATGTGTTTCATGTGTCCCTGTTGAAGCGTTATGTGCATGATGCAAAACACGTAATACATTGGCAAAATATACGAGTAGGTTAGAGTTCAAAATCCAAACTTGAGATATGTTTTATTTATAAGAAAATGACATGGAATTTTTTTTTTCGCAGGTAGAGTCGAACGACGAGTTTCTGGTCAAGCCGCAACAAATATTTGACTGGAGGGAAATCTTGCTCGGAAAGCAAGTCATCACCCAGGTTAAAGTGCAATGGAAGCACTTCGGCCTGGATGAGGCTAATTGGGAGGACGAAAGATTTGTGCGGGAAGCTTACCCAGAGCTCTTTTCAGAGCTAGAGTGAAACATCGAGGACAATGTTACTTCCAGGGGGGGAAGTTGTGACAGCTTCATTAAGGATAACTAGTTGTTAACTAGTTAAAAGACAATTTTAATTATTGTTTCAAGAAAAATATTGGAATTATTATTATTTTTTCTGGAAAGTTATTTTCATTAGTGATTAAGTATGAATAATAAATCAATCACGAGAATGAATTTCATAAAAGTAAAAGTTGATGGTAAATGTTTTCCAAGAACTAGAAAGTGGTTGGGGACAGTTAGAAACAGTTACCTGCTCCTCTGGGGATAAGAGACTGATCCCAGTGAGGAGTAGGGGTTCTGTGTTTTTTTTTTTACTAAGGAAGAGTGTGGAGTTTCCAGAGCTGGTAAAGACCAGTGGAAAAACACTCAGCAATCCTGAAATTTATTTTTGGCACTGTCTAGACTGGGCATCCCGAGGTCACAACAAAATATCCACTGTTAAACCGTACCATCCAGAACTGGAGCTAGGGGGAAATAAGAGGACGTAATCACCTCTCTTTATGGTTGGGAGGACCACAACTATAAACTGTGAAATTCAGATAAGTCAAAAATAACTTTATGAGTTTTAACTACTGTAATACCTTCAATTCTGTAGGTGCACAAATATTTAATTTATTATAACAGAGTCAGAGAATACCCTATGGAATAGTGGGGAAGAATAGTAAATTATACTTTCTGTCTTGTCTTATTTCATTCTTCTTTTATAAGTGATACCATAATATGGAAAATTACTGTGAAAATAGCAGTAAGTTGAGGAAGGAAACATGGAATTAGTTGTGTATTACAGTTCTAGTAATATCTTTAAATATATTAAACAAGATCAAATATAAATCTCAGTTGAAATTCTTAAAAACAGAAATTATCCATGGATAAAACTAAAAATACTGTGAAAAGAGGGAAGAAAAATTTACATTGAACTGTAATAAGTATGCATTTATTTCTTGTCTAAGGAGTAGCAGAGAGGACTTCCAAACAAGGCTCGGGGTGAAACCCAGTGGAGACAAATCGTCCCTCTAACCCTAGCTATACACGGACTTTAGTACAGGTGGCCCGGACACCAACAGAATAGGCATGCAGACATAAATAAAGAATATCGAGAACTGTAACTGATCTAAATAGGAGTAAAGCAGCATCGAATAAATACACTTGAAAATTGGAAATAAACTCAAAAACTATATACATCCATTGTACTGAATAATATATTCATGAGAATGAGAATTTATGAGAACCTTAAATAGGAAAAAAAAGAAATATGCGGTAGAAATATAAAGCCTAAGGAAAATGAGATTATGTGTTATGTTTACAACTATTTTACAAATTAAGAGTAATGTATTGTATTATGAAGGAAAAAAGAAACAAATCCGGATATGATATTTTTTTGCATAAACATAAATAACTAGACATTTGAGCTTAACGCAAAAAGGGCACGAAAATCATTTAACCAAATTCTGTAGAGTACGCAGAAAAGAAATATAAATCGTTGTGTTAAAAAGAAACATGTCAACTAAACCCAAACCCAAGATGGCTGTAAGTGGAATGGTTCATGGAATATGTATATTAGAACCCACAACAGAACAATGTTGTAATTATAAATAAATAGCTTGTATTTTTCCAAGTCAAAAGAGAACAGAGATTACAGTTGTAAACCCAGTAAGCTAGAATTTCCGAGAACCAAAACTCTGAAGAATCCGATAGTCATTGTTCTATTACTTCATTGAAATTTCAATAAAAGGGGTAATGACCATATATGTAAAAACCCTTAACTAAACAAACAGAAATTGTTTGGCACTAAGTCGCAGTGAATAAAACTGAAGACCTATTACATTTCAAGAAGTGACTCTCAGTAATGAAAGAATCTCAGCGAAGCTTAACACATTTAAGTCAAATTTCTTGAGAAGTTCCGGGAGGGAACAAGCCCTTCGAGTAACCAGTGTACCTGGTGAAAGAAGCAAGAGATTGCTCGATTAAACCACAGCAAAGGCAGAAAAATCCTTCGCACCCAAGAAGCGACAAAGTAAAATCTAGAAGAGTGTACCTGCGTTAAAAGGAAGGGATACTCAAGCGTTAATCTAAAGAGAAACGTTAAAAAAAAAAGAAATACCCGAACCAAAATTTCATTGAAATACAGTTTAAATATTTACCCATATGTTGTTATACCTGTCAAAGAAAATGCCGAATGAAACCTGTAGATTTCCAACCTGTATAACTCGAATGTGATGGGAGACAGAGTTAATCTAAGGTTCATGAACTGTACTTAAACAAAAAGAGAAATTTATAACGGAAGTTCTGTTTATGAGTGGAGAAGCTTACCAACTCGCAGTTCTGGTGCATCGAGGCATGAAGAGTGCCGAGAGGAACCCTCCATCAACACGTGGAGCTACACCGAGGCAACGACAGGAGCTTCTAGCCAGAGTAACAGAGCCTCCAGGTAGATCGGACGGAAAGACCAGAATAGAAAAAGAGGAAACATCAGAGCATATCAACACCGACAAATGAGGCTATGGGAGGAGGATGGGGTTTTTACCCATCAGGACTCTCCCGCCGGAAATGAGACCACCATCGATTAGGGAAGGAATCGAGCGGTTATCCACATGACAGGTGGTCGAGTAATCACGATACTGATTCCAAGAAATCCTCCACAATTGTAAAATCTTAATGGCGCCGTACCAACCTCCTTCACTGTCAAATACTTTAGCCGAGGTAATTCAATGCAAAGTATCCAATGCTAATCCCGAAACATATGATAGTAGGGTGTACTTGATACATAGCAAAACGTTATATGTGATATGTTTTGCTAATGAGTATGTGTTATAAGCCAGATATGCACACTAAAATATGCGGATAGCGCATTTAAGAGCTTAAACAATGATGTTATCAATTAGAAAATATAATGTTTGGTAAATTTTGTATGTAAGTATTGTAAACTTTTTTTAGTTGGTATGTTACAGAAGATATCAAGAATGAAATAGGAAAGAGGAAATGAGAATGATAAAAAAGAGTTGTGCATATGCAAAGATATCAAAAGGAGTTGAATGAAATAGGAATGAAGCAAATAATGAGCCATAATCAAACCATTACATGATTTGATTCCACTTGAGAATGTAATGATGTGCGAGTGAAATTTCCAGCCAAGTCAAAATGTAAGTGCAAGGATTTCCCAGCAAAGTGCAAATGGAATGAGTGCATTATTATTAAAAACTAATTAAACACTTATTATTCACAAGTCTCAAGCTTGCTTGAAACGTCAAACTCTTTTGTGAGTCCAGAGCTTTGAAATGATGAAGAGGCTTATTGGGTAGAGAAATGGATAGGAAATTGGAAGGCCAAGAACCATGAATTCTTATAGATAGAACCTTGTTCTTCAAGCAAAGGGGGGTTCTTTTGGTCATTGTAAGCTATCTTGGTGATCAATGCAAACTATTGTTAGCTAGTTGCTGTTATAGTCTTGCAAAATGTAACTGTGTGAACTATCCTCTCTTTCTTAGCTTTATTAGTGCCTGTGGGTATGAGCATAGAAACTGCTGAGGGGTCATGGACCTCTTGTCCAAGGGGATTAGGGTTAAAGTGGGCATTTCTTAGATTTAAAATTCTCTGGTATGAAATCTGATTGGGTTTGTTTTGTAGTGCCCATGTTCTACAAAATATTTTACCATCTGTTCTACCAGTATAATCCTTATGGAGCAGTGTGGGGAAATATTGTTTGGGGGCATGTTGTTTCTAAGGATCTCATTAACTGGCATTCACTGGATTCTGCCATTGTTCTGAGTGAATGGTATGATATAAAGGGTTGCTGGTCTGGTTCTGCAACATTGCTGCCCGGGGACAAGCCTGTGATTCTCTATACCGGATGTGCCAATTCATCCCAACATGTGCAAAACATGGCCGTTCCTAAGAATATCTCTGATCCTCTTTTAAGGGAATGGGTGAAGATGCGTCAAAATCCTATTTTGATTCTAGACGATGGAATTAATGGGAGTTTCTCCAGGGATCCCACCACTGGATGGCTAGGCACGAACAACAAATGGAGAATTTTAGTTGGAAATGAGAATAATCGCAGCAGGGTGACCCTGTTATACAAAAGTGAGGACTTTGTCAATTGGGTGAAGTTCGAGCATCCTTTACATTCGTCGAATTTGACAGGAATGTGGGAGTGTCCTGATTTTTACCCTGTTCCTCTTTCTGGGACCAAAAGTCTAGACACTTCCACAAATGGGTCCTCTCTCAAACACGTTTTGAAGGCGGCAATAACATAATCGATTATTAAATAGTAGAAACTTACTTGTCCACCCAGTATCGATACCTTCCCAACACCACCAGCAGCGACAATAAAAATGGGTTGAGGAGAGCTTCACTCAAACTTTATCGAATAAATCTTATCTCGGGTACAGTGTCGATATGGCATGGCCAATTAAGAGCGCAAAAATGACATATAAAAGCCAAAAGAATAGAGCGAATAGAACAAAGAAGAGCCCTTGCACAATTTTCCAAAAGGAAAGCAAATCTTTTTATTGACAACGGGATAATGCAGCCAAGCTAGACAACTAGCTACAATAACACCAAAGTTTTTGCTGGGTTGTCTGTACTCCATTGGGAGAGTGATATAAGAACAACCCTATCGCTCCCCTACCCTTATATAACTCCCCCTACACCCAATGTTAATTTCTTTGAGTAACAAACTTGGACAGCGCAAGGAATGGATCTCGATGGCTTACTGGAACGAACAAATGCATCGAGTACAGTCGAAATATGTATGTGTGGAACATGATCGGCTAGTATATGTCTGCTGAATGCAGGATAGGTTTCTACAGGAAAATGACGCCCTAAGTGAACTCACTCTCGCTTTTTTCCTTCCACCCTTCCAACGTTTGTCGATTGTTCTAAATCTGGAATGGGTGTCGAATTTTATAGGCAAACAGTGGAGACAGAGTGAGAGAGAAAGGGTGTAAGCCCACTGCCCACTTCCTCCTCTCCCTGCGAAGGAAAGCCAAGTCAAACACTGTAAAATTTACAGGCCAAATATTTTTTGGTAAAAGTCTCCATCCTGAGATCACAATTTTACGGCTACAGGTCTCCATCTCAATCCCCTCGAGGTTAAGCTGATTCCTTCCTTGTAGGCGGCTCTTAAACAAATAAAAAGTTCACATCTTTTGGTTTTGTTAACGGGGAGTAGTGTTCAAAATTGAACACGTCAGAGCCCTTCAAAGGGAAAGCTAAGTATACGGGCTCAAAAAATTCATGAGTCAATGTATGTTCGAGGCCTAAAATGTCCATAAGAAGGGCCAGGTTCAGGGCAGAAGGAAAATGTTTGATTTTTTCTTCACAAGAGGTAACGAAGGATGTTGAAATCCTATAAAAGAAGGCTCCAAAAATTAAATAGACATCCTGAATCATGATTCACCTATAAATAGAAGTCTAGTTAGTAGCAGGATTCAGGGGTTCTCACTGAGTACTTGGTTGTTTGTGCATTCGATTGAAGAATATTCTTTTGCTAAGTCCCAATTCCTGTCCTGAGCAGTGAGGAATGGCTCTTTCTCTGCAGGTTGCAATTGAAAACTTGCATTTCTTCTCCAGAATGAAAAAGAAAATCCTTTGTGGCTCACGCTGAAGCCTGCGTCCAGGAAAAATATCACTATTAAGTATTGAGCATGAGCGTGCCAGACTGCCAGTGCCATTATGATGGTTGTTGGCTTAGAGTTGGAACTTGAAACTTGACACTACTAAGTTACTAACTAGGCAGATAGTTGCACAATGCAGACTTGCAGTGAATAGAAACTCAACAACCTCTCCCTTGTCGTTAATCTCCTTCAATGCTGCAACAACTTGAGCCCAGTCACCCTTGACTGGTTACTACCAAAGCCCAATCACCATTCACAAGTGACTCACCACTAAGTCACCAACCTGTCATGCGTTACTAATTTACTATACTTAAAAATTTTAAAAAATGTGACGGGCGCTAACATGCTAAACCACTTATGGTGGCCTTTTATAATGCCCTTTGAAAAGCTCTACCGTTATCAATTTTTAAACATGCCGAGTGGAACTCTCTGTGTTGAATCAAATGAAATGGAAAAATAAGTTTCCTAACTTACTTTGTCTCAAATCAATTTATATGAGTTGCATTTTGCACGCTTGGTAAGCGTGGCAGACATTTTAGATTCCGGGGCGGCGTCAGCTATTAAATGAATCAATCAAATTATTTGATGTTTCTATATTATTTTGCACGCAGATCAAGGTAGCGGCTGTCACAATGCTCTGAGTGGAAGTTTCCAGGAAGGTGCCACTACGAAACTTGCCCAATGAGGGACCATCTCTTTCGTTACGTCAATTGAAGGCAGTCAGCGCTGACGAATGATGAATGAATAATTGGTTCGTCTAACCGATTTGGCCGCTGATGATGCACGTTTTATAATCATAAGCTATATTTGGTCCACTTTCTTCATTTCCATAAAAACAATTAAATATGCGACATGCAAGCTGGCAAGGGGAACTCGAAATTGCAGTAAATGCATGGAAGCAAGGATAATTTGTTAGGGATGTGGATAATTTGTTAGGGATGTTAGAAGGATGGAATTTGATGGAAAAATGGATTGTTATATTGTAATTTTTTAATTATTAATGTGTTTGTTGGTTAATATTTTAAAACATTAAAATTGTATTTTACATTTTTATATGAATGTTTTAGATTTGAAATGTTTCGGCTGTAACTAAACTTTTCAGTTCCTAAAATAAAGAAGCCATCCCTAGATTGTGAAACTGAATTTGAAATTCTTATACTAGATATTCGGTTGTATCTAAACTTTTCAGTTCCTAAAATAAAGAAGCCATCCCTAGATTGTGAAACTGAATTTTTTAGTTTTTGATCCTTTGTTCCCAATGGATGAAAATATATATGTGTACGCGTTTGTCTTTTGGGGCTTCTTATCATGGTTTATTATGTGTGGGTGTATTTTTGGGGACTTACTCTGGTCCATTCTTTAAGAATCAAATTGGCGTCATTAGAAAGTGATCATTGAATTTGTATGAACATTGTTTGAGTATTTAAGGACTTTTCAAAATATAGAAAGGTATTTAGATGATAAAAAATAATTAAAAAATGTTATGATATTAAATTTAATTATGTTTTGTATTGTATTTGGGATGTTGATTATATATATTTTTTTGGACTTACCATGGTTCATTTTTTAAGATTCAAATTGATGTCATAGTGATCATTGAATTTGAATAGAACATTGTTTGAGCAATTAAGGACTTTTCAAAATATAGAAAGGTATTTATGTGATAAAAACTAAATTAAAAAATTTATGATATTAAATTTAATTTTGTTTTGTATTGTATTTGGGATGTTGAAAAATATATATATATATTTTTAGTTTTTTTTCTTTGTATTTTATCAATAATTTTTATTTTTGAGAAGGGAGATATGTAATTGCTTAAAGATTTTAATTTCAATTTAAGGAAGCTGAGGATTTGTTGAGATTTTTTTTTTAATTGAAGGTTTATATTGATTTTCAAAAGAATATGCTTAGCATATGCTTAGTCTTAATGCTTATCAATGGTTGTAGTGTATTATAGAGTTTGATAAGTTGCATTGACTTTCAATAAATTTAATAAATTAGTTCGTGCTACTTAGCTTACTTGGCTTCCCTGTGAATTGTGATTATTCCAATTCTAATAAGTTTTTGCCCTCAGTCTATTTGTTAGGCTCGCTTTTGGTTGCCTTTTAATTGCTTTGGTATCAGTTTCATTTGTCATTAATCCTCAGTCTCATTTATAAAAAAAAAGAAAAAATTAAGTAAATAATAATCATAATAAAAATATATATATATATAATAGATACATATATAATCAATAAATTAAATTAACTTAAATAATAATATCTATATAGGTATAGATTAACACTATAGATTAAATAGTTAATTAATTAATTAATTAATTAGATAAAATAGTTATTAGTCAAATTTAGTTTTATAAGTTAAACTAGCAGTTAGGATAACGGCTAGTTTAGCCATCTCTACATCTATTTATACTCAACGTTGTGAACATTTACATGTGATTTTTACGAAAAGAATTCTATAATACTCAATGGATCACGAAAGCCAAAATTTTAAAAATAAGTTCCAATATGATAAGTTTTTTTATTATTATTTAAAACATTCATTTATATATAAACAAATTTTATTTAGCAAAATGCTCCATTAATTTTAATAAATTTAAAAATTAGAGTCATGTCATAGGGCTCCCCACCCACCAATTTTCTAGGGATTTGAGATTATTCCAATTCTAATAAGTTCCTCCGTGATAAGTTCCTCATTTTTATTTATAACATTCATTTATATATAAGCAAATTTTGTTTAGAAAAACGGTCCATTTTAGAATAAGATGTCTAATTCCTTTTTTTCGTAAGTTAAAGTTGACCGATAACCTTTTTATACATGGATAATCAAATAAATGTGTACATTAGTAAAGCATTCTTCATGTTACAATAATTTTTTTAAATTTATGAGCCTTCAACTATATCAACAACATTAATATTTTTAATGTGGTTGTACTAGTTCCTACCATGTTGAACCTATAAGATATGTCTCTTTTTTTTTTTCTAAGTAACACTAAATCTATTAATTTATAATATAATGGTACAAAACTGTTGCTGTCTCAGCTGAGGAAGCCTGAGCACAGGGCCTGACTGCCATGAAAACCATAATTTGGACTGCCCACCGTGGGGAAACCAGTCCCTTTCAGATTGAGAGTTTAGACTGCTGCCCACATCAGGGAAACTGGCTGTACATTTAGATTGTTCGACAAAAAAGTGAAATACTATAGCATGCCTCGCTACAAGCAGAGGATGAAGAAGCATGAAAACTGAAAATAACTTAAATATATTGTGCTTGAAAGACAAAAACCTCAAGAGCAGCCTCTGACTACTGTTCATTGATTGGGGAGGGCGGTTCTTCAATAATTCTGCACCCGAACTCATCGCTACATCCGTCTTCAGTAGTTGAGGCGGGCACTTTTCCTTTGCTCATGTCTTCCACGTTTTGGACCTGCATAGAAACACTAGGGAAAATGTGTAACTGGGCCAAGGCGTCCTTGGCTGAATCAGCTACGGCAGTGCTGGGCCCAGTGGGGCCATGAGGAGCAGTCACAGGACCGGGAGGCGCAGGTGGAGGAGGCTCCAGACTGGCCGATTCCTCACAAACCGTGACAGTAACATGGGCTCTAAGGACTGGTTTATCGAACTTGCATTCAAAAGTGAACTCCGCACGCTAGGAAGTCTAGCGAAGGAAAGAAGGGAAAGATGGATGGGGAACAGAGGGAGGAGCAGAGGAATGGAGATGGGGTGCAGGGGAAAATTCACAGGGAGGCGGTGGACACGCAGAGGGAGGGGCGGAGCCAGGGCTGCGAGGCGTACCCCTGCTGTTCCTGAAGTCCGGAAAGTGATCACAAGAGAGCTCTTCTGAGGACGAATCCGCGGAGGGAGAAAACTGAGACCGAGAAGCCCGACCACGACTGGAGCCTCGACGACATCGCATACGATGGCGCAGTCGAGGCATGGCGGGGAGGAGAGGCGGATGAAGCGGGCAGAGAAGGAGTGGCAGCGGAGGGCCAGGAGAATTTTGCAGAGTGTTTGAGCAACATAGCAGACTATGTGAGTGGTGAAATTCCAGGATGTTTCCAAGCAGCACAAGAGCTCGCACCTCCAGCCAGTCTGTGTTCTAGCACTAGGCTTTGCGCAGTCAGCTGGGCAAGAGGCATAGAGAAGCGAAGTCGCAGAGAAAACCGAGAAAATTCCATGAGGAGTAACACAAGCCATAACAAGAGCCGAAGTAAACCGAATGGAGAGCTCACTGCGGAGATGGTTCGAGAGTGAGAAATTAAGGTTGCGTGGGGTGGCGAATTGAATTCCACCATCAATTCGAGTGTGGGAGGCCAGGTGGCCAGCTCCAACGGATAGCCTCGGGAGGCGTTGGGGGGCGTACGTCCCGTCAAGTGCTGGAAGCAACCGCATCCGGTGATAAGATATGTCTCTTTAAAAATAAATATAAAAATAAAATATTTCTTAGAAAGTAATATTGACTATAATAAAAAACAAAAATTAATGTACATATTTGAATAGTTTTAATTAAAAAAATTATAAAACTTTAATATTGCACTTTAGTTGATATTACAATCAATTATGAAAGAGATGTGGTAAAAATATTTCACTCTCATTTTTAGCAGTAGAGAAAATATTTTGTTATCTATATAAAATTTCTATTATCAAAAAGAGAATAATAAAAAAAATCTTATTTTTTAGGTTTTGAGTGTTTAATATATATATACACACACACGGTTAGAAAAAAAATTATGTATATATTATATAAAGTAAGTGAAAAAAATTATGGTTAAAAGATTTCAAGTAATTTTACTAATTTATATTATGGTTTTATTTCATGTAAATTTTTCATAAATACATATTTTTTTGTAAGATTATGTTATGTTATATATATATATATATATATATATATATATATATATATATATATATATATATATATATATATATATATATATATTTCATGTTTCTATCAAGAAATTTGATTCTTTTATATTTTTATTAGATATGTGGTTAAAATGAATCTATACTAATTTTTAATATAATTATGTAAATCTCTAAATTATGTAGATAAATTATCTATCTTTGAAATTTACCAATATGATTTCCTAAAAAACTACTAATATAAACTTAAATATATTACTATTAAAGACATTATTCTCTCCCATTTATAATTATATAGTTATTTATATTTATTTGATAAAAAGTTGAGAAACAAGTTTTTATTTTTATGAATATTTATTAAAAAATAAAAAAATAAAAAATAAAAAAACTTTTTTTTTTTAATTTCAAGAACAAAATTTGTAAAAACTTTAATGACATTCTTCTCTTATCTAGTTATTATATTTATTTGGTAAAAAGGTAGAAAAAAAAACTATAAAATATTTAATTACATTCTTCTGGTAGTTGAAAAACAAATTATTTTATAAATATTTATAAGGAAAATGTAAAATGACCATTTTTTAACTTCAAGTTTTTTTTTTATATGTTTTATATTTAAAAGATGAAAAATATTTCAAAAACATCAACACATTTAACTTCTAAAAATAAAAGGTTGAAAAAGTAAAAATGTAACATACACCATAACCTCACATGGAAATGCATGAGTTAAATTTTTTTATACAAGCTACCCACGCCTAACTATCCAAATCACTATTAAAATTCCTTACTCATCATTACATAGAATTTTTACCAGTTCATAGTGAAACCTTAGTATAAGAATAGTACGTTGCTTAACCATTAACAACCTCTATTATGGTACATTAACATAAAATTGTATGAGATGCCTTGCATTCATTTCATTATTCATGTATTCATCACATACTTGACATTATTAACATCACAACAAGAAAATAATCAACATCATCATCTTAACACAATAATCAATCACATCATTGAACACCAACATACCTTCAAACCCCGTAGGGTGAAAACCAACAAACGTTTAATTTTATTATTAAACGCTCTTGAGGGTGTTCAACCCTCAATCAATGGCTTATAAGAGAGACCATCCCTTAACCATCGTTATAAATATTACAAGGAAATATACAAATATCTGGCTTAAAGACATTACAATAATTATGATAGCATTTAGCACTAATCTTCATAAATTCATATCTTTGTGGCATGGATGTACCTACAATGTACCATCATACAATGGACCATCCTACAGCTCACACTCATCTTCATGAACCATTAATAATTTACCTGCCTCCATGTTAAGCATAATATTTATTTCTCGTAAGTCACCATCATTTCCTGTCATTGATGTCATCAACAAGATTTTATAGCATGATTAGATAAAGCCTTAATCAATAAATAATCAATCTTTAAGTGATCCTTTAACACTTATTCATGTGCATACATGAGATGTGAATACAATGTCTCAACATGATTTCTTCTAACATCTCTACCTTAGTGTGAGTAAGTAATTATTAATTCATGTCAAATAATCCCCACATTATTATGGCACTTCTCACACATGCTCACATTCGTACAAGACAAATCACTACAACCCTCTAGGAATTCCTTTAATGGAAAATGACACAATGTGCATTCGTGTTACTTAAACATCAACAAAAGAACCAACCCTTCAACTATTTCTTTTGGTGCTAAAGATAACATGATTAATGTTGTTCCTATGCATACAATGCATAAAGTTTCTAAAATAATTTCTCAAAAGAATACTTAACACAATAGAGCATGCAAACACATGTTTCCTTTCCGAGGAAATATAACATAATAGGCATGCAAAAACATGGTTTATTTTACATAAACTAATGGAATAAAGCATAAGAATACATGTCTTATTCTCCAAATATTATACCAACATTACCCATTTGTATATTACAAGGAAAAAAACACATTAATATGGGTTTTATGCATGTAATCCATCTTCTTTTCCAAAGAATATTTCCCAATGTAGGCTAACTAAACATGCTATCATTTCCCACATACAAATGTATATTCTTTCCAATGAAAGGTAATACAAATATTACATGCTTATACATGATCTTATTCCAAAAGAAACTAACATAAATTACCATAAATAACCTCTTTTATGCATAAAAACTAGGCAACATTAACAAAGTTAACTTAACCTTTAATACTCCTAAATCAAGAAGTTGACATAATTTATCTAGCCATGTAATCTTTTCAAGAGGTTATTCTTTCCAAGAAGATTAACTTGATAACTTTTCCTATGCAAAAACATATTTTCTATATTGAAATAACTACCCACTTGGTGCATGCAACATGTGTTTTTCCTAACACAATTACGTTTAATTCAATGCACATCATCTTCTCAAGAAAAAGGAATCAACATGAAGTTTTATGAAAGAAATGGTTATTCTTTTCTTGCATGAAAAACTAACACGAGTTATTCCTGACTTCTCTTGGAAGAACAACTCATTAACTTATCTTCAAACTCATAAAATATCTTCATGAATTTAATCTACTAAATTCCTTTTCAAACTCATGAAATATCTTCATAAGTTCTTTTTCAAACTCATGAAATATTTTCATGAATTAAACTACTAAATTATTTTTAGGAAAATAACTTTACGAATTTATATTTTATGTGCACTAATTATGCCAAATATTTAGGAAATATCTTCACAAGTTTTAACTATTGAATTCCTTTTCAAACCCATGAAACATTTTCATGAATTAAACTACTAAATTCTTTTTAGTAAAATAACCTTATGAATTTATATTTTACGTGCACTAATTATGCCAAATATTTAAAAAAACATTGCATGATTACTTATCTTTTTTCTTGAAGAATAACCACAAGAGAAAACTTCAGTCCTTGCTTGGAGAAACTAGATTGGTCCATTCTACACAAGGACGCGACTTCTTTCTGCACTGTCTGCGTTCAACTTTTGAGAATCTTTCATGATTGCATTGGCTTCTAGTACCGGCTTACCAAACTTCGCCTACTTTTCAACTTTCTGGCATCAACGTAAAACTGCAAAAGACAATTGTAGTTGTCAGAGCTCATGGGAATGTGCAGAACTTCAATTCTCATGCCTGGTAGATTTCAAGGGAGGGTAAAATAAAATTTATATAAATATGTTATCATCTCTCGAGAAAGATCGATTTCTAGCCACTTGCTCACCAATTTCGCTAACCAAAGGTCTTTGATCAATGAGTTCATCCATTGAGGAAACGCTGACCTATTCATCGCCTGCTTCTACCAAATTTCCTTATAACCAAAAGCAATATTCCGACTCATTGTTCATCGTCGGTAGATTATGCAGGAAAGGAGCTTGGAACGAAACCAAATTCTCATCGCTGGTCAAGCTTGGAAAAATATCCCTTTACCTTGTTGCTTTACTGTTGTATGCATTACCGTAATGAAATATTTCCATCTCCACTCGTAAAAACCTCTCCCAAGATCTCCAGTAAATAACGAATACCCAGGTCGTTATCAAGAATTCGTTAAACTTCCAATCGGTTCTTGATAAAAGTTTTAATTAATATTTCTTTATTAATTCCACATCTAGTTACATGGTTTTAGGGATGTTACATACTCCCCCCTTAAGAGAACACCATCCTCGGTGTGCTTCTCTCACTGAAACTTAAACTTATACTCATGATATAATAATATAAACAACCCAAAGGGGGTCCTTCCCTTTTAGAATGAAACATTTTATTGTCCTTAAATGCCCTTAATTGAAACAAGAATGTTTTTATCCATAGTCTTAAGCAGGTATAGCTAAAAAAATATTCCATTTCCATTTTTAACCACTTATCCATTATTCAAATTCATAAAAATATAGAAAAAAATCTCTATACCAACTTATCATTACTTACTAATTACTTATTTGAAGTAATGATGAATTTTACACAAGCTCTCTGAGAATGGTTGAACAACCCATCAACACTCCATGGAAGAGCCTGTAATGTATGACTAATAAATTCAATCACATTAGTCACATAGTTTCAATCAAATGAAATACTTGCAACTATCAAAAATTCATGCAGTATCAAGAGATGTTTTAATCAAATTACTTCCACAAGTACTCAGAGAGCACCAACCCTCTAATCAATGCATCACATGCACACTGTCTTAGTTCCTGCTAAATACATACACACAGTACTTCAAAAAGTACTCAGAGAGAACCTATCTCTCTAATCGTACCATTGGTCAACCAATGCACCATGGGCATATCCTAGCCTCTGCTAAGACATTCAAACAAATTAGTAATAAAAAAAATGAACTTATACATTCAATAATTCCTTTTCTGAGCACTAAAATCCTTTCCTCTTAATATCTACATAAGATATTTACACAATCATATAAAAAATCACTTTAATACAACACATAACTTCTTACTTAATTTGTTCCGCTATGAGAACCACATTGGTAAACAAAATTCTCCTCCCAACCCATGGGAGTTGGTTTCTGCAACTAATTTGAGTCCTGTTCACATCCAAACAGTTATTTGACAAAAAACCATACAAGGTCTAGTATAGGATTCCTCTTGGCAACATCATGTCTATTCCTTTGACAGCATCCCATCTATGAAGAATTTTTGACCTCCTCCAACAGGCTCCAAAAGCAATAGAGTTGCCTCAGGTTTTCCCCTCTTCACCATCTTGGCCAACTCTTTTCCCTTAATGAGATCATATATCTCTAGGGAGAGGAAATCCGGGAAGGTAAGTGCCATCAACCCCTCCGGGCAGGCAACCACTGTCAACCTAAGGCCTTCTAGCCTTTCACAATTGTTGATAAGTGTCTGGCATGTTAAATTTCTCTTTTAGCATTGTTTCCCATAGTAAATTACATAATGAAATTTATTCACATTATACATAAAGAAAAAGAAACTTTAAGTACATCATACATCATACTTGACCCTCCACATGGGTCTAATGATATCTAGATTAGCAGGGAACATGAATAACATACATGTGTTATACATTATTATTTCCCAAATAACACAATCATGCACATTATAACATGATACCATGTGTTATACATTATTATTTCCCGAATACCAAAATCATGCACATTATAACATGATACTTTATCAATTACCGTTGCAATTTTCACTGCAATATTTTACTTTCACAAGTTTTTTCTTGTTACCATTAAGCTAACCATGCTTAATCTCATAAATGACACTAATCATAAATATGCATTTAAAAAAATATTCACTTTCAAAATAATTTTAGTTTCATGCATACAATGTTGTCATGTGTATGATTATATACAAATATTCATTAATGTGTATATATCAATAATGATTAGGGTAACACTCCTACGGGTAACCGTCCAACATTTCCAATTCCAACAGTGTTCTATTACCAACAGACTGACACATGAAGTAATTACCATATCGCTTGTTCACAACTTTCAATAAGCAAGTAATTACCATAATTTATTGTTCACAACTTTCAATAAGCTTTAATCAAAATCAATTCATTCATATATGTTTTATGAATTAGTCATGCATCACTAATCAATGCTATTAATAATATTAATGCAGCCATGACATGATTCATTCAGTAACTAGCCATTATAGTCAAGTCTTACTAATTGACTCATTATGTATTTTTAACATCTAAAAGGTTTCATTCAATATCATTTTAAACCACTCTATCATCATCTTCAAGGATTTTCATCTTTTGCATTCATGCAATAGTTTCACACACCATCACTATACAAATTCATCTTTTCAAGTAGTGCATGGTAACTTTAGTTATGTTCATTAAATGTATGAGTAACATGTCATATACTCAAATCTTAATAGTCAACTCTCACTTTCAATAGTGAGTACTCATGTTGTTCGTAAGTACAACAAAGGGTTTATTGTATTTTGTTCATAAGTACAACAAAGGTTTTATTGTATTTTATCCTCAACGGGATCCAATGTTATGAAAACTGTTTTGCGGCAGGATTTATTACTTATTACTCTTCAATGTAGTTATAAACATGAATCACACATCTCATGTCAAAAGTAGACTACTGCATATATCATTCAACATGTAGATTTCTAGAATCATATATCAATCAATATGTAGATTTCTAGAAGCATACCTTAACTGATGTCCATTAGTAGCATACCTCAATTTATTTTCACTTAACAAATCCCAAAGGCGCCAGTGCTGCAACCTTTAGCTCTAATACCACTTGTAACATACACCGATAACCTCACATGGAAATGCAGGAGTTAAAAATTTTTATACAAGTTACCCACTGGTAACTATCTAAATCACTATTAAATATTCCTTACTCATCATTACATAGAATGTCCACCAGTTCATAGTGAAACCTTAGTATAAGAATAGTAAGTTGCTTAACCATCAACAACCTCTATTATGGTACATTAACATAAAAATGTATGAGATACCTTGCATTCATTTCATTATTCATGTAGTCAGCACATACTTGACATTATGAACATCACAACAAGAAATGAATCAACATAATCATCTTGACACAATAATCAATCACATCATTGAACACCAATATACCCTGGAAACCCTGTAGGGTGAAAACCAACAAATGTTTAATTTTATTATTAAATGCTCATGAGGGTGTTCAGCCCTCACTCAATGGCTTATAAGGGAGACCATCCCTTAACCATCATTATAAATCTTACAAGGAAATATACAAATATCTAGCTTAAAGCCATTACAATAATTATGATAGAATTTACCCACTAATCTTCATAACTTCATATCTTCATGGCATGGATGTACCTACAATGTACCATCATACAATGGACCATCCTACAGCTCGCACTCATCTGCATGAACCATTAATCATTTACCTGCCACCATGTTAAGCATAATATTCCTTTCTCATAAGTTACCATCGTTTCCTGTCATTGATGTCATCAAAAAGCTTTTATAGCATGATTAGATAAAGCCCTAATCAATAAATAATCAATCTTTAAGTGATCCTTTAACACTTATTCATGTGCATACATGAGATGTGAATACAATGTCTCAAAATTCTTTCTTCTAACATCTCTACCTTAGTGTGACTAAGTAATTATTAATTCATGTCAAATAATCCCCACATTATTATGACACTTCTCACACACGCTCACATTCATACAAGACAAATCACTACAATTGTCTAGGAATTCCTTCAATGGAAAATGACACAATGTGCATTCGTGTTACTTAAACTTCAACAAAAGAACCAGCCCTTCAGCTATTTCTTTTGGTGCTAAAGATAATATGATTAATTTTGTTCCTATGCATACAATGCATAGAGTTTCTAAAATAATTTCCCAAAATAATACTTAACACAATAGAGCGTGCAAACACATGTTTCCTTTCCAAGTAAATATAACAGAATAGGCATGCAGAAACATGGTTTCTTTCCAATAAACTAATGGAATAAAGCATAATAATACATGTCTTATTCTCCAAATATTATACCAACATTACCCATTTTTATATTACAAGGAAACAAACACATTAATATGGGTTTTATGCATGTAATCCATCTTCTATTCCAAAGAATACTTCCCATTGTAGGCTAACTAAACATGTTATTATTTCCTACATACAAATGTATATTCTTTCCAATGAAAGGTAATACAAATATTACATGCTTATACATGATCTTATTCCGAAAGAAACTAACATAAATTACCATAAATAACCTCTTTTATGCATAAAAACTAGGCAACATTAACAAAGTTAACTTAACCTTTAATACTCCTAAATCAATAAGTTGACATAATTTATCTAGCCATGTAATCTTTTCAAGAGGTTATTCTTTCCAAGAAGATTAACGTAATAACTTTCCCTATGCAAAAACATATTTTCTATATTGCAATAACTACCCACTTGGTGCATGCAACATGTGTTTTTCCTAACACAATTACATTTAATTCAATGCACATCCTCTTCTCAAGAAAAAGGAATCAACATGAAGTTTTCCAAAAGAAATGTTTATTCTTTTCTTGCATGAAAAACTAACCTGAGTTATTCCTGACTTCTCTTTGAAGAACAACTCATTAACTTATCTTCAAACTCATAAAATATCTTCATGAATTTAATCTACTAAATTCCTTTTCAAACTCATGAAATATCTTCATGAGTTCTTTTTCAAACTCATGAAATATTTTCATGAATTAAACTACTAAATTATTTTTAGGAAAATAACTTTACAAATTTATATTTTATGTGCACTAATTATGCCAAATATTCATGAAATATCTTCATGAGTTTTAACTACTGAATTCCTTTTCAAACCCATGAAACATTTTCATGAATTAAACTACTAAATTATTTTTAGTAAAATAACATTTTGAATTTATATTTTACGTGCACTAATTATGCCAAATATTTAAAAAAACATAGCATGATTACTTATCTTTTTTCTTGAAGAATAACCACAGGAGAAAACTGCAGTCCTTGCTTGGAGAAACTAGATTGCTCCATTCTACACAAGGAAGCAACTTCTTTCTGCATTGTCTGTGTTCAACTTTTGAGAATATTTCATGATTGCATTGGCTTCCAATACCAGCTTACCAAACTTCGCCTACTTTTCAACTTTCTGGCATCAACGCAGAACTGAAAAAGACAACTGTAGTTGTCGGAGCTCATGGGAATGCGCAGAGCTGCAATTATCATGCCTGGTAGATTTCAAGGGAGGATAAAATAAACTTTACATAAATATTCTATCATCTCTCGAGAAAGATTGATTTCCATCCACTGGCTCACCAATTTCGCTAACCAAAGGTCTTTGATCAATGAGTTCGTCCATTGAGGAAACCCTGACCTATTCATCGACTGCTTCTACCAACTTTCCTTATAACCAAAAGGAAGATTCTGACTCATTGTTCGTCGTCGGTAGATTATGTAGGAAAGGAGCATGGAACGAAACCAAATTGTCATCGCTGGTCAAGCTTGGAAAAACATCCCTTTACCTTGTTGATATACTGTTGTATGCATTACCGTAATGAAATATTTCCATCCCCACCCGTAAAATCCTCTCCCAAGATCTCTGGTAAATAACGAATACCCAGGTCGTTATCAAGAATTCGTTAAAATTCCAACCGGTTCTTGATAAGAGTTTTAATTAATATTTCTTTATTAATCCCACGTCTACTTAGTGATTTTAGGGATGTTACAAAAAACACCACATTTAACTTATAAATAAAATATCTTAAAAACACTTTGATGATGATGATGATGATGGTCAACGTCCACTCAGACCAATATTTGGTCTATCGGACCTAAAGAAAAGAGTTATTTAGTTTGATTTAAGATTTTATTCCTATGCTCAAAAATCTTGGAGAGAAGCCTCCTGAGCTCACTGTAATTTTGACATCTTAAAAGGCTAGTGAGGTCAGTATTGCAACAAAGATTATGAAATTGAGCTCTAATGTGGTTGTACTCAGGGCACTCTAAGAGGAAGTGATTTTCATCCTCGATGTTCATATTCTCACAAAGATGGCAGATCCTTTCCATCCATGGTGTTTTAGGAACTGTCCAACGACCTGTTTCACTATGGAGCTCATGAGAGTTCGTTCTAATCTTGGCTATATTAATTTTCTTCTTTGAGCTAGTTAAAACAAAGAGAAACATACTTTTGATCTTCTAGGGTGGGGTTGATGACCTCCTTATAATATCTTAATTTTCTTTTAGCTGTTAGATCTTTCTCACACCACATTTTTTCTTTGAACTTAGAAGTAACATTTTTTTAAAAATTATTAATGTTTTGCAATGCAACATTCTCGTCGATCTCCCAATGGTTTAACCAGGCCTTGGTGTCTTTATACCAACCTTCTATATCTAAAAGAGATATCACATTTAAAGACATGTTGACCAAACTAAAATAATTAAGATTGACAACCATGGTCTAATTTTTAAAAGAAAGTAAGAAAGCTAGATATTTAATTTTTAAATAAAATTATTATTTTTTAATTAAAGATATATGAAACTAATTATGATATTATGATAATAAAAATTAAAATTAAAATTTTTATTATTTAAATAAAATGAAAAATAAAATAAAATAATTAAAAATGTAATACTTTTTATTTAAATAAATGTATATGATAATAAAAATAAAAATTATAAAAAATAAAATATAATTTTTTATTATTTAAAGAAATTGAAAAATAAAATAAAATAATTAAAAATGTAATACTTTTTATTTAAATAAATGTATAAGAATAAATAGGTTGATAGATTAATGACTAGGAGTAGGATAATAATTGGTTATACTTTTGCATGGAGTATGGGCTTACCTTCTAATAATTTTAGACAATTCTAAGCCTTACTCCAGGGAATTAATTTAATATGTTTTCTAAAGCCACATAAACACTCCATATTTTGCATGGATCAAAGATGTCTTTATTCTACTCTTCCTTTTCATTTCTTGCAAACTTAATTCCTTGGATGACAACTATGAGAATATTGTACAACAATAAGCTCTAAAATTCAACATGCAAATATTCTTCTAACCCATCCCATAAGTAATCATTACAATTAGACATTATAAAACCCAATATTATAAACCTTAAAATTAATATATTAAATCCTATGATTATAAACCCATGATTAATATTATAAACCCTAAAATTAATTTTATAAACTATGAGATTATAAAACCCAATATAATAAACCCTAAGATCAATATTGTAAACACTAATATTATAATCTCTAAGTTAAAGATATTAAATTCTAGGAATATAACACTAAGGTTAATATTATAAACCCTAAAATTAATATTATAAAACCTATGATTTTTATTATAAGTTTTAAGATTAATATTATAAATTTTGAGACTAATATAATAAACTCTAATTTTATAATATCATAATGTGACATTGAATAAATTGCATATAACATTAAAACACTGATTGTCATATTACCACAATGCTTATAACAATATCAAGTTAAATTTTTTAAATATATTAAATCTTAATTTTATAATATCACTATATTAAACCCTAATATTATAAAATCAAATATAATAAACTCAAACATTAATATCATAAAAACACAAATTATAAACTCTCTGTGTATATATATATATAAGAAAGCACATTATTATTAAAATGCAATATCATATTGCACCGTCCCGTAAGATATGCATCATCAACAAAGATCCAATCAACGGTTACTCCCAAGTGATATATATGAAACATAATCTCACCAAAAATATTTAAATTTTTATTAAAATTACGTTGGCCACAGGAGTATGAGAAAATTGCACATAATAAAGGCTAAACAAAATAGGTTTTAAGCGATTCAATTGTGTAAGTAATATATATGAAACATAGTCTCACAAAAAGTATGTGTTTTTTTTTTTTTTAATTAAGTTGTTCACTGGATTTATGGGAAAATTTCACATAATAAGAATGTATAAGAAAACAATTTTTGGGTATAATTTTTATTTTTTTATTTATTTGTTTAAAAATTTGTTTTTTTCATAAAGTTAAGTAAATCAGTTATTTTTATGGATTACTAAAAAAATAATTACAAATGATTTGATTTTTTTTGAATAATAGTAATAAATTAATTTGCATTCATTAGTAATAACTAATAATATTTATTCTTATTACTAATTTAACAATTAAATTATAATAAATTTTCAAAAAATAATTAAAAACATGATAAATTTTGAAAAAATAATTAAAAATAAAAATATTATAAAATTTGAAATAATTATTAGTAAATTTTTCCAACTTCAATATCTTATCATCATAGACTTTTTTGACCTTCTTAACCAGTTCCTCTACCAATTTTCATGTATTGATATCAAACCATGAGTATAATTCTTTAGTGTGGTATGCTTGGTGAATAAAAGCTATACATATTTCCTGGGCTATAGAATAATAAATGTTGTTAAGCAGCATATACCTTAGATTTAAAAGAATTTAAATCTAACTATGAACATATACGGTCCAACCTCATTTATTATCATATAACACAAGAAATAATATAATGATCGCAGTGAATAAAATGAAATGAAAAAATAAGTTTCCAACTAACTTGGTCTCAAATCAATTTATATCAGATTGCATTTTGCACGCATGGTAAGCGTGGCGGACATTTTCGATTCCGGGGGGTCTCAGCTATTAGAAAGAACCAATCAAATTATTTGATGTTTCTATATTATTTTGCAATCAGATCAAGGCAACAGCTGTTACAGTTCGATTCCGTGGGGCCTCAGCTATTAAAAAGAATCAATCAAATTATTTGATGTTTCTATATTATTTTGCAATCAGATCAAGGCAGCTGCTGTTACAGTGTTGTGAGTGGAAGATTCTATGAAGTTGCTATTATGAAATTTGGGTAATGAGAAACTATTTCTTTTCTTAATTTGAGGTAAAATTTTGATTTATGTTATTTAAATTGGTTTTTTTATTGTGTATGGATTTAACATTCTAAAAAATTTCTAGGACATTTTTGTTGTGCAAAGTTACCCATCAAATTTCTGTTTTCAATAAATTCCTGTGGAATTTTAGAGAAATTAGACCAAAAAAACCACCGTAAAACTCTTCAAAAAATCATACTAAAACCCTTCAAAAAATCACACTAAAGACTACTCCTCCCAATTGAAAACAATCAGCACTGACTAATGATGAATGAATAATTGCTTCATGTGACCGACTTGGCTCCAGTCAAATTCAGTCCTTACTGTGAGTGTGAGTACTCCGCTGATGCACATTCATGTGTTGAGTACTCCGCTGATGCACATTCATGTGTTTTCCGTCAGAGGCATATCTGTATTGTTGAATCTTTATGTTGACCCAAAATCAATATGAAAGTTTTTCTCAATATATTGATATGGGTTAATTTTGTAGAGTTTTAAAAAAATTATAATATTGATTATTTGATTAGATGTCATTATCACGGAAATAACTTTTATAAATTATAATATTGATTAGTTTAGCCAATTCAATTGGTAAATAATAAATTACATTAGCCAATTCGATTAGTAAATAATACTTTGATATGATAAATCTTAAAAACATTTCTTTAAATATAATTTATTTATATATATATATATATATATATTTAAAAACACATTTTAAATAATTGAAAATCACATCTTCACCTCACAAGACAATTAAACAATAAATATGATAGACGCGCAAATTGTGGACGATGCTGAATAGGCTTTTCATCTCCTATGTTTACAGGGAAAACAACACGAGGGCTGATGGTCTCTCCAAAAAAGGCATCAACTCTGTTTTTGGTTTAATGCAGGTGCTTCACTTCAGAGATGATGTCCAGATCTGGCGAACTTCCATCCCGATTCCATAGATAAGGTGCGCAGGCGGAGATTGCTGACTTTTTTGCTTTTTCAGAGTGCCTATGTCTCTCTCTTTTTGGTATACCGGGCGAGCCTGATACACTCCTGATGAGCTCCCACAGATTCAATGGCTCTCCAACCCGTGCTTGTTGAAATTACTTACAGCTGATGTACAGGCAGCCGCCTTCCTTTTCCAGCGATCAGTCAAGATCGCAGTATAAAAAAACATTGCAGAAGAGCCGCTTGCCATTTTTGAATGCGCAGGAGTTTAAAAACTGAACCTCCGGACTTGAATTTTATTGAGGCAGAATTGCGAAAAATTTCGCATCACACTCAGCCGTCCGTACAGCTGCCCAAAATCGGACGCGGAAAATTCATAAGCTGGATTTGGTAGAAATTCCGCATCACAGTTTTGATGACATCAACAAAATTTTTTGACACCCGAAATCATTTGTCAATCCGTTGAATGTTTTGTGAAGTCCAGCAGAAAAGGTTTCGTGAAAGTTTTTGAATAAGTTTGTTAAAGATTTTTGGTTATGATTTAATATATGTTTTATATACATATATTAAAACATTTTAGTGGGCCCTCAACGAATTTTTTCAAACATAGATTTGTTTTTTTGTATTAAATGATTCAAACACATATATAATATATGTGCGTTGAAAAATGAGGCCGTGGGCCATGACATAGTTAAATAGCTTTTGGTTTTAGTTTTTTTTTTTTTTTTTTTAAGAAAAATTTATAAGTTTTGTAAGTTTTTAATTTTTACACAGCAGTGTAAAAGACTTATATAGCACAGTGGTGCATTGTTAAAATTGGTAAGTTGGAATTTTACACTTAGCAGAAGTGTAACAGAATTTTGAATGGCACAGCAGTGCATTCATTTTTGAAGAGACAGAGTATTTGTCCAGAGTGAAATTTTAGAGAGTGTGAGTTTTGTTTTGAACTGTGTTTTGAAGCAGTCAAAGTTTTTTGTATTCCCTCAGTCAAAGGTGATTTTGTAACCAAGTTTTTGAAGTTTAATGAAATAGTTTTTACAGTGAAAACTCTCCAGTGAAGAATTTTTTTTTAATATTTTCTCTGTGTTGAAGAGGGGGAATTTTATTCTCCATTGTTGTTTTGGAATTTTAAATATTCCAACGGTGCTGATGTTTCTACAGGCTATTATCTTAACCTTTTGTTGTTTAAATATCTTTCTGAACTTTCATATGTCTTTTCAACTGTCTATCTGCTGATGTATAGCATATTTTTGCTATATCTTTATTGTTTTCCCTCTTTTCTACAGAGATGTATGTGAGTTGTGCTCATGATGGGATGTAATCTGTTTCCCACTGTATCTTTTGCCTCTCTTTCTTAGATAGGTACAGTGTACTGCTGGATGATATGTCTCGTCTTTCTCGCTGCATAGCTGAGAATATGTCTATATGCACATGAACTGATTAATATATACATCAGCGTTTTTTTCTGCCCAAAAAATATCATAAAAGGGTATGAATCATGACTGATAGTCAAACCATTCCTATAACGTCCGATTAACTTTTGGTACTGCTCTGTTGTGCTTTAAATCGAGGCTAATTATTTTGGCTGACATGTTCACTCTCTCAAGGAACAATTTCCGATTACAGTGACTCAGGATTCTCTTTCGAAGTTGTCTATCGAGCCCGTGAAATACTCTGGATCGCAGAAAACTGTCGGAATCATCCGGTTAACTAAAACTTAAAAAATCAAGTGTTTGGAGTGTTTATAATTCATTTTTGATGCTGGAAATGGATTCAACATTATCAAAAAAAATACTAAAGTTTAACAACTATAAACAAAATTCTGGGCAAATCTTTGCCAAATTTTCTGAAAATCATTACCAGATTCTAACGAAAACGCGGCCTTTTTAGACTACGCGTTCTCTCATGCCTTGATATTATTGTTATTGTTAAGCAGAAAATTGTTTTCCGTTTTTCCTGTGAGAGCATTATTATTATTATTCGTACTGAACAAGTGAATGCTGCAGCACGACAAAGACTGCGTTGGCCTTACAGACTTGCCGTCTCTTGTCGGAGACAGAGAGATGATGCCGTAGTGTATGTTAACTGATTTTTTTTAATTTTGATTTTAGATTTGAAATTCTTACATAGGTTGTTTCTAAACTTTTCAGTTACTAAAATAAAGAAGCCATCTCTAGATTGTGAAACTGAATTTTTTTAGTCTTTGATCCTTTGTTCCGAATGGATGAAAATATATATATGTGCGCGTTTGTCTTTTGGGGGCGTTTTACCATGGTTCATTATGGTGTATGTTTTTTTTTCGGACTTACCATGGTTCATTCTTTTAGAATCAGATTGGGGTGGTTAAAAGGTGATCATTGAATTTGAATGAACATTGTTTGAGCATTTGAGGACTTTTTAAAATAGAGAAAGGTGATTATATGATAAAAATTAATTTAAAAAAATTATGACATTAAATTTAATTATGTTTGATTATGATATTAAATTTAATTATGTGATTATGATATTAAATTTAATTATGTTTTGTATTGTATTTTGGATATTGAAAAACTTTTGGTTTTTCTAATTTTTTTTTTGTATTTTATTAATAAATTTATTTTTGAGAAGAGAGGTGTGTAATTGTTTAAGGCTTTTTATTTCGATTTAAGGTATATGAGGATCTCTTGATTTTTTTAATTGAGAGTTTATATTGGTTTTGAAGAGAAAATGTTTAGCTTATCAATGGTTATAGTGTATTACATAGTTTGATAAGTTGCATTCACTTTTAATAAATTTAATAAATAAGTTGCAATAGATTTTTTTTTTAATGAAGCTTTCGACTATATCAACAACATTAATATTTTTAATGTCATTGTACTAGTTCCTACCATGTTGAACCTATACGATATGTCCCTTTAAAAATAAATATAAAAATAAAATATTTCTTAGAAAATAATATTGGCAATAATAAAATACAAAAATTAATGTGCACATTTGAATAGTTTTAATTAAAAACATTATAAAACATTAATATTTACACTCTCGTCATACTAGTTGATATTACAATCAATTATGAAAGAGATGTGGTAAAAATATTTCTCTCATTCTTAGCAGTAAATAAAATATTTTGTTGTTATATTAACAATGTGTAATATATATAATCTTAATCTCATATATATATATACACACACACACCGTTAGAAAAAACATTATGTATATATTATATAAAGTAAGTGAAATAATTATGGTTAAAAGATTTCAAGTAATTTTCCTAGTCTATATTATGGTTCCTTTTCATGCATATTTTTCACTAGGTTTTATGTGAAATCCAATAAAAAATTATTGGAATTGTCCAATAAATTTTCAATCAAGCCATTAAATCCATTTATGCATTCAAAAATGTTATTTAAAAAACTATATATATATATATATATATATATATATATATATATAACACCAAGAGGAATAAATTTATTTTCATATTTTGCATTAAAAAAAAAATTGGTTGTCAAGAGATTTGATTCTTTTATATTTTTATTATATATTTGGTTAAGATGAATCTATACTAATTTTTAATATAATCATGCAAATCTCTAAATTATTTAGATAAATTATCCATCCTTGAAATTTTCCAATATGATTTCCTAAAAAAATTATTAATATAAGCTTAAATATATTATTATTAAAGACATTCTTCTCTTCTATTTATAATTATATACTTATTTATATATATTTAATAAAAAGTTGAAAAACAAGTTTTTATTTTTATAAAAATTTATGAGAAAAGAAAAAAAGTAAAATGACCATTTTCTTGGTAGTGTGGGTCTTAAGATGACTTCAAGCCAAACTTATGGTGTGAGAAACCTAAAGTATTTATAATTATATATTTATCTATATTTATTTATTTAGTAAAAAGTTGAAAAAAAAGTTTTATTTTATAAATATTTATAATGAAAAAGTAAAATGACCATTTTTAAATTCAGGAAGAAAGTTTAGAAATATTTTTATGTTTTATATTTAAAAGAATAAAAATTATTTCAAAAACATTACCACATTTAACTTATAAAAAAAAAAGATAAAAAAGTAAAATGACCACATTTAACTTATAAATAAAATATCTTAAAAAGACTTTAATGTTCTAATTTTAAAAGAAAGTAAAAAAGCTAGATAAATTATTTTTTGAATTAAATTATTATTTTTTAATTAAAGATATATGAAACTCATTATGATATTAAAAATAATATTTTATTTAATATTTTAAAAAAAATGAAAATAAAAAATAATTAAAAATGTAATATTTTTATTTAAATAAATGTATAAGAATAAATAGGTGGATAGATTAATGGGTTAGGGGTAGGGTAATAATTGGTTATATTTTTGCATGAAGTATGGGCTTAGCTTCTAATAATTTTAAACAAATTTAAGTCTTACTAGAAGGTATTAATCTAATCTGTCTTCTAAAGCCACCCAAACACTCCATATTTTGCATGAATCAAAGATGTATTTTTTCTAGAATTTCTTTTTATTCCTTGCAAACTTAATTCCTTGGATGAAAACTATGAGAATATTATACAACTATAGTCCCTGACATTCAACATGCATACATTCTTCCAACCCATCCCATAAGTAATTATTACAAGTGGACATCCAATCATCCAACATGTGGCTTTCTAAATTGTTGAATATACACATGTGAAGACACGAGCTAAAGTTTTGGTCTTTATGGTTGCAATATCTACTAGATTTGGGCTAGTTCTCCTTCAACTACGAAAACATAGAGTCATGCTATTATGGAATTATATTCTAATCATGGTAATGATGGGGGTTTTCGTCATAATGATGGATGACCATCATGCGCATATCCTTATGGATTTATGAGGAAATATTTTAGCTGGAGTCCCATAGTTTCAACTTCTCTTGATCTCTCCCTAGTGGAATTTTCACTTTTCATATCATGGCCTTTCACATCTTCCATACTTTGAGGAAGTAGGTGCACTAAAAATTGGATGGAATAGAATAATTATACGACTCAATTCAATAGCTTCATGTGAGAATGGACTCATTGATGACCTAAATAACATCTCTCATGGATATTTTGATCAAAGAGAAGTGGGTTGTCTCCAATTTCAAGGATGAACCTGGGCCTTTTGGGGGTTAGTTGGAAAATATTAAACAAGGCAACTTTGAAGGCTATACAACAACAACAAATGTAACAACTAAAACTATTGTAACATTAATAGTCATATAGAGGAGATGTGTTAGAATTTTCAGCAAAACTTAATAACCTAGGGAACAAAAAGAAAGATGCAAAAAGAACCTCATAGCCAGATTCGAGAAACCAAGTTGAAAGAAATTCATACATGGATGAGAAGATCATTTGTACATCATTGTAGAAGGAAGTGAATTTGAGTGGCCTTTAGCAAAGGAAGAGAATGAAAATACCAAACTCTTGCAGATAAAGATACGGGTTAAGAAGACAAAGATCGATGCTCTACTCAACTCAGGATCATAAGAAAATATCGTTGAAATAAAGATGGTCGAAAAATTGGGATTGGAAATTCATGATCATACAAGCCCATATTCATTAAGATGGGTAAATAAGGATGCAAAATAATGCAAATTATATTTGATATAAATGTTGATTTTATTGATGAAGTAGAACTAGATGTAGTTCCCCTTGATGTATGTGGAGTGGTGTTTGGAATTCCCTATACGTACATGTGAAATTTAATCTTCATGCGGAGATCCAATCGATATCGTCTCATCAAGGATGGAAATCCTTCACCATCAATGCACACAAGGGATACTTCAAAATTTCAATTATAAGAGCCAACCAAGCCAAGAAACTGATTAGTTCTACTAAGAAGTATGCTTTGGTAATAAAATTAATCTATATAAAAGACAGTGAGAGAAAATTAATCCTTGGAGGGGTGTACTAGGAAACAAAAACAACAACTAGAAGAGTTGCTACAAGCATACATGGATGTGTTTAAGAAGCCTAAAGAGATATCTGCTAGGAGAGAAGTGAATAATGAGATCTAGTTGTTGACAAATTCCTCGTTTCAAAACATTGGGTTATATGTGAAATCCATTATAGAAGCAAGCAAGGTGAAGAAGTAGTTGCAACAACTGCTAGAACAAGGTGTCATTTGACCAAGTACCTCATTGGGTGGATCATGTATCATAACTGTGCCAAAGAAGGATGAGACTTGGAAGATGTGCATTGATTATAGGGTGTTAAACAAAATTACACTCAAGAAGATGTACCCATTACATAGGATAGGTTATCTATTGGATCAGTTGTAGCAAGCCAAATACTTCACCAAGATGGACTTAAAGTCTAGATGTCACCAGATTTAAGTTAAAGAAGAAGAAACTTGGAAGATCACCTTCAAAACTAGGAAAGGTTTGTATAAGTGGTTAGTCATGCCATTTGGCCTATGTAATGCACTAGCTATGTTTACGAGATTAATGAATGATGTATTACACCCTTTTGTAGATTCATTTGTTATTATCTATTTGGATGATATATTGGTATACAATGCTACCTTGGAGGAGCACATATCACATTTGATGAAAGTGCTAGAGACATTAAAGAAGCACCAACTACTAACAAATCTCAAGAAGTGTGAGCTTACACAATATTTTTTGGTACATTTGGAGTATGTGATAGGTGGAGGAGAGTTGATGTTAGACCTGCCAAGATGGAGGCCATCATGAAATGATCAACGCCTATTAATTTTTTTGAGGTTAGGAGTGTTATTGGGATGACATAATACTTGAGGAAATACATAGCGTCATTTTCAGTGGTAGTAGCACATTCTATCTGCCACATGAGTATAAGTGAAGTCTTTTCGATGGGAAGGTGTAAAGGTTCTTTGAATGGTTCAAAATACAGAATATCGAATCAAAGCATCTTAGCATGAATTGTGAACTTGTAGTAGCCCTTCGAAGTGGATACAAACGTGAGTGGGTATGCTATGGGAGTAGTCTTAATGAAGGGAGGAAGGTCTATATGCTACCATTCTGAAGTATTTCATGGGGAAGTCCTTAACTACCCTACGTACAACAAGGATATTTATGCCATAGTGCAAGTTGTAAAGTAGTGGAAGCACTATCTGATAGGAAAGGAGACAATAATCCACACAAATCACCATCTGCTATAGTACCTATAGGCTGAGAGTAAGATACTATAGACCAATAATTACAAGTGGATGTGATTTCTATAATAGTTTCATTTAGTGATCAAGTACAAGAAGGGAAATAATAACAAGTTGGTGTACAGGCATTCAATGCCTCCCACATCAAAGATCATAACTTTAGGAACACGTTCTTTATGGAATATTCTTAACCCACCAGTTCTGTGAGAAACCATGTTACAAGAGATGAGCTTCAGTCTTTCAATAGTTATAGAGCCAAATTCATGTGCATGATGGTGATAGCATGATTAACTACTATATCTAGGATGCTTTAATTTGAAAGCATGATGAGTTATCTATTCCTAAGGGTGAGCAACTATAGCTAATTACAGAGTCTCGGTGATAGCACAATTGACTACCATCTCCATGATAGGTTAATCTAAAAACTGGATAATTTATGAATTCCTAAGGGTGATCCAGGTGGACATGGGTGGCCACCCACCTATTCCACTTGGAACCCCAACATTTTTTTCTATTAGTTTCCTATTTTTCAACATAGTTTCCTATTTCGGTAGTTTTCTACTTTTTGTAGTTTTTGGGTCCTAAAATTTTAGAGTTGTTTTGAGGCCCTTGTTGTGTGGATTAATCCGTCTTGCGAACAAGACCAATCTCCCTAGTAAAAGTATCTAGAAACAAACAGCCAAATAAACTAATATTTCTCTAAGCATATATGATTTACAAAAAGCTCTATACATGTGTAAAAGACTTACTGTATGTCCAGTGCTTGTTTGAAGTCATTGTTGTCCCTCGTGCACTTGGAGTTATCTTCGTAAACCTGCAGTCACAAACAAGAAAAATATTAAATAGCACCTGTATAGACATCATCGTAAACCATGATTATCATAGTGATCAAGGAATCTATGAAATAAACCATCAACTAACAGCTTATTGAGAAAAATGAGTATATTTGTATTAATTTCAAAAGAAAGAAAACCTTACAACCTGAGCCTTGATGTTGCATAGGCCTTCCTGGGGTCTGAAGCAGGAGTCTCCTCTACTTTGATAAGCTCTGCACTCCTCCAACCAAGACAAATAGAGGTATGTAATCTCACCTCACAAAAGTATTAGTTAACTGAGTCTGAATCTCAACAAGAATTAACCTCAAATATTCTAAAGCTTGAACTCCCTTTGAGGCTACCCAATGCCTCTTTTTATAGTGGAAAGAGGAGGTTTCAGTTCCAAATTTTAAGGGATAGAATCCTCCTTCAAAGGGATAATCTCCTCACATCAAGGGGTTAGCTCCATAAGGTAAGGGATACATGAACCTCAAGGCGGTTACGCACACCAAGATTCTTTCTAGAGGCTTCTACGGGAATTGCATAAATCAGATTACTGGAATTTGCTTATTACCTTTTATCTTTCACGGGACCGCACCCCTTAACACGGAAAAGTGCATTCAGGTACGCATGAGACTTGAACATTAGGTGCGGGACCATAGGAAAGATAGAGAGAAAGTGCGACACCAAAGTTTAGGATATTTTTAGGAACTTTTCTCTGATTTTCAAGGCTTGACATAAGGAACTGATATGTTAGAATTTCAAAGAGCGAAATTATGAGTAATAATGAGCCCATACACATAGCAGAATGTTAGGATGACAATTTTCAGTGTAACAGATTGCCCCCTAAAGTGCAAAGTCTGGAATAGATGAAGCTGAAGTCTATCATATATAAAGAGTGCAGTACTTTATCATTTCAAGGATCATCCTGTGGACACCCCAGTCGGAACCTGTAAAAACATTCAATGCAAAATATATATATATCATCGCTAAGGTAGGAATTCCCATACTCAGATCAAAACTAACTAGAAACTTATTCAAACTGTTCTGATACAGGAATGATTTTGAGTACATCATAGTATAGACATGTGTAAACACAGTATGGACGCAGCCATCTGTTTATGAATGGTCTATTGTATAAATGATAACAAAATTCCTCGCAGCCTGGATGGTAGAAACTAGATCCAGGGTCTTGATTTCTGCATCTCGAACTAGTACGATTCTATCCATGTGAATGAATGTGTCGAAGTCAAACATGGTAGAAACCACTTGATTACCCGATTGATAATGTAAATTAATTAAGTGTGAGAGTAGCCACGTGTGTCAATGGCTCAAAGTATAAATTTCAGTCCATGAAATGTGAATGAAATGGCTGATCGAACATGTCACGGAATCATTCGATCGAAGGTCAATGATGCAACTTTGTTGAAGGCGAGCTTTGCCATTGAGGCATGCAGATTTCAAGGTACTGACAATTTCTGGATCAACTTCCTAGATAATGAGCTGTCGTCGATAGAAATTGATCCGTCGTAGGCAAGCCCACAACACGAAATCATAGATCAAGTTTTGAAGAAATATATTGGCAAGGACTGACTCAGGGATGGTCAAAATGGAAGACAAATATTTTGCAGATGAATGGTTTGTTTGAACTGTCCTCTTGAACACATAACGACATTGCAGATGGCTTGGTGACAATTGACCCAAAGCTAATACCCAGAAACCGGCTGAAGACTTTCAATGTGGTTTGATTAACTGTTAGGTAAAGGATTTCCCAACCCAGGTGAACAAAAAGTGTCATGTTCAAGAGTGGTTAACTGGATTTTCAAAAAATCAAAAATACAACAAACAAGTCCATTTTCCTCTCTTTTCCCCCACCATTGCTGGCAAGTACCTCTTTATTTTTTACAAGCTTGAGGAGGATAACATTTTCTTGTTTATAAGATCATCCTTCGGATGAGTCAAACTTAGTTTAAGATTCAAACCCTAAGAAGGAGTGGTTCGTTCCTATTTAGAATTGAACAGGTCCTTTACTGTTAAATTGTAATGAGTCCAGTATAGGAGAAACTTGGTGTTTTTCATTTTTAGGGAGTCAGAAGAAAAAACTTAAGAAAACTCCATGGGTGTACTTTTCGTAAATTTAGTCTCTCAAGCCCGAAAAAGGATAAAATAATGTGGGAGAGAACTCTATTAACCGTAATTAGTCAATGTATACCTTTTTCGTAAATAATCCATTTCAGTCCGGAAAAGGGGTAAACTTATACTGAAGGGACGATCATTCATTTACTTTAACGAGTTCGAATAATCAAGTACTCGGCAATATTTTCATGTTTAGAGAGTCTGAAAAGGGCTTAAAATAGGACTCCAAGTTTTCGCTTTTTCGTAAAAATTTTTGAAAGAGTCCGAAAAAGTGATAAAAGTATTCTCTTTCTTGAAAAATGATCAATTCTCCTGAAAAATCCAATTTCTGCACAAAAACTTGAAACATTACACATACCTGTTTAAGATAAGTAAAAATGCTTTTAAAAATAACATTTTTAAAGTGAAAAATAAACAAATTAGAAACTCATTTATTCGAAAAAAACTTATAAAAATGGCTTTCCTAACTTCATTTTTACCATTCGAGTTGAGAGTGAAAAGTAAAAGCTTTTGGGTAAAAAAGTTCCTGTGAAGATTCTGGAAAATCCGTCTGACGAAATCGAAAACCGTCAGTCCCGGGTAATCTACGACCTCCTAATCTTGTATTTCATCCGTTTGCATTTCATTTTTAGGCTCTAGATTTCATTTTTAAGGGAAAAATATGTTTAAGAAATCACCCGCGGGGGTCCGTAGGCACAACACATGGGCCCTGTGGACCCCGACTTTTTCCTATATAGAAAAAGTCGTGGGTCCGCACTTGTCCCACAGCACGCGTGCGTTCCTACACACGGTGTATGAAGACAAAGTGCGGTCCCTGCGTATTTAAATTTCAAAATCAAATTTCTCATTTGCCGCCCAAAAATTTTCAAATTAGATTGTTATAACATATCTTTTTATGCCTTGTAGGATTAACAAGATGCTGATTTGGAGAGAATGTGAGCATGCTCAGGACGTGGATGACGCCACAATGCTCCATTTTCCCACAATGCAAGCATTAAGAGCATGCGGTATATATAAATTCTGGGCCATCCAGGGCATAAGGGCACAGGTAGACCTCCTAACATGGCTGGTAAACAGGTGGAACATACAGGACCAGTGTTTCATTATTGGTGGCCATCGGCTCGAAATTGAGCTGGAGGATATTTATTTTCTGACTGGTTTGTCCAAGAGGGGTGAACAACTTTCCTTGTTTGGGACTAGGCCAGGTGGCCAGACTGTTGCTAGTCTTTGACAAGAATTCTATAATGATCAGGCAGACCCCAGGGACAAACGGATTGACATAAAAACTATCATCCATCCCGATCAGCTGAAAGTTATTGCATTTACTGTTACCAGACTGTGTGGGAGTGCAGCACTGCATGTGGCTACCGGTTCCCAGATGCGCATTGCTGTGGACTATTTTCGAGGCACCATTTTCAACTGGTGTGAAGCTGTGTTGGCCAATGTAAAAGGCCAACTAACTAGAGCAAAAAATGGCAAAATAAATAACTTTGGATATGGATCCATCGTAGTCACCTTTGCTCTAGAGAGGATCCTCATGTTAGCTCCGCAGAGTATTCCTGTTGATGTCGGTTGACCTCGAGAACCTAGGATAGTTCGTTGGGTTGCATTGATGGCCCATCACGGTATTGAGGGCACTGAGATTGTTCGATTTCCTCCTTCATATTTCCGTTGGCTGGAACGCCAACTTTTTGTTATAGAGGATTTTCCATACGCCGGGATAGATTTCTGCGGCGACCGAGAGATGACTCTTCCAGCAGGGGAACAGTGGGATGAATCAGGTAAAATCGTTTTCAACAATTTCTAAGTTCTATTTTTTTTTTTATATTTTGATCGTCTTTGAAAGTTAATAACCAAAAGTTTTGAATACAGATGTGGGCCCATGGCGACCAGCCCATCTCCAGCCTTATGAAAGAAGACAACCAGCTACAGCCGCACTGGCTCTAGCAGGCCAATCAGTGGAAATCCTGTCTGATTTAGAGCATCACCTAGATCGTCTGACTCTAGACATTCCAGAGACGGACATAGATGAGATTCCACTCAGATTGCAGAGATACGTGATTGGTGTTCCAGGACCTTTTAGGAGGTTCCTATGTAGAGTGGCCCGGGCAGTGGTCTCTTATTGTGATCACCATCAGTGATGGGATGATCGTGTCGTAGACTCATATTTTTGACTTTTTGTGTTACCATTTTTCCGATCATAAGGTGTTTCCAACCTATGATCGAAGACGATGTATATTTTTTGAAAACACTTATATACTATGATATATCACTATTTACTGGCTATCTGTGCACATGTTATGAATTTTGTTTGATTTAATATTTTGATCATTGCAAATTTCGATTTATCATACTAGAAGCAACTGCATCTGCTAATGTATTTAAATGTCTTGGAATATGTTGATATTCAATGTAATCAAATTCACGTTCCAAGAGACGAACTCTTAAAAATAACCGTAATAACACTGGATTTCTAATGGTGTAAACCTTGTTGAGCTGTAATACAACAATTTCATAATCCAACCTAACAATCAAACTCCGAATTCCAAAAGATATGTATTCAGATAATAACTCAATCACTGCACTATACTCTGCAATGTTATTCATTGTTTGACCAAGGCTTACCCCATGCATGGATACTAACTCGTCAAAGGGTGAATAAATTACCCAAGCTGCGGAAGAAATGTTCTGTGTACTACAACAAGCACCATCAGCAAAACCAACGTAGGTTTGAAGAGACGTCGACATCTGCAATATCAAGAGTAAAACTCAGATAAGCAAGAATAGTGACAAAACACACTTCTAGACTAGGCACGCTTTTCTAATCTAAAACACACCAGCTGTAAAGAAATCTAATCTAATTAAATCTCCACACCATGTTTAAGCATAATATCTCTTTAGATAAAGCCCATTTCTAGGTTTATCGAAACGGACACCGTCAACATCTATCAACTCATAGGCCCCTTTTGCCAGCTTTCGCTTAACAATGAAAGGACCATGCCACATAGGCACGAATTTTCTAGCTCCTAGCTTATCGTTGGCTTGATCATAAACTAAGACTAGGTCTCCTTCTGAAAAATTTCGAGGGGTAACACTTCTATCATACTGAGCTTTTATCCATTTGACATGAGCCTCGTTTTCTATTGCAGCATTTTGTCGATTCTCATCTAGCTGAGCCAAGTACAAAAAACGTTTCTCCTCCTCAGACGTAGCTGGAAATAATTTTATGGCTAATTTCAAAGACGGAATTTCGCACTCAATCGGTAACACAGCTTCCAAACCATAAACTAGTTGAAAGGGAGTGAAACCAGTTGATGTTTTTACCGAGGTTCGATATGTCCAAAGTGCTGAAAATAACATGGAATGCCAATTCGTTTTGTGAATACTAATAATTCGTCTAATCATAAGGACTAAAACTTTATTGATAGCTTCAACTAGACCATTAGCTTGTGGATAATACGGAGTGGAACTATCATGGCGCAAGCCAAGTTGATCTGTCAGTTTAGTCATCATGGATTCCGAAAGTGACTTCCATGATCTGTAATAATGGCTTGAGGAACACCAAACCTAGCAATTATGTGATTGAATACGAAAGTTGCAGTAGTCTTTCCGTCAACCGAAAATGTAGGCATCGCCTCGGCCCACTTAGTAAAATAATCTATTGCTAAGATAATATACGCATGCCCCCCGGCCGAGTGAGGGTTACATGTAATAAATTCAATACCCCATTTCGCAAAAGGACCAACAACAATTATAGGGTGAAGAGGAGTGGGTGGCGCACGCATCTTACGATAAAAAAGTTGACAATTGTGGCATTTTCGGATTGCATAAATACAATCTTTGAATAACGGTGGCCAGAAATAACCAGCGCGTAATATCTTTTGAGTTGTGGCATACCCAGAAATATGACCACCACATGCCCCAGAATGGCAGTCATTTAAAACCTTCTCATCTTCTTCATGAGTAAGACAGCGTCGGAAAATAGAATCCGCACCATGACGATAGAGTGTATCACCAATAATATTGTACTGTTGGGATTGGAAACGTATTTTCCGTCACTTAGATCATGAGATTTCAGGCCGAAAATATTGGGTTTAGAGATAAACGATAATATCCCCATACCATGAATCAAGTGTACTGATAAGAAACAGAGATTCGTCTGCATTGGGCTCCTCTGCCATAGTTTCCGTATCAGTGGAGGGGAAATCGCACATCAGTTCTGCAAATACCAAAGATTTCTTTGCCTTGGATTTTTCAAATTCCAAGTCAAATTCCTGCAGGATAACTATCCATTTGGAATACTTTCCCACTAGCAATTGTTTAGTCAAAATGTACATCATAGGGTTACAGTCAGAAATTACTGTGGTTTTGCGTAATAAGATGTAGTGTCTAAATCTTTGAACAACTTGAACAGCTTCCACGGCCAATTTCTCCACATGTGTGTATTTAATCTCAGTCAGATGCAAATTTCGACTAAGATAGTAAATCACATGTTCAGTTTTAGATTCGTCTTCCTGAACTAAAACCATTCCAATTGTGGAATGAGAGGCAGTGAGGTACAAAACGTAGTCCTGGTTGTAGTTGGGAGGATGCAATAACGGTGCATGGGTCAACACATGTTTAAGTGCATTAAAATATCGATCAGCGATCTCATCCCAAAAGAATGGAATATTTTGTTTCAGCAACTGGGTAAAACCCTTTGTTAGCTCGGCGTAGTTAGGAATGAACCGACGTAAAAAGTTTGCTTTCCCCTGCAAAATTTGGAGTTGGTGCAGAGTCGAAGGAGGAGGTAAATTGACAATAGCTTCGACCTTCGATAGATCAACGCGAATGCCTGCTTTCGAAACAACAAATCCCAGTAAGCGACCCGATTCTACACAGAAAACACATTTGTGTGGATTCAACCTTATCCGATAATCCCTACATCTCATAAAGATAGCTCGTAAATGAGTGAGATGGTCGGCCCTACGCGATGAATGAGCAGGTAAATCATTGAGATAAGGCTGCACAATGTGCTTAATGTCATGAAATGCGTAAGACATAGCCCTTTGAAAATTTGCTCCAACGTTCTTTAATCCAAAAGGTAGTTTGCAATAAGCAAATGTCCCCCATGGACAAATGAAAGTTGTTTTTGGCTGATTAGCAGGGAGTATGTTTATTTGATTGTAACCGGAAAAACCATCCATAAAGGAAAACATTTCACGGCCGACACAATCATCGATTATTTGATCGATATAGGGGGTTGGATAATTGTCTTTGGGAAAAGCTCGATTAATATCCCTATAATTGATACATACTCGTATCATTCCTTGCTTTTTAGTAACAGGAACAATATTCGATACCCACTCCGCTAAAGGAATTGGATAAATAAAACCTGCGTGAAGTAATTTTTCAACTTCGGCTTTGATAGCAGCAGCTTTTCTAGGATGTATTTGACGTAAACGTTGACGAACAGGTTTGGCATTCGGGTAAGTCTTGATTTCATGTAGGACAATTGATGGATCAATTCCTGGCATTTCTTCATAGGACCAGGCAAACGCATCACAGAATTCTTGAAATAAGGCTTTATAAGTTTGAATTTCATCTTCTGTACAACAAGCACCTATATGAATGTTTTCAATTATTCCTGGCTTTACTGAAATGTCAATTGGAATCGTTCGAGAGATATTTTCCAAATTTAACTCAGAATCGGGATTTTGCAATGGATTATGTGGTTCTTTGACATATTCAACAGTAAAAATAGAAGTGAAATCATCTTCAAAATGATCCAGCTCAGGAAAAAACAAAGATCGATGATGTAGATCTTCCCATGGTAAATCTTCAACAGACAAAAGTTCATGAATCTGCTCATCAGTATGAACAATATCAGGATATGTCGTTGTGGCTGAACTAGATATAGAAAGTGATTCCTCATGGATCCCATTCATTGGATCAGTTTCAGTTGAAGAAGGGTCGAAAAGTGATTGTGCAACCTGATACGCAATTTCAAATGGACTCAAAGGCATCATGCCATCAAATGAATCTAACTCGGAGTCGGAAGGTATGATCCAAGGATCATCAAACGTAACAGTGTCTGACAAAATCATGTGAATAGTTGCAGTAGAAGGCGATACGTTAGGAGGAGGAAAGGAAAAAGTTCCTAGTAAACGAGAATCTTTAAGAAAACCTACTCCAACATCCTTGTAAGGGATAGTCGCTTTACCAACGTGCTAGATTGTTTCTGTAGAGGTTGGGTCGGAAGAAAAATAAGTTAACTGATCTATTGTAACTATCCTTCCTTGATGTGGAAATTTTATGAGTCGAAAGACTGAAGAAACAATAGCAGTCATAGCATAAGATCAACTGCGACCCAGAAGAAGGTTGTAATCTAGAGGGGCATCAACCACTTCCACATCTAGATTTACAGTTTTACCCTCGACCCCTATGGGTAAATCCTGCAAAATACCAAAAGGGTGAAAACCTCGACCATCAAAAGCTTTAAGAATCATCGGAGACTGATTGAGTGAATCGACATAATACACGTTGAAGCTCCCTCATCAATCATAGTCCGAAATATCGGTCTGTTTTTTACTAACACTAGAATTTGGAAAGCCATTTGGTGAGGTAGGCGAGGTGTACTATTTTATAAATCGAAGATTATAAGGTTGGAATCCTGAATATTGACAGCTACTATGGCAGACAAAAGCAATTTATGTTGTGTTGGGCATGATTGCAGCACTTCAAAAGCCGACATTGTTGAAGGAGAAACATCTAAGTCTTCAAAAATGTTGTAATTTTGAGCAGCTCTCGCATGTGGATTGAAAGCTGATTTACGAAGAACACCTTGAGCAGGTGGTTTGATTATTAAGTCTGGATTTGGTTTCTTGATATGTAGCGGACCAGAAACAAGAGGAGGTGTAGTTAATGTATTTGCACTAGAAGATTCTGCTTCTTTACCATCAACGAGATTCTTAGTACCATAATTTTGCGATCGCGTCGCAATCCTTACATGAGACATCATCAAAATCGGCTCTTCTGAGGCATTCGAGGTAGAACCAATGATTTTACTATCTTGAGTTGGAAAAGGATCCTTCAAGATAGTAGGTTGTTGTGAACCTTTAACGAATTTCGCAACCTCTGCTCGATGTGGGAATTCCTTAGTAAAATGATCCTCGTCACAAATGTAACAAGGATAACGAGGTTTGCTTTTTTCGTCATTGGATTCATTTTTATCATTTTTCTCTTTTGAATTATTTTTGTTTTTATTCTTCCCTTTCTTTTTACTGTCAGATTTAGATTTGGTCATAGATGTCTCTACGACATGAATATCGGCAAAAATTTCGGGGGAAGATTCTCCTTTCGGGGAATCAGGTAAAGTTATAATAGGAGAAGAATTCTTTGAAGATTTCTTACTTTTAGTATTGACTGTACCAATCATACCATCAGCGGAATGAGACCCTGAAGGAGCAGTAGCTATTTGACCTTGTTTTGGAAGATCGGGGATTTTTTCATGTAAAGTACCTGACTGCGTATAAACGAGGTCAAGGTACTGAGATTGAGAAATTGCTTCCTCCTCAGTAACAACACCAGCCTTAGCTACATCCTCAGTGATCTTGGGTAATAATGATTTAACAAACCATTCTGCCAAAATTTGATCCGGAATGTAAACTTTCACCAAACGCCTTCTACGTCACCATTCATGAATATGATCAGAAATATATGTGGACGTAGATTGTTTCAGTGAAGTTAATAGTTCCGTGCCATTGTTGTATCTGACAGGAAACTGAAAATGAGTCAAGAAGGCAGTTGCTAACTGACTGAAATTATTAAACGAGCCTCGTGGTAACTCAATGTACCATTTGGCGGCAAGACCAATAAGAGTTATTTGGAAAAGACGTAAGCGAATTGAATCATCAATTATTGAATTAGATGCACACCAGAGGTGATAAGTCATCACGTGATTTGATGGATCCTCTCCTGACTTACCTTTGAATTTGGGTATATCACTTGGCAACTTATGTGGCATTGGCGACCAGTACGGATAATAGAAAATTGGATCATTTGTAAGGTGCATCAAATCAGGTAAATCCAAAGTTGCAATAAATGGTAACTGATGGTTAGGGTCGCGAAAACCTTGAGTAGCCAAAGCAGTTCTAGGAGGAGGATACCCAGGATAACTGGGAATCGGAGTTGCATTAGGAATTGTGTAACCTCCTGGGTAAACAGGATTAACCGGACCAAACTGGGGTTGTTGAGGCTGCTGATAAGTGTAGCTAGGGTATGGTTGATACTGATAATTTGGATTTTGTGAAACGGGACCGAATTGAGGTTGTCCCTGGTACGGTTGATACGTGAATTGCAGTTGACTTGTGACCACCGTACTTGTACCAACTTGTCCCGCAGGCATCTGGACCGAAGTCTGAACTGAAGGTCCTGACTGGGGTACATAGACTTGAGGGATTTGCACGGATGCAGGGATAGAAGAACTCGGAGCTACAGATACTCCAGAAACAGGTGTTGTAGGTTGAACAAACGTCGCAGCAGTTGCAATAGTTTGAGGCGGAGTCTGAGGTGTACTAGGCCCAGACTGCTGAACAGAACTAGGTGTAGGAGTTTGAATAGTGGACTGGACGGGTTGCTGGGTTAGACCAAAAACCAAAGGCTGTCTAGGTTGAGAAGGCAACTGCACATTAGGCTGCATAGGTTGTTGATATTGGGATGGATCCCACACCATATTCATTCCGGGGTATTGTCCCGTAGAAGGTGGAACGTAAGGACCATAGCCTGGTTGAACGTAGGGTTGATAAGTAAGTGGTAAATTTCTAGCTCCTTGAATAGATGACTGACCAGAAGGCTATTGGAAACCTTGAATTGGGTACTGACCTTGAGGTTGATAACCCTGAGGCGCGTACTGAAGCTGGGGTTGATAAGGACCCTGAGGAGCATATTGAGCTTGGGGTTGACCCTGGGGCATATATTGTCCTTGAGGTTGATAACCTTGAGGTATGTACTATCCTTGAGGTTGTCCCCCAAAATAATATGATTCCACAGTTTGTCCTGGGAAAAAGCTACCTTGAGGTTGCCCCCCAGGTGGTAACTAACTTCCTGAAGGTTGCCCCCCAGGCAGTAACTGACTACCTTGAGGATGCCCCCCAAGCAGTAACTGATTTCCCTGAGATTTCCCTCCAGGCGGTAACTGACTGCCTTGAGGTTGAGGATTCGGAATATTATCAGACATCATAAAGATTTGCTCTACGTTCGACGTTTCAATTTTAATTCCACTTAAACTAGATGATAATACATGTTCAATTGGTTGAGGAGCTGCTCCCGAGAAAGTACCAGACAAAGCCTGATATCCTGAAGGAACAGAAGGACCACCATGTAAAAATGCTTCCGGTGTCTGAGAAAACATGGATGACTGTCCTGCCATAATGGATGACGGATAGTAACCTCTGGGTGTAGGATGAAATGGAATTCGAGGTGGAGAAAAAGCAAGACCCGGATTCTCTAAAAAGTTTGTCAAAGATAGATACTAAGCACTAGTTCGAATAGGGTTGTAGAAAATAGATTCACGCTCCCTAAGATTTAAATACTGAGGGGATTCGGGAAGAGATAACTCTTCGTCTGGATTAGTAAGTTCTTCAATAGTAATAAGTCCAAATGGAAGATCGTCAGTGACAATATTTCTTACCCTAGGTGAACCAGGATCACTAGAAGTTGGTGTAATAAATCCTGAGGATGTTTCCAAAACAAAAAGTTCAGTTTTAGGTTCAGAGATTTCAGGTTTTTCAACCAATTCATTGGAAGGAAAAATACTACCAGTAACTTCAGAAACTGAAATTGGTTCACAAATATGTTCTGTTGTGGGTATTTGATGATCAGGATGAACAACTATAGATGAAGTTCCAATTTCTGTTGATCTAATCCTACTGTTGCTAGATGATACCAGAGCACGAAGCCCTTCAAGCTGACTTGGTGTATATTCAGGGGGTTTCCCTTGTAGTCTCCAGGATTGTCTCGGCAATTCCACCATGATTAAATATTAACTAATCACACGCAAACAAAGAAAATTTCAATGAAAACACCTAAAGTCTTTAAAGAAACAAACAGTTGAATCACACGCTTAAAAATCTAAGAGTTCAAACCACACACAAACAGTAACTTCCCGTACTAAAAACACTAGTTGGTGATGAAATCCAACTTAGCATAACTTTAATACAGAAAGGGTGGTTGGAACAGTTACCTCGACAACCTGCTTAATGAAACAGACTGGCAGAAGTTTCCTCACAAAACCATCTCGTGTGAAGAGAACCCCCCAGAGAGTCCAAGTGAGTCTAGTCAACGTCTGCTCCAGGTACAGTGAGATCTTTCCTTCACCGTCACCTTAGGAAATAATCTTAAGTTTATGGACACTAAGGTTACCAACAGTAACAAATACAACTGGGGGAATAATCTACGATCCGATCCCACGCGCAAGCGCAGAGTAACAAAGCTCAACCCCCTTGAAGGTTCCTCGACATGGTTAATCCGAGGTTTACCGATAAGTGACCCCAGGCTCCTCAACAATGGTTAATCCGAGGTTTACCTTTTGTAATGCGCGCAAAAGCTTCTATCTTCCCCAATGAAAAAGAATTGATTGTCTCAAAGGTTTGGACATGATCTTGTGATTGACTTCTTTAAGAGAAGCTTCCCAGATTATACAAATTACAATTGGATTTATTTCCTACCGCAAGATTTGTTTACTTGTTTGTTTTTACTATCTTGGAGAGTTAATTACTCCCTACTCCAAGATACTAGCCTAAGTGTTACACAGTAATTTGTCACCGTCCCTGCCATTCCCCGTCCCGCACAATGGAGGACCCATTTTGTGACCTGTGAACATTGTCATGCCTTGAAAACATCATCAATGCATTCCTCTAAGCATGAGCTTCATTTGCCCTTGAGACATCTCCTTGCAAAAATTATGAAAAACATCCCTTTTTGCATTGGCGCGGGCAGGCAGTGCAGTACTCGCGCCAATGGGGAAAATCCTGCAAAGAGGTCGCGCCAACTGGCGCTCTGTCATAGAGCAGTAGTCGTGCCACCCAATTTAGGGACTATTTTTTAAATAAAGATGGCGGAAGTTGAGTTCCAACAAACTCACAAACCATTGCCTATCTTGAGTTGGGAGGTTTGGCTGCGGGAGTTCTATGGAAGGGAAGTGGTTTTGCCACCTCCCATGTAACCTTCCTTGTTGATAGGGCCAATCCCATAATAATAGGGATCCCAACTCCCTCCTTCCCCATCTATAAAAGCCTGCTCAATCCCATGGCAAGCTAGTCTTGAAGTGCCTAAGCTTTGAATCTCCATATTCCCAAGAGCCTTTGTGCTGTAAAGAATTCTCTCTTTCCCTTAAGGCCGACTCAAGTAAGGAGACCATTTTCGAGAGACTCCAGAGAGGTTTTCCCTTTCCTTGGCGAGCTTTGCGAGACGTGAACGACTAGAGACCCGTCCGAAGGAGGCTGCGACGTAAGAACTTGGTTGTAATCTCTCTTCGTTTATTATTTAATAGATGATTATGATTATGGTTCCACTCCGTTTTCCATCATGTTAATGCGAGTAACATCCTTTCTGACTGATGTTTAGTTACGTGTGCTGGATTTTACACTTGTATCTTATCATTTCTTCCATGTGCAGGTGTTCATCCGCGGAGATCGTGGAGGGATTGTGATTTGCCGGGGCTGAGGAATGGGGACGTTTCTTCTTCAGATCATAGCGTTGGAATCCAGGTAGGCTTCTATTCCTAGTCTTTCATTCGTAACTAGGAGCTTGCGTCATAACATTGTTTGATTGTTGCTAGACCCCTGCTGGGCTAGTAGGGATCGCCTCTGTCCGCAGAGGGGATTTACCTCCTCAACAATTTGGCGACTCCGTTGGGGATCATCTGGATTTCACTGTTTCGCTTGTGTTGTCTCGCCTTGATTGTTTTATGTTTTTCCTTGCTTGATGAACCTTCTGGGTTGGGTTCTTTCACTGTTTTTGCTTCTTGGTTTGCTTCGCTTACATTGGTCTGCTTCTGGAGTAGCTTGTTTTTAATTTTTGGCTGAGAAACTCGACTGGCGCGGTTTTTAACCCGACAGTCGCGCCAATTGGCGCACGTTGCCTTTGTCCAGCCCGCGCCAATTGCTTTCTGGCGCCAGTTTCACCCTTACAGTCGCGCCACCCCTGTAAGGTTTTTGAGTTTTCTCCTTTTTGAGCTCTCTGGATTTGATCAGTGTTTTTCTTCTTGATTTTCCGACTGCCTGAGTGTGTTGGAGTCCTGTTTGACTGGGAATTCACCTCTGTCCTTTGGTTGTTTGCTTTTATCCACCGATTTCACGTTTTAAGCCCTAGGGCATCTAGTGGCTTAGTGTATCGAGCCCTCCTTGGGAATTTTGGTGTTTTGATTGTCCTGTCAACTATCTGATTGATTCTCCGCATCCTCTAAGTAGTTGTTCATTGTTTTGTTGCGATTTTTGGGTGATTGTTCATTCCTTCATTCGAAATTCGTTTGGTCTTGCCTTGGACCTAGATCACACGGTCCATTGGAAGCTTTTGAGTCTTCTCTTTGTTTTGAGAGACTTTGGTCGATTTGGGGATCTGATTGCTTGTGTTGTTAAGTGAAATTTGTTTGTTTCGCTCTCTTGAAAATCGTTTCTCAAATTGTTCCGTTTGTTTTCAAGTTTGTTTAGTGCATACTAGCCATTAAACATTGAAAATAAAAAAAAAATCTCTTTTGCTCTTGTCAATTAGGGCAAATTGTGATCTTTTCCATATCGCTAGTGATTAGTGTTTTGAATGAAAAGTTTTCAATTGCATTAGTCGCATTAGAGATCTCGTTGTTTGTCTTCCGTTCATTTCGTTTGTATAAAAGCCCTCAACTCTTCTCTAACTAGTTTTCATCGAACGAAATGTTGCACTGTGGCATATAGCGTTGCATTTAGGAGTCTTTCGAGACACTACATACGATAGGGCCTGAAAATTGAAACTTAATTGAAGATCAACTGTAAAATTTATTCAATTAACCTAAGGCAGCATTGGAAATTAACGAAACATATTTAGAAGGTCTAGGCTAGAGACGTGTTCCGGCGTCGTTAAACCTAGCAGCTGTCGTTCGCCTGTTGGCTTTAGACAGCGCTAGTACGGACTTGCGCTCCCCGTACCGTCGCGTATATAAAGGGAGACCCCTATAGGTTTGCAATCCTTTATCCATAGGAAGCCGAGTCTGCCGCCCTATACCCGTGATACACCGAACACAGCATTCGGGGAGACTACCTGCACGTACGGAAAGTCCTTGGTCGATTTCTGTTTCATTTTTGAAACCAAGGTGTATATTGCGGTTCACGGATATTTGGTACACCCTTTGTGCCTAGTTTTTCCTGAGCAGTCATTTGGTCTTTTCTGACTCCCTAAACTTGAAAAGACCGTCAAGCGCTTGTCCTTTCACGCTTGTGTCAACTCTGGAAGAGATAGAGTCATCTTTTTATCGTTTCTCGACTCTTAAAATATGAAACGGTAGAATTTCTTACTTTTCAATGCGGTAAAATTAATCACCCACGATTACACGCCCGCTTAGATATTGCTTGTTGGCCGTTTGATCGTGTGTCTTAACTCTTTTTTCGACCCGTGTGTGGTTTTGAGTTTTGATGGCAACTTTTTCAGAGTTTACCAACCAAGGAACCCCTTCAGAAGGGAATCCTGGTCATTTTCCTCCTTTTGGAAATGTTGGTGCTCCTTACATGGCGACGTTGTCCCTTCCTGGGTTAACTGTTGGGTTGCCTGTTTGGTTGTTCTCAACCTCTATTGTCCCGAATGTCTCCACTACTGTTCAATCAGTTCCTCCACCTGAACAACCTCATGTTGATTCCAAGGTGGACCTCTCCCCTTCTTCGCCTGTTTCTGAGTCCTCCTCTTCTACTTCGCCTGGTGAAAGTCTGGATTCAAGTAACCAGGTGGCTAAGAAGAAGAAGAAGAAGACAAAGAAGAAGAAGTCTGATAAGCGAGAGGTTAAATGTACGGCTACTGCCTCCGAGATATCTCCTCTTGATAAACCTTCCAACCCTCCACGGAAAGTCAAGTTCCCTTGCCTGTTGTGCACGGGAGACCATCTTCTTCGAGACTGCCCTGGCATTCCCAAGGTGCTCGAAGTATGGTCCAACGGCCGCCCACCGTTGCCCTTGGCTTCCGGGAGTCAAGTTGGGGGCACGTCTTCAGCTGTTGTTGATAAGAACTCTAAGAAGCAGGGTAAGATCACCAATCCCTGTAAGTTGTGTGAAGGGCACCATGCCATTCACCTTTGTCCTTATATGGATGAAGCCAAGCGAGTTTTGGACAACCCAACCGGTTCTACACCATGCCTTCCACCTGGTTATAATCGAATTTCTTTGAGTCCTCCGCCAGCTGATCCTACGATTGGTCAAGAGTCATCCTTGGTCGATCCCACTCCCCCAGAAATTCAAATTCACGAATCCGTCCCTGACCAACCATTGGTCGTAGGATCGGTTGAACTGGCCCCGTCCACGGTGCACCAGGTCTTTTCTGTCGAGAGTGGATCTCACACTCCTCATGTCCTTCTGGTTTCTTCAGATTCGTCAGACTTGGAGAAAGATTCTCCTGTCCCTGTGCTTCAAGAAGCCGCTCCTCCGCCTCCCATGATGGAGGCTCCAGAGGATATTCCTCCTGCCTTCGAGATGGAGGTCATGGAGGAGGCTTCTGCTTCCGTAACATCAGGGGAAGACCTTCGCATTTCGATGGTAACCCCTCCGAGTAGTTTGGTCGCTTCCTTTGACTGGAATCGATTTGCAGGATTTCGCCTTCCGTCTTATGTGCCTTTCGAGATCACAGTACAGGCTCTTGGTCTGGTTGTACCCAGCACCATTATAGACGAAGGTGCCTCTGTTAGTATTATGTCTTCAACTACCTGGCAAGCTTTCGGTTCGCCGCCGCTTGCGCCCGTTACATAGAATCTATTGACATTCAATAGAAGAACGAGTCAACCGTTGGGGATCCTTCCAGGGTTACCGATTACTTTGGGAGGCAAAACCGTCCATATGGACGTGATGGTCGTTCCAGGACCCTTGGATTTCAATCTGCTCCTGGGGCGTGATTACACCTATGCCATGGGAGCGCTCGTCTCCTCCCTCTTTCGTGTGGTCTGTTTTCCACATGAAGGAAGGATTGTGACCATTGATCAGCTTTCGTTCTTTGGTCCTGATGTGGCAACTGGCCCGCCATCATCCCTTCCTATTTTTTATCCACCTGTTGTATCTGCCCCACCGCAGGTCAACTGTGTGGCTACCTACCCCGTGCCTGTGCTCAGTGATGATGCCATTGTGCATCAAGTGCTGGGGGCATTGGGTCCAGACTTCCAGGATGTTTTCCTTCCATCGGGAGTGGAACTCTTAGAAGTGATGACTTCTTTTTCATTATGATGAAGTCAGTCGGAGCATAGTTCATTTTCTTGTGTCAAGCTCCTTAAAAAATTAAACAAGCCAGTCGAAGCATGGTTCTTTTCCTATGTCAAGCTCCTTAAAAAATGAAACAAGGTTGTCGGAGCAGAGTTCCTTGTCTTGTGTCAAGCTCCTTAAAAAATGAAACAAGGGTGTCTGAGGATAGTTCTTTTAATGTGTCAACCTCGTTAAAACAATGAAACACGTTCCCGTTCAATTCGAGTCTTTGATAAGATCTCGTAAAATCCCAGTCGAGTCTTTCTCTTGATCTCATAACTTGAACCTTCACTCCATCTTCCTTCCATATGGACTGAAGCTTGGGGGGCATGTACCTCGAATTGAGTCACCATGCTGGGGGCATGCTTAACTTTTACAAGCATAGTTTATTTCCGTTTCAAGCTTGTGTAAAAATGAAACCGGTTTCAAGCATAGTTTATCTTTGTTTCAAGCTTGTGTAAAAATGAAACCAACTTCAAGCAGAGTTTCCTGATTTCAAGCTTGTGTAAAAATGAAACCTTTCCCTTTTTACCCCTTGTGATTGTCATTTTATCAGCCTGTTTTTACCGGATGAGCCTTGGTTTTCTCACTCCATCGTCACTATCTGCTTGGCCGATCATATGCCTTCACTTGGTTGTTTTACCCGTTCCTGAGGAACCGCTGCTATGAGTGGTCTTGTTAGCCAGCCTCTCGACCTTTATTTGTTCAGAGTAGTTCCACCATTACCGGAACCAGTTGCTACCCTTTATACCACTCGTTCCTCCAGGAGGAGTCATCTTTCAGCTCTTTTCTGACTCTCTAAACATGAAAAGATTGCCGAGGCCCTTGTCGTTTCGATCTCGTTAAAATGGACACGAATCGACATCTACCCAGTATATGTTTACCCCTTTTTCGGGCTGGGATAGATTGATTACGAAAAAGGAATACCCTAGCCTATCGTGACTAGGAGGTTTTCCCGGATATTGTTTTCTACCTTTTCGGATCTGGGGAACTATTTACGAAAAGGGACCTGTGGAGTTTTCTTTTCCGCTGTCTTTTCAAACTCTCTAAAAATGAAAAGACGCCGAGTTCTTCCTTTGTCAGACTCGTTAAACCCTGATGACATTGGATTTCGTCGAAATGACGTTCTCCGAGTTTCTCCTTCCTAGGACTCGTTAAATGCACTAGGATGGATTCGCCCGAAGGGCGGACTTATATCACAAGCATATGCTATCCCCTTCAAGCTTGTTATCAGAAATAATTGGGGTACTCGCCAGAAATGGTGGGGGAAAAATGGAACCATCATCGTTGTCGTCGGCAGTATGTCGCTCTTGAACATGGCACTTGTCTGCATTCGTGTCGGGTTGGGGACATCTCATCTCGTTGCTTCACTTTGCCTCCGTGGGTTTGGGTAATCTCTTTTGACCTCTCATCTGTTCATTGCCTCGTCACCATGACCTCTGATCCGTTGATGTCAAATACTGCCAAGTCCACTGTCGTGCCGTTTATATGTTCAAGAGAAGTTGGCCTCTGCAAATATCAACCTTCCTTTGTTTCTCATACGATCCTGATTCACAACAAAAACATCATGTTCCTCTGTCTCGTGTCGATGATGTGGGAATCATTATGGCCCACCTTCGATCAAGGTCACTTCCTGTCGACATCAACTCATTATCCAGGAAGTTGGTCTGGAGACTCCTTATGGTACCTTGGAGCCTGCATGCCTCAATGACAGGTTCGTCGCATTCGACGTGAGGTTTACATCATTGGCCTCCGATCGAGTGATTTTGCGGGTGTTCGACGTCAACTCATTTATTCGCACGCCGTAGATTGTACCTTAGTACCTTGAGGACCATTGTCATTATTGGTGGTTTCTCTCGCGTCTGTTAACAGCTTTCATCATTGGCTGGTAATCAGACGATGTTCTTGCATGTTCGACTTCAACTCACATATTCACATGCTTGAACTTGTACTCTATTGGGTCGAGATGGAGCGCAAGACCCTGGATTGTGTCTGTTGTAATCCAGGCTGCGATTGTGGATTATTATCATTATGTACATGACTCACTGATTGGATGGCTGCGACCATACCTGAGTCTATTTGTTTGATCTTAGTTGGATGGCTACGCCCATACCCTGGATCCGGATTATAGCATACTCTGTTTCGGATGGCTGCGTCCATACCATATACATCATGTACTTGAGATATCAGTTGTATCTTTCTGCGCAGGTTTTCCGACGGCGGGCCTTCAGTTGAACATGTTCTCGTAAAGCATTTCACCCCTCTCTCTCTCGGGCCTCATACTTTAGGGGGCATCTGTTACACAGTAATTTTTCACCGTCCCTGCCATTCCCCGTCCCGCACAATGGAGGACCCATTTTGTGACCTGTGAACATTGTCATGCCTTGAAAACATCATCAATGCATTCCTCTAAGCATGAGCTTCATTTTCCCTTGAGACATCTCCTTGCAAAAATCATGAAAAACATCCCTTTTTGCATTGGCACGGGCAGACAGTTCAGTACTCACGCCAATGGGGAAAATCCTGCAAAGAGGTCGCGCCAACTGGCGCTCTGTCACAGAGCAGTAGTCGCGCCACCCAATTTAAGGACTGTTTTTTAAATAAAGATGGCGGAAGTTGAGTTTCAACAAACTCAGAAACCATTGCCTATCTTGAGTTGGGAGGTTTGGCTGTGGGAGTTCTATGGAGGGGAAGTGGTTTTGCCACCTCCCATGGAACCTTCCTTGTTGATAGGGCCAATCCCATAATAATAGGGATCCCAACTCCCTCCTTCCCCATCTATAAAAGCCTGCTCAAATCCATGGCAAGCTAGTCTTGAAGTGCTAAAGCTTTGCATCTCCATATTCCCAAGTGCCTTTGTGCTGTAAAGAATCCTCTCTTTCCCTTAAGGCCCATTCAAGTAAGGAGACCATTGTCACGAGACTCTGGAGAGGTTTTCCCTTTCCTTGGCGAGCTTTGCGAGACGTGGACGACCGGAGACCCGTTCGAAGGAGGCTGCGACGTCAGAACTTGGTTGTAATCTCTCTTCGTTTATTATTTAATAGATGATTATGATTATGGTTCCACTCCGTTTTCCATCATGTTAATGCGAGTAACATCCTTTTTGACTGATGTTTAGTTACGTGTGCCGGATTTTATGCTTGTATCTGTTCGTTTCTTCCATGTGCAGGTGTTCATCCGCGGAGATCGTGGAGGGATTGTGATCTGCCGAGGCTGAGGAACGGGGACGCTTCTTCTTCAGGTCATAGCATTGGAATCCCGGTAGGCTTCTATTCCTAGTCTTTTCATTCGTAACTAGGAGCTTGCGTCATAACATTGTTTGATTGTTGCTAGACCCCTGCTGGGCTAGTAGGGATCACCTCTGTCCGCAGAGGGGATTTACCTCCTCAACACTAAGCTATGTTGGTGATAAGAGCCCTAAAAAATAAAAAGATTGCTAGATGAATTTTAATTAAGCGTTACTTTTACGAGCTGTTTCTTAAGTCAATGGGTGCGGAAATGAAACTTTGATGGTGTGAAGACTCGACTTCCAAAAACACTAAAAATGCACCTAAAAAATGATAATCAAATCGTTTTCTTTCAATGAAATTCTAGCTAAAGAAAGAGTTGGAGAATGCAATTCTTTTAATAAACACTTCCTTCTTTGAACATAAAGAATAATTGAAAGAAAATATTTTTGTCTTTTCAGCAATAACTCAAAATGAGACAAATTATCAAAACTCACAACAAAATCCTTTCACTTTCAAAAACTTGAAGCTACAAAAACAAGTTTCGTTCAAAAGAAATCTACAAATTTTTTAAAAGCACTCAAAACTACAAAACTAATTTCGAGATCTACAAACTTTAACAATCTACTTGAATAAAAGCTTTAAGATTTTTTGAAGAATTTTTTACTTAGTTGTTCAGCAAACTAAGGATCTATTCATCCAGAATAACAAACAGATCAAAAACACTCAAATATGTTTTTTTTTAAAACGAAATTCAAAATCCTATAACAAAGTTTTTTTTCGAAGATTTGCAAAGAAATAAGTAGCTCTATTTCTCAATAAAGGATGATTTAAAAATCAGATCAGATTCAGCAAAAAGACAAAAATATCAATGTAATCTGAGGTACTTCAAACTGCCAATGCTTCGAATCACTACAAAGACCAAGTGAAAAGCAATCCAAAACGCAAAACTTCTAGAAAATCATCAAACACCAATACTGCTGAGATTCATTCAGAGAAGGATTTTGACAGAAACAATCATCAATCTGGGCAGATACTAAAAAATCAAAATAAAGATAAACTGAAGAAAGAAATCTGGAGTTTTTCAAAATTTTAACAGGGTCCACAAGCTTCGAGAAGTAATAGGTGCGGTCCCGCACTGTTTACTTAAGGAAAGTGCGAAACTGCCTGCACTGTGAAAATAAGACAAAGTGCGGTCCCCGGAAAAACTAGAGAAAAACATAAAAGATTTCAAAATTTTCAAAAATAGAGAAAAGCTACCCAGGCAGATATCTATCAATCAAAAACTAGGAAAAACTTTTCCTCAAATCAAAATAAAAAGAGAACCAAAAACAACAAGTTCTTTCCCCAGTATGGTCGCCAATTTGTTGTGTGGATTAATCCGTCTTGTGGACAAGACTGATCTCCCTAGTACTAAAAGTATCTAGCAACAAACAACCAAATAGACTAATCTTTCTCTAAGCATATATGATTTACAAAAAGCTCTATAGAGGTGTAAAAGACTTACCGTATGTCCAGCGCTTGTTTGAAGTCGTTGTTGTCCCTCGTGCACTTGAAGGATTTATCTTCGTAAACCTACAGTCACAAACAAGAAAAATATTAAATAGCAACTGTATAGACATCATCATAAGCCGTTCTTATCATAGTGATCAAGGAATCTATGAAATAAACCATTAACCGACAGCTTATTGAGAAAAATGAGTATATTTGTATTAATTTCAAAAAAAAGAAAACCTTATAACCTGAGCCTTGATGTTGCACAGGCCTTCCCGGGGTCCGAAGCAGGTGTCTCCTCTACTTTGATAAGCTCTTCACTCCTCCAACCAAGACGAATAGAGGTATGTAATCTCTCCCCACAAAAGTCTTAGTTAACTGAGTCTAAATCTCAACAGCAGTTAACCTCAAATATTCTAAAGAATGAACTCCCCTTGAGGCTACCCAATGCCTCTTTTTATAGTGGAAAAGAGGAGGTTTTATGTTCCAACAATGAAGGGATAGAATCCTCCTTCAAAGGGATAAGCTCCTCACATCAAGGGGTTAGCTCCATAAGGTAAGGGATACATGCACCTCAAAAGAGCGGTTCTGCCACCGCAAGATTCTTTCTAGATGCTTCTAGAATTTACTTAAAATGAGCTTTTTGGAATTTAATTGCGCCTTTTTTATCTTTACAGGGGTCCGCACTTATAACACATAAAAAGTGCATTCAGGTACGCATGAGACTTGAACATTAGGTGCGGGACCGCAAGAAAGATAGAGAGAAAGTGCGACACCAAAGTTTAGGAGAATTTTAGGAACTTTTCTCTGATTTTCAAGGCTTGACATGAGGAACTGATATGTTAGACTTGCAAAGGGGGAAAGTATGAGTAATAATGAGCCCATACACATAGCAGAATGTCAGGATGACAATTTTCAGTGTAACAACCCTAAATGAGTTTGTAGCCAATAGTTTTTGTCCTCGGATAGACCTTTATAATAGGATATAATGCACACCAAAAAGAGATCATATTCCAAGGTTACGACCCCGAGAAGTTGACATTCCAACTAACCCCATCGGGGAAAATACCTTTCAATGCTTCATTTCCTAGGGTTAGGTTTTTGGATGTTTATGGTTTCTCATTGTTTCTTCATGATAAAAAGGCCTCTGAGCCTAATTGTAACATAGTTCAAAAATATGTAGTTGTCACATCTCTTCTTAGAGACAAGCTACCATCTCCCAAACTAATTTTCTTTCATTATGCATGTAAACGATTTTCAAGATTTTATATTTATCAATTGAAGCTTAGTTTCATTGTATCTCCATGTTTCTATTTTAAATCTATATTTAATTTCATTCTTCCATAAATATGGATCAAAGGGTGATTGATTGTAGCTGATTAGATAGTCCCACACCTCCAAGGTTGTAGGGAACTTTAGTGTAGGTAAGATAGTGATCAACTTGCATCGGTCTATGCATTGACTCAAGATGTAAGAAAATGCATCTAGGTTCATAAGAGGACATATACTTTATTGTACCAACAATCCTCATAATAGGAAACAGGGCCTATATCGTCACTTACCAATACCCACTCATCCTTAGGAAAGCATTTCCATGGACTTTGTGTGAGGCTTACCAAAAAATAGGAAGGGACATGAATACATATTCGTGGTACTGGATACATTCATCAAGATGTGTGTTTTTATTCCATGTTAAAATATGATAAATGGGAAAGAAGGAATAAATTTATTCTTTCAACAGGTCTAGGTTCACTTTGGGATACCGAAGATCATCGTTTTAGGCATGGACAAAATATTTCCTAGTGCATTTTAGACTACATTGTGGGAGGAGATGGACATGAAGTTGACGATGTTTACAACATTCCTTCCATAGATATATGGGTGGACAAAAATAGTCAACAAGACTTTGGTGTAGCTTTCGAGGGGTCAAAATCAACATTTGGAGACTTGGGTTGAAAATCTAGTATATATACCTCACCCTTATAATATAAAAATCCACACTTCTATTGGTAAGTGCCCATTTGAAACTCAATTTGGATATTTTCCACCTTCACCTTTGGATTTTGCATATGGGAAGAAAAGTGTAGTGAGGGAGGATATTATACAGGATGCCTTAATGGAATAAATTTTTTTTTAGAAGATAAGGTAAATCCATATATAGGTATAGAGACACTACAGAGGTAATTGGAAAAATTCAAGGCCAAGCATGATTAACACAAAAAAATATGTCTTTGAAGGTGGGAGACATAGTACAGTTACAACTGAATAAAGAGTAGCTACAAGGTCTTGGAAAAAAATCAAGGCATTGTGATATGATCCCTTTGTGATATTGGAAAAGGTGAGAGATAATTCCTATATACTAAGTATACCCCCATACATGCACATTTACTCAGTGGTGAATGTAGAGAATCTAAAACTCTATGGGACTTCCATCCTCAATCAGGAAGAGGAATAGGTCCTACATTCTGTAGAGGATTTGGCACTAGATGCTCAAGCATATTTGATAGAAGATGAAATTTTGTAGAAGATGTCAAACACTAAAATACATGGGAAATATGACCTTTGGCGGATTGGGTTGAAAGGATAGCTTCCAAGAATATCTAAGAGGTACACATGAGAGAAGGTGGAGGAAAATTTTCCTCATTGAATTTAGTAGAAGCTTCTACAAACCAAAATCCTCCCGAATAGGGAGGTGTGATATCGATTGGATTATTATTTTACTTCTCATCCATCTGGAAGCTTTAAGATTGGAAGAAGTGGAGAAATCAACTCACGAGACCATTTTTACTAGCAAGACCCATTTTGGAAAATTGGTGTCATAAACCTTTCAGGAGATGTTTGATACATCAAACAATGTTTTTTTGGTTAATAATTGCCTCTTTTTTAGCCATTCTACAATTAAACACCTATCCAATGGTGTAATAATTTCCTCAATCATAATCCATTTGCAAATTGTATGCCCCTTAGAATTTGACATTCCTATTTTGATCACCAAAATTTGAAAGGATGTCATGCCAGCCCCCGTTATTCATGGAAAAGGGGATAACCACCTGATCATTATGAAAAAGAATCTATATGAGTCCATATTGTATCTCTAGTTAAGAGTTAAAGGAGTCAAATTTAACCATTAGTAGACTATCTAGCTGTGTCATAATCAGGCCAACGAGAGGAAAATGGGTTCCATTCTATTCGTGTGAATTTTGTTCCATATATCAGTAGAGTAGCTAAGTGTGGATAGAGATAGAGAAAATAAGGAGGATTTATGCACTATGGAAGCTCACAAGCCACATGCCTCACTTCTTTATACTTACATCCTTCTTTAATTTAGAGAAAGAGAGGAGAGCAACCTCACCTTCTAGCTATGTTTTCTCTTGAAAGGATCTACTAGGTTATATCTTGTGTAAAATGCTTCAAATGGACTCATCCTCAGTGAATCCTAGTAACCATTGTTGTAATTGAACTCAACCAATGGAAGGTACTCCTCCCATATCCTCTGTTGATGCATCACATACATCCTCAACATATCCTCCATTATCATGTTAACCCTCTCTGTATTTTCATATTTCTACGGATGATAAGTTGTACTGAAGGTCAACTCTATACCTAAACCTACAAACAATTCCTTCCAAAAATTGGAAGTGAACTTTTCATCCCTGTCTGACACAATCTTCTTTGGAACACCATGCAATCTAACCACATTTCTGATGAACACTTGTGCCACATCACTAACTGAATATGTAGTATTCACTGGAATGAAGTGCACTACCTTAGCCAAACTATCTACTACAACCATGATGGGATAATGTTGTCTAGATGTCCTCGACAAACCTGTAATGAAATCCATGGAAAGTACCTCCCATTTCCACTCGAAATGGAATCACAGTATACTCCACCTGGATGCTTACACTCTGCCTTTACTTGCTGATAGTCCAAACATCTAGCCACAAAATTTGCCACATCCTTTTTCAAATTCAGCCAATAGTAAAATTTCTTCACTACTGTCAATGTCTTCTGGCATCTTGGGTGACCTGAATGTGGTTTCACATGAAACCCCCTCAAGATAATCTTCTTGAGCTCAATGTTGTCTAGCACATATGCGCTGTCCCTAAATCTGATCAAGCCATCTGTTGAGAGATGATAGTCCACATCCTGTGCACTTTTACTTGCACAGCTGTGTTGATCAGTTATACATGTATCAAGCAATTGCATCTCGCTAAAACCTTTGCATAAGATCTTTATACCATTCATCCTGCTAGCCTTCCTGTATGATCCGGTCCTATAAGTCTATCCCATAGGAACTCATAGCTGCAATGCGATTTACCTATATTCGCTTGCTAAGAGCATCTGCGACACTTTTCTATTTTCCCTTGATGTACTTGATCTCAAAGTCAAACTCATTGATCGTGGTCAACCATCTAGCTTTCCTCACATTTAGTTTTGGCTGGTCAAACACGTATCTTAACCCACTGTGATCACTCCTCAATACAAACCTCCTACCAAGAAGATAGTGCCTCCGTGAATGATCGTTTCTAACTCAATATCATGTGTCAGATATTTCTGCTCATGCTCATTTAGTTTTCATGACTCGTAGCATACTACATATCCTTCCTGCATAAGGACTCCACCAAATCCTCTCTTTAAAGCATTTGTACATACCACAACCTCTTTTTCCAGATCTGTAATCTTTAACACTGGAGCATTTATCAACAATTGCTTCAATTGTTCAAAACTTTTTTCACATTCCTTTATCCATTCAAATTTCTCACCTTTCCTCTGCAATAACATGATAGGATATGAAATCTAGGAGAAGTTCCTAATGAACCTCCTATAGTAGCCTGTTTGTAGGTTTTAACCCTGAACAGAAATTATCTACACACGAATCTTATAACAGAAAATAAACAATAGCGAGAGCATAAAACATAAAACAGATAAACACAGAGATTTTCCCCTGGATCCCAAATCGGGACGACCAACTTGATTTTTCATTATATTCCTTTTAGTATTACAACACATATATATACATGCCGAAGCATACATAAACCCCAATCCATTAACCCTAGATTAGAACATAACCGTAGTTCCCTTGACCGGATCTACAAAATACCAGGGGCCGAAAACCATCGTACCCCAAAATCACGTGCAAACTCATGCACAAAACATGGGTGGGTCCGCATATGATTGGGACCGCATACCCAAAAAAAATTTCGCCGGGGCGCTGCCCTGGACCCCGACAGGGGGAGCTGCCGCCCCCCCTGTGACCCCCCTGCTGCGCCCGGCGCAACGTACAGCACATGTGGCTAGTCGTGGAAAGAATATAACACATACCCAACACTGTTAACCCCATAAATTATCTTACCTTATCCATGTTCCTAGGAGCTTCCCACTCCATGATAGCCCTTATCTTCTCTAGATCCACTGTTATGCCTTCCTTGGAGACCACATGTCCCAAGTAATGTACCTCTATCTGAAATAAAGTGCATTTACTAAGCTTAACATACAACTAATTCTCTCTTAGCAATCTCGACACAGTTTCTAAATGCTCAGAATGTTCTTTCTCATTCTTAGAATATATCAAGATGTCATTAATGAATACAATAACAAACTTGTCCAAATAAGGATGCAACAAATTATTCATCAAGCACATAAAGGCAGCTGAGGAATTAGTCAAACCAAATGGAGCTGCAACAAACTCATAATGCCCATACCTGGTCTAGAAGGTTTTCTTGTAGATTTCCTCTTCTTTAATGTGTACCTGATGATATATGGATCTCAAATAAATCTTTGAGAATATTGTTGCTTCCTTTTGTTGATCGAATAAGTCATCAATCCTCAACAACGACTACTTGTTCTTGATGGTCACCTTGTTCAAAGCCTGTAATCAATGCATAACCTAAGAGTACCATCCTACTTCTTCACAAACAATACTAGTGCACCCCACGATGATACACTTGGCCTAATATATCCCTTTTCAAGCATTTCATTTAACTGAACTTCAACTCTACTAATTCTTGAATGCATACAATGCCTTTGATTCTAGAGTTTCCCCTGGTACCAACTCAATAGAAAATTATACTTCCATGTGAGGTAGAAACTCGGAAATGTCTGTTGGTAAAACATCCTGAAACTACCACAAGATTGGGTACCTTCTCAATATCTCTGCATCCTCATCCTCCTTACCTTTATATCTATAAATGTGCATTGAAAATAACACACACCTTTTTCTACAACTGCACTTTTCCTACATAGCTGTAACAATCCTAACTGATGTTACTTTCTTCTTACCCTGCAATATTCTTTGTTCACCATTTTCATCCAAGCACTCAATGGCTTTATCATAACAATCCACTTTGGTCCTATGAAGATATAACCAATCCATGCCCAAAATCATACTATATGACCCCAAATGTAATATATTCAATTTTTTTGATGTGCGCATACCATTCAACTTAAATGCATAAGATCTTACTGAATGATGAAATCTCTTCTTGTACTTGTAGCCAACTACACTAACCAATATTTTGCATTCACTTCTTTATTCAAACCAAACTTATCCACCAAATCAGGGTAAACATAACTATAATTAGATCTAGGTTCAATCAAAATATAAACAAATTGATCACAAAACTTACTGTCCATCTCAATGATATATGTTTGATGATCTTCCTGCCTATTATCCATCGCTGCATAGATACGAGGAATGCTCTTCCCAACATTCCCAACAATTTGCACCTCCTTTGCATAGTAAATATGATGCCTACCAACTTGCTACTACAGATAATATCTCTTAATATTCTCATTACCACATATCCAACATTCCAACCGCTTGGTACCATCACCTCTATTTTGTTGTTGTGACCCATGTTCCCATCTAGCTACATTGGACTTCTAGTATGGTGCAACATTCTATTTCTCTTATGCATTATGAGGCCTTGTTATTTTCGGCTTCCATTTAAATTTACATTTATCTTTCCCTTTCCATTCTTACTGATATTCATTCTTATGCTTTGACTACTCATAACAGTGCTTTAATTTCCCAATGACCTCCTCAAGTGACCAAGGCTCATCATGCTCAATCTGATCTCTAAATGCTAATGGAAATCCATTGAAAAACCTATGAAATTTAGTCGTTTGATCCTTAATATACGACACATACCTCAATAGCTCCAGGGACTTGGTCATATACTCCTCATCTGCCATCGAACCCATTTTAAGCTCATAGAATTCCTTGGCTTTGTTGTCGTAGTACCTTTCTAACAAGTACTTTTTTCTTAAAAAAAAAAATTGAATTCATGCCAACTCAAGTCCTTTGTCCTAATGTCTCTAATCCATTTTACATCTTCCCACCATATATTTTCTTTCCCTTTGAGGTTGAAGATAGTTATTCTGGCCTTCATATTCTTTGTGTACTCATGTAGTTCAAATAACTTCTTCATGCCAAGTAACCAAGCCTCTGCGTCCTCAGGCTTCTTCAACTATCCATCAAAGGTAGGCGACTTAGCTTTCTTAAACTCATTTAGCAAGTATCCCCTGTCACTCCTCCTTTAAGGGTGATAACGATGATGATCATAGTGCTTGTTGGAACCAAAAATATAATAGTACCTATGTCCATCACCTCTCCTATATGAAGCATCCAAGAGTCTACCATATCTTATCGTGTCATCTCTATATGACCTATGACCACCATGAGACCTACTGCGACATGCCCCATTATTTTTTTCCTCTTATCCATGGTTGATTCGAGGTGGCCCATGCCTCTGCAGTTCTGAAAAACTCTTAAGGATTACTACATTGAATTCTACTTGTTTCTCTTATGTCTACATGATTCTGTCATTGTCTGCTTTGCAACTCCTTATTTTTTCCTTCAAGCTTCTCAATGTGTCTGCTAAATTATAAGAGTTCCCAACACCATGCTGCTCATCTGATCCATAAGGAGAATCTCGAGAATTGTAGTATAGCATCTTTCTATTCATCTTAATCTCTTTCTTGCAAGTATACTATGTCATCTAAACTAAATCATAAGCAAACAAATGTACCTTAGTATAATTCGGGGGAGGATATCTCGTCTACAAGACTTATAATATTATCATAATATATATATATATATCATGCATGGTGACTAGAAAATGGTTGAAATGATGATTATATGTTGAATTTCTTATGTTTATATATATATATATATATATAAACATAAGAAATTCAACATATAATCATCATTTCAACCATTTTCTAGTCAACATGCATGATACCACAACCATAACACCAACTAGACACAATGCATGCATAACAACATATGTATCACATGCATGCATACATAATACATACAAACACTGGCATGCATAAGCAGTGCATAACCGACATATAGTCACCACAATTATATTTAGCAACGACACCATCAACTTTCACATGGTAACACAACTAAAACCATAACCAACACCATGCATACACAAGGAGTACATAGACTACAAGCATAAGAACACATATGCAATTGACATGTATGCATTACCAACACACTGCCCATCTAGTCCAAGGGGTGAACCATGCTCTGATACCACTCTGTAACACCCTCCTCCCACATTTACCCAAGTTAACCGCCCTGGTGGGGTAAACATGTGACAAGAGGATACTATGATTTGATTCAACTCCCCATGTATAGTTAAGGATGTGGAACTAACAAAAGACAACCAATCTTACCTTCTACACATGTTACAGAAACTTCAGGAGCCATCCAACCCTTCCAAGTGATCAACCGTTGAGAAAACCTGACATTTTATAGCATTAAAGCCTCAGTAGCTCCCATGAAATGGGCATGCATGTGACTAAGACCCTCTAGCTACTCCCACAACAAGGGCATGCCTACAACTAGGAAATCTTCCAGGTAGTTTTGTGTCAGCGACCTCGAATTATGTACCACCTTTTTAGGGCCGGGACTTTGTCCACTGCCAAAAACTCCATGAAACTTCCATAAATGAAAAGTAACATTGAAACAATAATAAAAATGAAAATAATTGAATAGGGACTTGAATGGACCCCTACTATCCATGATAGGCATTTCATCAAAAAATGTCACAAATATGCATTCTACAGGTCATAATAACATAAATGAGCATAGGGGTCTCACACTTATTTGAGAATCGCTAAGAAGCATTGATGCCTTATCACATTAGTTGCAATATCATCTATTAGTTCATATATTCATTTTTCATTCATTTACAAATCAAAACATGATGAGAGCCATACATCATCGCTCTCATAAAACATACCTTTAACCAACATATAAACAACATAAATAACATGAATATGACAACCATAAATACCACATATGAACCCGTACATTTGCACATAAAATACCAAGGAATAGAACTCTTATTAATTAATACAAAAGCCAACCACATTTGGGACTTCCACGTTCCACCCAGCCATAGATTAGCTAAACCAAATATCTCTTCATCCAATCACCCTTGTTCCATATTCCAAGCATGAATGTGGGACTAAAAACCAAAAACCAACCAGGACTTCCCGAGGCTAAACCACCTCACCCTCATCAATAGAACCGAGCTTTACTGCAATCCTCACTGAATGACTAGGCCATAAACAAACATGGATTCCACAAGATTTCTCCACCTACACCTTGAGGAATTTTCCTGTCACCTAGTCTCTAGGCTTTACTGCAATCCATAAGCTGATCCATGAATCACTAGGCCATAATCGAGACACACCCTACAGGATTTACCGTATATCTTGCCATTCATCAACTAAGGATTCATCTAATATTTACCGTATACTTTTCATTCATCAGTCGAGGATTCCTAGGCCCACTAAGGCACACAATACCTAGCTTTACTGCAGCCCTCAGTCTAGTTCAGGGGTTACTAGGCTAATGGCTTTACCACAATCCACAGTATAGTTCAGGGATCACTAGGTCATGTGTTCTTTCATTTAGAGATCCACCTCTTAGTTTTGAATCCATCCAACAATCCATCTTGGCCAAAACATAAGAACCCCATCACACCATGGCTATCCGGAAATGGCAAGGCAAGTCTGATGAACATTGTCACACCTGGAAAAACCCATGTCAATGACAACGAGAACCAAGAACACACATGCATAACCATGCATGCCAAATCTAGCAAGGAAATCACACATGAAAATCAATACCTGCAAGTGGACTTGTTTTAGTTTCTTGATCTTGCTCTTCCTTGCTTTATCTTTTCCTTCGTTTCCTTTCCTGATCCAATGTTGAAGTTCTCCAAGAAAACTCCAAGTGTCCAAGAGTGAGAGAGAGAGCTCCAAAACTGAACTGACAAAAGGTACTAACCTATCCTCATAAGCCTTTTTATTAATGTGGCCTCTATTTTCTTCATTTTCCTCCTCACGTGAAACTTGTGACATTCCCCCTTCCTTTTCTCCTATTTTCCATTATTTTCATAAATAAATTGCTAAAAATGTCATTTTGCCTTTCCAAAGCCTTTGCCATTGTATTTTCCAATTCCTTAGCCATAATAAACCAAATGAACACCCACACTAGGATATTTTTCCCAACATTTAGTATGGAATAAGTGTCCCATAACCGTGGTTATTATTTTTCCTTTATTAACTTTTATTTACATGGAATTTTCACCAGGGTTATTAGATGCACATTGACATGATGGTAACGATAGCTTATGGCGATGTGGCATGTTGATGTAGTGTGTTGATGTGGCAGGATGGTGAAAATTTATTGGTGTGGTATCTATTATGGAATATGATATGGAGATTAGAACTCTAAGAACATAATTTGAAGGAAATGAAGTTTTTTGTATTTTTTGTTTTTTTCGGATGTTGGATGGTCCAGATATCCAAGAATCCATGTGTATGAAAGTGCAGAGGTAAACCCATTGGCCACATTGATGATAATGATGATGATGTTGGTTGTTGATGAGGATGATGTGTTGGTGTATCACACCAAGTCTAAAATCTAAATATTCAACTTTTTAGTAAAAATAATATATGGGATTATCGAAATAACATATTCCAGATATCCAAGAATCTAAATATCCAAGATTTTCTATTTCTAAATAAATGGATTTTTGAAAAATATCTGAAAAAGTTTATCTTCAGATGTTCAAGGGTCCAAAATTTAAAATATAACTTTTTGATTTAATGGATTTTTGAGAACCCTCCAAATGGTGAATTTTTTTGGATATTTGGAAACATGGATATCTAGAAATATGGATATCTAGAAATTTGGAATTTTAATAAAAATGGAATTATTGAAACATCTAGATTGCAAATGTTTTGAATATCAAGAAATATGTATGTCTAGATGTTTGACTTGTTGACTAGAGTGCTTACTAGGACCTAGATCTAGATATAACTTGGGAAGCTAAGGTGTGTGGCTTACAGACGTGGCATAGTGTGGTGGTGACACATGGGAAAAAGAGAGGAGTCAACACAATGGTCACCACTAACACAACACACACAACACTGACATGTGGTTGATATTGTGTTGTGTTAGTGGTGACCTTGACAAATAAAATACAATGGTGGCCTTAGAGAGGAGATTTGATATCGTTCAAAGAAGAGAAAATTTTGGAAACTCCACTTCCATGAAGTGACCTTGGGAGCTTGGCATGTGTGCCCCATACCCTTGAAGAGGAGTGGAGGGGATGGGGTGTGTTATAGAGGATTATGAACAATCAATATATTTATCATGGAGAAGAACAATCTCTTATAAAAGGATGTTTTGATTAAAAAGTTACAAATGCTAGATATTGTAAACATCACCATGCAGGCTAAAAGATATATTTGGCATGCCAAATTCTTAGATGACAAATAAATGATAGAAAAGTAAATTCTCTAGAAAATTAGAAGTGTAAGGCATTTATATATACAACCTTATAGATTTTGAATCTTAAAAGTCATTTGAAATTACATTTGAAAACACTTATTAGTTAACTTATTTAAGGCTAAAAATACATTTAAATTTTATTCCCATTTTATTCCCATGTGGTTCTCTTTAAAAATATTATTCTTTTATTTATGAATAAGTATTATTCTTTTGCATATGAATATTTTTAGTAAAATTATATAATTATTTTTATATTAAATTCTTAATAAAAAAGGAATCAATGCAATAATAATTATGTAAGTATTTTTATTTTTGTTGAAGTCCAACTTGAGTGCCACTAGAGGATTTTGACTTGCCCACTATGTTTGGGATCACAATATTCAAGACTACAAAGGATATGTCTCATGGATGTTAGACTATGTATGAGACATTAAAAAAAATATAGCTATAAGAAATCTTTAAAAGATTTGGCAAAATAAAGTATCATCAAAATAGATTATATAAATGTGAATTCTGTTATTTTGATAAAGTTCATATTCATAGTTGCATCTAAATTTAATAAAAATATACATATTTGAAATATTTACTTAAGGGATTTTATTAAAGAAAACAATAATTAAAAAAAAAAATCAAACAAAGAAAACATAAACTCATTATGAAATGTGTCAAAGCAAGCACATCAAGGACCAGAAATGGCATGGAAATTGTTAGTGTTTATAATGCATGATTTGAAATGGCTATTCAAGAAGATAAAGTATCCAAGTTTTCATTAAGTGCACTTAAATAGAATATACACTAATACTCTAATAGGTTATGTGGGCTATGTACTGTTTTGGAGCTATGCATTTTACTAATTAATAAATTAATAATTTAATACCAACCAGAACCAAAATTACTTCAATTTTTAGATGCCAAAAACAAGATGTGAGTATAGAATATTAAATTTTGATTATGCTCACCCTAACAAAATTCCAAATGCAGTAGTCTAACTAGCTGGAGGAATCGCCCTGAAAATCATGAAAATTTCGGTAAGATTTTCAGAAAATCCAGCAGAAATTTTTCCAAATCCATGTTATAACTATCAAAGTTTAATATTTTGGGTGTCCTACAGGTTTTTGATGGTGCTGAATCCATTTCCAATGTTAAAATCAAGATTCAAGCACTGTTTCTGCAAGATTTTTTAAATTTTTTTTACCCGAATTCCGGCCAATTTTGACCATCCGGGCAATTCCTCTGGCTCGTTAGACAACGCCATTCCAAATTACCTTGTGCCCAAATCAAATTAATCAGATTACATTTTGCACGATTCGGGAGCGTGGCTTTTCGATTCGGGGGCGGCCTGATCTACCTTGCCTTAAATTAAATCGAATCAATCAAATTATTTTATGTTTGCATATTATTTTGCAGCGGCTGTTGAGTGTTGTCAGTGGAAGATGCCATGAAAGTGCCACAACGAAACTTGCGCAATGAGGGACCATCCATTTTGGTTAAGTCAATCAATGGCAGTCAGCGCTCACGAATGATGAATTTATGGGTTTGTGCGACCAGTTTAGCTCACCACAGATTCTGCGAGTGGACCCCGCTGATGCACATTCATGTGTTTGCGGTCGGGAGGCATTATCTGTATTGTTGAATCCTTATGTTGACCCAAAAATCAACTAATATTAAAGTTTTCAGAGAACAAAATAAATCAAAGATAAAAGTTTACAGAGAATAAAAGAAGATCGAAGATAAAAGATGATTGGATGAAACGAATTACATGCCGGACAATGGGATAGGATGATGCTAGAATATGGTCAGTTCAAATGACCGTAGTAGTGTAATTACTCTATGTTATAAAGTTTTTTCTTTTCTGGTTTAATAAATTTGGATTGATTGTATCATCGGTTCAATCCAGATGTTCCATGGATTTCTTTATGCTTAATTCATTTATAAAATTAAAAATACATTCTAAATTAATCCAAAAGTCACAATCTCACCCGCAATTTTATGTCCCTATAAAAAAACCCATAATTAAATAACGCCCAAATGGCATGGCAGACGGTTCATTTTTATAATCCACCACCTATATATAATAAATATGTATAAATCATGAGTGATACTAACCATTCCTACAACTTCTTTGATTGCTCCGCTGTGCTTTAAATTGAGCTAACGAATCTCGCTGACTGGTTCACTCTCAAGCAACAAGTTCCGACCGATTACATCGAGTCAAGATTCTCCACCATGTATTGATATTATTGTTATTGTTCAGCAGGAAATTGTTTTACGTTTTTTTTTCTTCTGTATGCGTTATTATTATTCGTAGCGAACAAGTCAATGCTGCAGCACGACAAAGACTGCGTAGGCCTGACAGACTTGCCCTCTTTTGTCGGAGACAGAGAGAGGATGCTCATGTAGTCTATGTTCACTGTTTGACGGGCATGGTCAACCTTGCTTCACGATCTCTTGCTGCCTTGTGTTGGATATGTGGCGGTCTAACGCAACTCTCTCGCCGCTCAGGCCGCTGATGATATTGCACGTTTTATGATGGTAACTCATGTTTGGTCCATTCTCTTCATTTCCATAATAACAATTAATATACAACCTACAAACTGGGAAGGAGAACTCAGAATAGCAGTAAATGCATTGTACGAAGGATACTTTGTTTCGGATGTTAGCAGGGATGGAATTTGATGGCAAATTGCCTTTGCTAATTTGAAGTGTTTTTTTTTTCACAAAAATGATTATAACAGGTATTAAAATTGCAAAAACCAACAAATTTAATAGATGTTTTAAATTTGAAATTTATGTTGGTGAAAGTAGATGCTCTATTATGACTAAAATTTAGAAATACATAAAACATAATAACTCTTACACTGCTCATTAACTAAACATTCCAATAAAACCAAACATGTAATTGCATCCTTGCCAAAGTAGATCTCTATCACCATAAAATTTTTAGAGAAACGTCACCCTAATAACCCTAAAATCAATTCCTAACTTAACCTCCAAAATTATCCTTTTAAGTGACCCCATTCTCCTTTCTGTTTTAATTAAACTCTTACTTTTAATGACATTATCATTTCACACTTTTATCCTCATCTTAAACTTTTAAGATTTCATATTTCAAATATACAATTATTGTCTATACCATAACTTATATCAACAATTAATTTATATAAAAATAATACTTTATATTAATAAAATATTACTTTATACTAACCTTCAAAACCATACTTTATATTTATAGTTAAATTTTTCATATCAAATATTATATCAATAATTAATTTATATAAAATTAATATTTTATATTAATAACTCTAATACTTATACATAATATTAATGATTAATTGGCTCACTACACTAAAACTTTATATTTTAACATTAATATTAATATTTAATACCTTATTTTAATAATTATTTTATATTTTTCGCTTTTACTTAATATTTTAACACTAATATTGATTGACTCATGGTCATTATATATATATATATATATATATATATATATATATATATATATATATATATATATAATATGTTATTTTTTGGGATAAAACTTTCATATATTTTATTCATCTTAATGATAAATCACATTTATTGCTTCAAAACATCTTTAAAAACAATCAATTTTAATATATTTAGAAATAAGTTTACAACATAGTACAATTTTTAAGAAAACTCAAAAATTTGAAAAAAAATAAATCATTCATTTATTAACTCATTTCCTCATATAAATTTTAATTTTAGCATCAAATTTAAGTAATTTAAAACTAAGCAATTTCACTTTCACTTAATGTTTTAACATTAACATTAAGTACTTAATGTTAATATAACCATTGTTATATTTTTCCAAAATTTTTCTATATATTTCTCCTATTTCTCCTAATTGGAGTTTTATGTTTTTATTCATTAATTCTCTTTGTAATTCTTTAAGTTTTTTTTTTTTTTTTTTTTTGGCTCCGTGTCATATAACTATATATGTGTTATCCTTTTAAATATATTTCATTTATTTCATTAGTTTTGATAATAAACTACATTGGTTGATTTAAAACATTTAGAAAAAAAACTTATTTCATGCATCTAGAAATAAATTTAAAACATATTACAATTTTAAAAAAGATTAAAAAAATAAAATAATTATATTATTCATATATTGACTCAATTCCACATATAAATTTTAATTTTAATAGCAAAAACTAAATAATAATTTTTCCGGATTAACTCCAATGTAAATTGATAAATAAATACAACTCATAATTTATTTATTTAATTAATTCAAAAAGAAAAAAATGAAATACCCGCATGCAAATGATATTCAAAAGAGGGGGAAGGAGAAGAATGTAATTGCCTATCTTGAAGGTTGGGTGGACATCAGAAGTGAACTGCACATTTAGATAAGTTTTTGTGCATATTCAGTAAATTCTAGACAGGAAGGATTTTATTAAATGAATGTATAGTTATGTGCTTAGTTAGGAACATTGACAATGAATCTATGAGAAACAAATGTTTAGAAAGATTAGAACTCTATGTACTATTAAGATTTTTATCAGGTTAATTGCAGGGTTGATTCTATCAATTATATGTGAAAGATATAATGCATTTTTGGGTTCAGTGAAGGTGATTTTAATAGGAATAATGCAGCGGAAAAGTGATATTAAAAGTACAGTATAGCTATGATTATAAATTTAACAGTAACTTTGTTATAAAAAAAAAACATAAATTGTGATCTTGTTTTAAGAAAAACGCATTACTTGAAGAATTGCATATGCATGGAAAGAAATAACATGTTACTGAATAAACATTGTCTTAGCCAAAATTTCAGAACTATGAAATTTTAGAACCTGCAAAGCGAACTATTAGTGCTGGGTACGAGGTGGAACCTCAGCCCAGAACTCATCGTTCCTCTAAAGCTAGCTATACTCGGACAAACCCAGGGTGGTCTGATCACCAATACTATATGCATAAAATACCTGCTGTAGAACTAAAACTATAGAAAGAAAACCACTGTGCTGGAATTTCGTTTCCACAACCAAACATAGTACAATAATAATCTAAAGCATAAAGAAAAATATAAATGCCACTTACATAAAAGGAAATGTTGAACTGTGCAATAACATGCGGACCGGCCAGAGGCTCGGGACATGCAACCATTAAAACGAAAACAATAAACCAGAATTCGAAACATAAGAAGCAACTAGAGCTATCAAATATATATGCATAACCAAAAGACCTGAGAAACACAAATGAGAAATATCATCATACTTTTAAGCTGACATATTTATATATTACTTCATGAATAGCATAACTAAACATTCGATTTGCATAGACTTTATCAAAATATTACAAATGAAAGGAAAAAAAAACCTTTCTTTTAAATTGAGTAGAGAAATAGGTATGGAGAAAAACAGAGTATTGAAAACCAAGATTTTTAAATACAAATATATACACAAAAATTTAGAGAAATATCTGTCAAATAGCCTTCATAGACTCGAAGGAAAGGACTGTCAAGCATTAAGATGAAAGCCTTATGCCATTACAATTTAAGATCAATTCTTCTACTAAAATGTTAACTCGGGTTGACACATATTATGGAAAATTCCACCATTCGCCAAAAAATGTACGAAGAATCCTTTTAGAGATAGAGTACCTGGAAAGAAATGGATTTTTTATCCATAGCAGAAGCCGGAAAACCCAATGCTCAACAAGGAAAAGGAATTACAGAGCCATTCGG